>CM031239.1:1027580372-1027764659 GCA_018340775.1 Taxus wallichiana var. yunnanensis
CTTATTATAAGAGGTGACATTATCGTTATTCTTCATGTAAAACACCAAGGAAATTTTGGGTTTGTCGCTCCACTCCTCCACTTCAAGGTCACAACAACATCTTCTCTCTCTTTAATCGTTATGAAATTATTTATCGAGTTTTGTGGAGATGAGTGTGTTGCCACCAAATCTTGTATATGGATTTGAATGATTTTTATTTTGAAAATAAAATTAAACATATTTTCATATGACAATTACGACAAAGATGGGGTTTACAAGAAAAGAGACCTATCAACCAGTTAATATAATTTCCTATATAATTAAAATAATTTTACTCCAAATTAACCCTATAATTCTTTGCACAATTGAATTTCCTTCAAATATGATTATAGACTTTGGCGGGCCTTTACTTACATTAATCGAAGTCATCCGAAAGTGGTGGAATGGTGTGTATTTTCTCTATCTTTGTGATTAACTTTCATGTCTACATTTCATTCTTTTCGATTGATTTGGGCTTAATTATCCCCTTTCTCACAAATCAACGACATATCGTCAAAAGTGCTCATTTTTCCTCATATCATCATTAATTAATTACACTAAGCTAATTAATTAAGTTTCCTATCCAACAAATACCCTAATTAACGACCTTCCGTTAATAAATCACCCCTTTTACCTAGACTAATTAATTATTATTAATTAATTAGCTTTCCCTTCCATTTAACCAATAAATCAATATTTAATTGATTTAATCCCCTTATAATAGCCTAAATCACACTAATATTCTTCTAATTGGCTTCTATAAGCTTACACCTACCTATTAATTAATCACCTTTGATTAATTAAAATACCCCCAACTCCCATGACTTGCTAAACATGTATTAAACCCTTCTAAAGTAAGGTTACCTTTAATAAAGCAACCTTATCCATTCCTAATCATGTTTTACCTTTATCCCACATTCATGAGAATGTGTTGAATCCTTTATCCTTTGGGCTATATAAAGAGCCCTCCACCTACCTTTTTACTTACACCTAAACTCCTAAGAGAGCAAATGCAAAGCATATAGCAAAGAGACTAAGAGCTTGCACCTTGCCCTTTGAGAGTTCATCATCTTGAAGAGTTAAGCCTCTTTCTTAAAGTGCTTGGGTCATATGGGAGGTGTCAAAAGGGTCTTCAGAGCCCAACTTTGATTAGCCCCCATTCCTAGGTTCTGGAACATTAAGGACAACTATTTTGATAGCCATGGAGCTTACTTAGGTCCATTCATTTATTTGTTGTTAGAGAATAGAGGAGTTTAGATATTTAGCATTGTTAGTTTCAAAGTTTGTATTGATGAATGCTAGCATCTAACCCTTGTTTAATTCTTATCATGATGGTGTTTATGCTTTGTTTTAGCTAAATTGTAGAACTATTTTAGGTGGTAGTTCTTGCTTCATTTGATTTAGCATTAAGCAAAGTATACATGCACACATTTGGCAACGACTGTGGGACTTACTCCATTGTCCTTTGCACTTAATTTCAAGTTTTTGTAGTTAAGTTTTATTTTTGGTTACTAACCCTCTTTTACACATGTTGATCTAACTTGTTTTTCTTAACTTGTTTTGTTGAGTTTGCATTTGTTGGGTATTCCTTGTAGGTATAAAGGAGGTGAAGTGCTGTCAAAATTGGAATTGAGGGGAAAATTTCAAGATTTCTCCATGTTTTCATTTTTAGAGCTTACTTTTTCAACATTTTACATGCTAGTTTTGTCAATTTCTTGAAATTTTTAATTCTTGAGCATGTAGGTTAGTGTTTGATAGTGTCGAGTCTTCTATTTACATATTAATGTGGTGGGTTGCTGTCAAAATTTAATCTTGGTGAGAAAATTTCAAGATTTCATCATATTTTCATTTTTAGAGCTTACTTTTTCATCATTTTACATGCTAGTTTTGTCAATTTTTTGAAAATTTTCAATTCTTGAGCATATAGGTTAGTGTTTGATAGTGTTGAGTCTTCTATTTACATATTAATGTGGTGGGTTGCCTGTTAAAATTTAAATCTTGGTGAGAAAATTTCAAGATTTCATCATGTTTTCATTTTTAGAGCTTACTTTTTCATCATTCTACATGCTAGTTTTGTCAATTTTTTGAAAATCTTAAATTCTTGAGCATGTATGTTAATGTTTGATAGCGTTGAGTCTTCTATTCATATATTAATGTGATGGGTTGTTGTCAAAATTGAATCTTGGTTGGAAATTTTTCCCATTTTGTAGATTAAGGGACGTTTTTTTTGACATTTTTTGAGTGCATGTCAAGTGCACACCCATGAGCATAAGAGCATATGCGTAACCCATCTTCCGAAGGCCATAAATTTTGCTCCCGAACTCGAAATGACTCCATTTTTTTTGCGTTGGAAAGGTATTGAAGTTAACTATGCAATGAAAACATAAATTCAGGATTTATACTTACAAAAGTTACAGGTTTTTCTGTTATTTTAAAACTGGTCATTTTCTAACATGTCTAATGTTTTGATGAATGTTGTATTTTCATGCTTACTCGATTTAGACCAAAGCGTGTGTATGCTCTTCTCTTGCACCTTTTGGTGATATTGAGAATCAAAAACAACTTTGATCTCTATCTTGTTAACATTGAGATTAAACTTGGAAACTTGATTATTCATTTTGCTTAAGGGAATGAACCTTTTACAAAGCATTTTTCAATGGTCCTTTGATTTGAAGTTTTCCATTTCTATATAGTTGGGATAAAGTTTGTGTATGCTCTTCTCTTGCACCTTAGGGTGATTTTGAGAATCAAAAGCAAATTTAGTCTTCATTTTATAACATTTGGTAAATTGGAAACTTCATCTTTCACTTTTGGTTTAAAGGAATGAACATTTATCAAGAATTTTGTATGGTTCATTGATTGAAAAGATTTTCTTTACTTTTTAGTTGGATTATTTGTTTTGTATGCTCTTCTCTTACATCCTTGGATGATCTTAAGAATCAAAACAACTCTTAATCCTCTTTTAAATAATATGATTTTCTTGGAGAACTACTAACGCTTAAGTGCGGGACCTAAAAACGCTTCACAAAGAAAGGAGGAATCAAAACGAAATAAAAACTACTAATACAGCTTGTTATATAAAGTTGTCAAAAGGTGTTCAATCAAACCACACCTAATTAAACAAGATAAAAAGAACAACATATTCAAAACACTGTATTGCAGGTTTCGGAAAAGGGTACGTCCCTCTCCGCTCAACTGGAACATAACCCCTTTGGCATAACGCCTTAAGCTACAACAATGGGGGTGGTTCTAGGAACCCCAAAGTAGTCCACGCAAGAGGGAACCTTGTGGACGAAACGGGAAGTGCTCCGCACTACCTACTTGACTAGTGTTTCCTTTGTGAGATAGTGTTACAAGTTGTCCGTTGTGGCAACCCCAGTGATAGTACACGTAGATGCACTAGTTGCCTACTGTTCTTGAAGGGGGTAAAGTAAAGCCGAGATACTCCCAAACTAGTTAGTGCGACTTTTTGGGTAAATCGCGCTCGCTTGTGGTAACTTTGTAACACCTAGGGCGAGAGAACCACCTAGGAGAATATACTTTGGCCAGGAGCCCACTTTGACCACTTTAAAACAGTGTTGAGTTGTGAACCTTCTTTTTGAGAAACGTGTGACGTATTACTTTCTTCTTAGTTTTTACTTGCCTTAGGGTGAGGCGAAACTCTACCGAAGTGAGACTAGCATTTTTGTCATTTTTCTTGATTTATTTCCTTCATATTCTTTTGACACTTTGTTGATCAAAAGAGGTGTGATTACTTTGTGTTGCCATTCGATCGCTTTCCTCACTTTTATGTCCATTTACGCCATCCATGTTTTCATGGGTCGGGTTAGTTAAACGTCTAAAGTGAGTGGAGGTGTTTTCACGTCATTCGTAGCCATTGTGATCTTGATACCCATGTCAAGATCATCATTGTAGTTAGGCGTGGTTCATCACCGTGGACTTCCATAGAGGAGTTAGCTTGTTTGTCTCGTATCATTACAATTTCGATATTTACGTCTTGTTTCTTGTAAACTCGACATAAATACCTATATTGTACGGTTACGTTGCACACATTCTTAACTATTCCTAGCTATACTTTGAGCATTTTTTTGTTTGGTTTTATTATTACCTCGATTTCAAAAGGTGTTAGGCACTACCATTTGTGCATGTTATATCAATAACAACTCGATATCAATACTTCACTTTCTTGCAAAGTGGGTTAACATATCTTGGTGATATTGTTGTGTCATTCACAAATCGTAATTGGCACTTTTTGAGATATAGGTCTTAATCAGACTTGAGCTTGCTCATCGTATATCTTGATTGGGAGATCACATTTAACTTCATGTATTTACTTACGTCTTGTTCATTCCTTTGAACTTGGCATAAGTGGAGACATCTTGTTAATCATCTGGCATCACAAATTACTTTGAAACGTAGTCTAGGAAGTACTTCATTTGATTAAGTTTTGGTACCAAACGATTGTTTCATTGGTGACTTTATCATTCTATCACATTGATATTCTCACTGTTAATTTACTCTTAACACGTACATCTTGTGTTTCACTTAGGGGTAGTCATTGAATTTTGAACAAATATACAACTTACCTTAGTGAAACTTATCACGAAAACATGGCTCCCAAGACGCGTCTAGGTTTAAAGAAACAAACATATGAGGAACAACAGGCGCAAGCTTGGGAAACCTCTAACAAACAAGGGTCAAACCCATTTATCGGACACGATCTAGGACCACTATTTTCTGCAGAAAAGGAAATAGAAGAAATGGTTGACCATAGTGGAAACAAATTAGAATCACCACACGCAGACTTTGATTTTGACCCCACTCTACTAGATGAGTTTCTCCTTAGAAATAAAGATAGAGTTTTGGCACGGGTCATGGAATTAGGGGCCAAATTTCCCACCGAGAATGAACCAATATTACCTACAAATGACACTACTAAGGAAGAACGCCCCTTATCAATATGGAAGATATTTTAACAGGTGGGCATGCTTCCACTTCTTACGCAGAAAATGATAAAGTGGTAGGGCATAGAATACCCCTCATCAAAGTGCCATGAAGAAACAAGATAGAACATGAGACAGGGGAAGAACCTCCACAATACGAAGAGGAAGAACCTTTAGAAGAAGAAGACACAAACCAAGTCACAATCCAACAACAACTCAGTAACCTAAGCCGACAACTAGCTTTGCTTACTTTCCAGGTACAGAAAGACACAAACAAGAACATTCAAAAGTCAAAGCCTAAGTTTAGGATCCACGAACTCCATCGAGAAAACCAAGGAGAAGAAGACACAGGGTATCATCGTGTACACATCCCCGCTTCTCCCACTAAAGAACAATTGCTCGCACAAGAAGTGCAATCTATGAAAGCAATACTTGCAAGCATACAAGAAATAAATAGGGAGTATTAGGAAATACCAATACGAAGAACTATGCCCCTATCCTTTTGACAAGACAATGACCCTTCAACCCTTTCCAAAGAAATTTGATATGCCAAAGTTTGACAAATACAAAGGAAAGGGAGACCCAAGGGATCATGTTAAATATTTCTACATGGCATGTCAAGAGGTGTCTTATAGTGATAATTACCTCATCAGACTTTTTCCTAAGAGTCTCGGAGGTCAAGCATTGGAATGGTTTACGCGCTTACCACGAGGATCAATTTTCACCTGGCCAGAATTGGCGGAAAGATTCGTGTGTCATTTCTCATATAACATAGAGAGTGACATCACCATGGCAAGACTTGTGTGGCACAAAACAACGCCCAAATGAGACCTTCACTAGCTTCCTCCAACGATGGAGAGGGATAGCTAGTCGCTTCCCTTGCGCTTTCCCTGAGAAGCAGCTGGTCAGTATTTTCATCCCTAATCTCAACCCAGATATAGCTTTCCACCTCCAAATGCATTGTGTCCAAACCTTTGAGGAGGTTATCGAGAAAGGGATTCAAATAGAAAAGGCTCTCATTGCCAAAGGCACCCTCAAAACCCAATCTAAAGACAACCAAAGTGTCAAACCCGCTGACAAGCCAAAGATCTTTAACAAAAACAAAAACATGGTGGGAGACGGAATCACTGATTCCAAACGTGTTCAAACAGTCCAAACCAATCAACCTTTTAAACTGACCAAGGGCCCAATTCAACCACCACCAAAGTGACGAACATTCACCTCCCTCAATGAGCCGTTGTCCGTCATACTAAAACAGTTGGATGCGGCCCACATGATGACCTATCCTACAATGCAACCGTTTGATGACAACGCTCCTAAACCTTCATGGTATAAGGAGCATGAATACTGTGAAATGCATCGCGTTAAAGGTCATAAAACAGATAAATGTTTGCGACTTCGCCACTATATTCAAGACCTCATTGACAACGGGGAGATAGAGGTGGATAACCCTAGCCACATGCAAACACCTAACGAGAAGATGGGGATTTATAAGGAACCATTCCCCAAGCATGATAAGTCGGAAAAGGCAAAACCGGATCGGGGAGAGTCATCCCAAACCTATAAAGCCGCGAATTACTTGTATACCAAGAGAGATAACAATCATTACGATTCACTTATCGGATGTATTCGCTCCCCTACTGACCACGTCAACACCATCTGGATTAAGGGAAAGGACTGTGCTGGTAACAAGGTGCGCCCGCCTCGTAATTCCGGACCCCTCTCCATCGACCCCGCATACTGGTAAGTATAACCTTTTAGAACAACTTGAGAAGACGTCTGCTAAGATTTCGATCTTAGACCTTCTCAAGATTTCCAATGTACATAAGGACATCCTATATCAAACTCTTCAGGGGTCGGGAGTGCCTTTAGAAGTCGATCCGGCGTACCTTCAAACCGCGGTGGCAAATATTACACCAAGTGAGCATCTCACTTTCAACCATAGGGAGGTCCCTACCGAGAATCCTACACATAATCTTCCCTTATACATTGAGGTAGTTGTTACCCGCAGGAAAATCAAATGGGTGCTTGTGGATAACGGATCTGGATTGAACATCTGCACGCTTAAATTAGTCAAACAATTGGGACATACGGAAGAAGATCTTGAGTCCCATATCATCACTATCACCACATACGACAACGCGGAAAGAGAGTTAGCAGGCACCATTACGCTACCAATGGAGGTGGGCCCCACTTGCCATCAAACAAAGTTTCACGTCTTAGACTTGGAACTTCCATATAATATGCTTCTAGGCCGACCATGGATCCATGCCATGTAAGCAGTGCCATCAACATTTCATCAATGCATCAAGCTGAAGCATGAGGGACATACAATAACAATACCAGGAGACTCAGAGCCCTTTTCTCATTGTAGAGCTCTTAATAGCTTTGCACGAAAGGGTACATACGCATGTCCCTCCACAGATATAGTTGTCCCTCTTCATTTTGAGGCCATGGAATCTCGAGTAGATTCAAATTCTCTTAGTTCTTGCACTCATGGGGCATCTACTTCAACATCTCCATTTAATTCATGGGAGATGAAAATTCTAGAATATGGCTGTGGGGAGTATAATGTACAACAAGCGCTCTTGGTTTCTGACCTCTCCTTGTCACCCAAGACTAGAGGTCGACCCAACTACCGCTTCAGGAGACCTAGAGAGGAACACACTATGGGTCGTTCCTACCGGAGGCTTGTTAGCCGAGGAAAAATTATTTGATCCACCTACTACTTGGGTCCCTGAGGACACTCAGCCATCTTGTTATCAAACCCTGAATATGAAAAATCTAGCAGAATGATGTACTCCATGGGCTACAAAGGCCTAGGATGTGGGAGGAATGAACAAGGACAAAGAGAACCAGTCCCTCTTCCACATTTCAAAACAGAAAGATATGGCATTGGGATTCACCCTTATGGAGCACACCCCAACGATCAAGATGCGACTTGTTCTGAGCATGAGGATAGCTCTGATTATCTAGACAGCGATACGGATTCCTATTGTAGCCAATATGAGGATCTGGCCTCCACGAACCTTTTCATGAATAACGTTGTCCTAACCATCACCCCCACTGAACCAACCCTTGACTCAGATACCCCTCCCTTGTTGAATGGGACCAACAACGTCACGTGCCACTAGATTTATTCGAGAATGATGAGGCTATTGCAGAGTTCATGGGCATAAGGGATACAATTCCCATTGGAGATCACAAGAAGGGTTTCTTTATCGACTTAGACACTTGCGCCTACTTCGGTGAGGAGGCTGAACTTCGTGGTCAAGCAAAATTTAAAGAAAAGTGAGGGTAAGAGTTCTAAAGAAAAGCCTCGGAAAAATCAAAGTCCAAGTCACATGCTGAAAACCTCTTTGAGGCACTCACTGACAAACAAATAAGAAAATCAAAGGACAAACAAAGTGACCACGCCAAGGATGAAAATCTCGTAGAGACATCCTTGGATGAAGATCTCAACCTACCTCCCGATCCTACGTGTATGGAGGATTTATCAAAATTGTTAGTTGAAGAAACCATTGATGTCAATATTGGTACCGAAGAAGATCCCAAGATAGTAAAATTGGGAGCATCACTCTCAGCCAGAGAACAAAAGATGTTCACTATGCTACTGTGAGAGTTTATTGATGTGTTCGCATGGTCTTACAAAGACATGCCCGGCTTAGATCCAACTTTGGTCGTGCATAACCTAGTTGTGCACGCAGATGCTAAGCCTATCAAACAAAAGCTTTGAAAGATGCACCCAAGAGTGGCCTTGTTAGTTAAAGAAGAGTTGGAAAGGTTGCTTGCAGCAGGATTCATCAGGCCAATTGATTATTCTGAATGGATATCAAACATTGTTCCTGTCCAGAAGAAACCTATTGGTATCCGAATTTGCACAAATTTTAGGGACATCAATAAAGCTTGCCCTAAAGATGACTTTCCGTTGCCCAACATTGACATGATTGTTGACTCAACCGCAGGGTACGAAATGCTATCACTTATGGATGGCTTTTCGGGTTATAATCAAATTAAGATCGCTAAAGAAGACCAACACAAAACAGCTTTCACAACTCCTTGGGGCACCTTCTGTTATCAGGTGATGCCATTTGACCTTAAGAATGTGGGAGCAACTTATCAGCGGGCCATGATAGTAATATTTCACGATATGATTCATGACATCATGGAAGACTACGTAGACGACATCCTGGGAAAGTCCAAAACAAGAGAGGATCATCCTATCATTTTCATGGGCTTTCAACGCCTGTGTGAATACAAAGTTAGGCTAAATCCAAAGAAGTGTGTCTTTGGTGTGCTATCTTGGGAAACTATTAGGCTTCATCGTGTCAAGACGAGGTATTGAGGTAGACCCTGCTAAAGTGTCTGCCATCACAGAAATGCCTCCACCTGAGAATATCAAGCAACTACGTAGCTTGCAAGGGAAAATTCAAGCCATTCACCGATTTATCTCCCAGCTTGCAGATAAATGTCACTCATTTTCTTAAGAAGGACATCGCTTTCATCCGGGGACCTGAGAAACAACAAGCCTTTGCTTTTCTTAAATAAGCACGGCTAATCCACTCCGTCCTCATGCCTCCCACTCCGGGAGAACCACTTTTGCTCTATATTTCCGCTACGCAATACGTTATTGGTGCACCGTCGCCCAATATGACCTTAGCCATAAAGAGAAAGAAAGTGTACTATATTGAGTCGCACCTCATCGCCATGAACGTAATTATCCTCGATTGAAAAGCTTGTTTGGCCGTTGTTTTTACCTTTAATCTTCGCCATTACTCGCTAAATACTAAGACCAAGCTCATATCCAAGGTCGACCCACTCAAGTATTTGTTGTCCAAACCCGCCCTCACGGGTAGAATGGCTAATTGGATCATTCTACTCAGTGAGTTTGATATAGAATTTGTCCATCAAAAATCAATTAAAGGACAAGTACTTACCGACTAGCTAGCGGAAGCACTTTTGCAAAGCACGTAACCTTTGAGTTTGGATATGCGGATGCATCTTTGCTCTACATTGAAGAATCTATCGTATGGCAGATACATTTTGATGGATCTTTTACGTTTCATGGTTCAAGTGCAGGAGTGGTCCTTATTACTCCTTCGGGTGATCCTATACCACAAGCTTTCCACCGGCCTTCCTCGCACGAACAACATCATGGAATATGAAGCACTCCTCATTGCAGGATGAAGCTAGCCATCAAGTGGAATATTCAACATGTTAAGGTTGTAGGTGATTCATAGCTAATCATCAAACAAGTTAATGACGAGTATAAAGTTAAGGATGACAAGCTCATACCTTACAAGAAGTTGGTGGAAACTCTGAAGGAGTATTTTGTGCGCATTACCTTTGAGCAGATCCCAAGAGCGCAGAATAGATCGGCAGATGCTATGGCAATGGTGGGATCTATGCTTCGTATTCCGCCAGGGAACAATGATATGCCATTTTTCGTAGAAAATCTACACCAGCCCGTGTATGACATACCGGAATCTTACCTGGCTTGTGAGGTTGTTGGTCCCTATTCCCCGTGGTACGAACCCATTTTCACCTATCTTAAGGACAGTACTTTCCCTCCCAATATCTCCCGTTCTAAAAAGCAAAGCTTGATTCACCAGATAGCCCGTTACACCCTTTTAGGAGGTACACTTTATCGTCATGGCTATGATGGGAATCTGTTACGTTGTCTGGATGTGACGGAGTCAATCCAGGCAATTAAAGAAGTACACGAAGGAGTATGCGGAGCACATACAAATGGAATGGTCTTGGCTAAGAAATTGTTAAGAGTAGGTTACTATTGGCCCACCATGGAAACTGATTATTGTAATTATGTTAGAAAATGTGTGCTTTGCCAAAAATATGGAAATTTCATCCATGCTCCATCGCAACCATTGCAACCAATCACTACCCCGTGGCCATTCTCCAAGTGGGGACTTGATCTAATAGGGAAGCTTACTCCTACCTCATCTGATGGTCATACACATATCATCACAGCTACAAAATACTTTACAAAATGGGTGGAGGCTGTCCCTTTAACCTATGTCACAGGAGCACAGATTTCTAAATTCATCATGAATCATATTATTTTCCGATATGGTATCCCTGCAGCCATTGTCACAGAGATAATGGGAAGTCATTTAAGAACAAAACTATGAAAGATCTTTGCCAACGGTTCCAAATCAGATTGAAATGGTCCACGCCATATTACCCTCGTGGTAATGGACAAGTTGAGCAACAAACAAGACTTTGGTAAGGATAATGGAGAAGATGGTTAGCAAAATTGGTCAAACCGGCACCTACAATCCACCCACCCTCTCGGGCCTACCAAACATCAATTCGCACTCCTACAGGTGCCACACCATATTCCCTAGTATTCGGGACAGAATCTATCATCCCTTTAGAGATTGAACTCCCATCCTTGCGAATTTCTCTTCGGGACTATTTGGATAAGGATGAAGATTATCGAGTGGCAAGATTGGCTGAGTTAGAGCTCCTGGATGAGAGGCGCATTCGTGCTCTTAATCACCTAAAGGTATATCAACACAGAATCTCCCGCAACTACAACAAGAGAATCATCCCTCACCAGTTTGAGGTGGGTGATTTAGTTATGAAGGAGAACCAGTTCAACACTAGAGCAGAGCGAGAAAAGAAAGGGAAGTTCGAACCACACTGGTTAGGACCCTATGTCATAGTTGCCAAGTATGGCACAGGGGCATACAAGTTGGCTCACCCCAATGGTGATGAGCTCCGGGAGCCCATGAATGCCATGCATCTTAAGAGGTTTTATGCCTAAACATGGCACAAGAAAGTCATAAAAATCACAAAAAAAAAAAAAATAAAAAAAAAAAAGAAAAAGAGAAAAAAACAGTCGCGTCCACTAGTGAAAACCACGCAATTGTGGTACTTTGGACAAGTCCTTGGGTGAAAACCGGTTTCGGTGCCTCGGGAGGATTTGTTGTTCACAAGCATTCTGTATTAGAAGGGTAGTTGTCTTTGTCCTGGACCTGGTTCTACCTTCGAGTTTCCTTGTGCACACCATCTAGTCCAGCCTTGATCCGGCTTTTCCTTCTTCTATTCATCTGTAAGGTACGTGGTCTTTCGTTATTTCCCATCTTACGCTGGGGGCCACTCAACGACTTCACCTTCTTGTTCATAAGCGCGTGGCTTCTGCCCTTGTATATTCCCCACCTAACGCTGGGGGCATCCATGCTTTCTTGGTTACCTGCACATAGCTTTGGAAAACTGTTAAAAACACAAAAACAATAGAAAATTGTTTTGAGAAAAACACAAAAACAATAGAAAAATTGTTTCACAAAACACAAAAACAATAGAAAATTGTTTCACAAAACACAAAAACAATAGAAAATTGTTTGAGAAAACACAAAAAAATAGAACATTGTTTTGAGAAAACAAAAAACAATAGAAAATTGTTTCACAAAACACAAAAACAATAGAAACATTGTTTTGAGAAAACACAAAAACAATAGAAAATTGTTTCACAAACCACAAAAACAATAGAAAATTGTTTCACAAAACACAAAAACAATAGAAAATTGTTTCAGACAACACAAAAACAATAGAAAATTGTTTCGAGAAAAACACAAAAACAATAGAACATTGTTTCGAGAAAACAACAAAAACAATATATATATATATATATATATCAAAAAAATCTAAAAACAAGGCAATTTTTTTCAAAAATTCCTAAAAAGTAAAACACCCTACAAAATGGTAACTTGCTTCTTACTGAAACTATGTGTCTTCTGCGTATGATATTTTATCCATATCCTATTGGTTTGTCTCACATCTTCCCGATTAATACGACTCATGGATCACTGGATTCACAACCATTCACAAAAGCTAGTTGCTTTGCTTCGTCGTACTGGGGCACTTTTGGTTCCTTGTCAAGCTTGTTTTGCGCACAAATACTTTTCATGGACCCCGTGTCCATTTTCATTTCCCTCGCATGTATCCTTGCTTGGGGCATCATTTTTAACCCTTGTCATCAATCACGAACTTGTGGATCTCTTCAAAGATCGATAACAAAACATTTGTACAACCTGTCTTGACCATTGTTGGGTTAGATATGTGCGTTCGTTTGTTTTCCCTATTATTTGAGCTTGTTTCCTTCTCGTATTGCATTGCATTATTGTATCTTTGCGTGGAGTTGGTACTTTCAAGAATGGACAATTGTTCGTAGTATGGCTTTTCATGTCATTCTACCTTTGTCGTATGCTTATATTTTTCATAAGGACCGATGATGTAGTTCCTATGGCAATATGATGACATCAAATTTGTTCCAAACAAATAAGCGGCTAGAGGTTAAGCTCTTCTCTCCCCTCATCCATATTTCTTCTACACGACTTCCCTTTCACCCCTAATTCTCCCTCTCCTCGGGGCATCCTGCCTCGTCCCCATTCTTCTGCCTACTTCTCATATTTTTCGATCGTCGATCGGCTTCCTTCATCACCCCATCGACACTCGAGGGGGCATCTCTCCCTCCTACTAATTTTTCTTCTATCCCTTCAAAATCTCTTATGTCTACTATCTTTGAAGTGGCATCACTTACGCCACCCCAAAGAGGGGCAAATGTAGACACCTATAATTACGCCCAAGCAATTTAAATACTTAAATTGTGCTAATTATCTCCTTTCTCACAAATCAACGACATATCGTCAAAAGCACTCATTTTCCTCATATCATCATTAATTAATTACACTAAGCTAATTAATTAAGTTTCCTATCCAACAAATACCCTAATTAACGACCTTCCGTTAATAAATCACCCCTTCTACCTAGACTAATTAATTATTATTAATTAATTAGCTTTCCCTTCCATTTAACCAATAAATCAATATTTAATTGATTTAATCCCCTTATAATAGCCTAAATCGCACTAATATTCCTCTAATTGACTTCTATAAGCTTACACTCTACCTATTAATTAATCACCTTTGATTAATTAAAATACCCCAACTCCCATGACTTGCTAAACATGTATTAAACCCTTCTAAAGTAAGGTTACCTTTAATAAAGCAACCTTATCCATTCTTAATCATGTTTTACCTTTATCCCACATTCATGAGAATGTGTTGAATCCTTTATCCTTTGGGCTATATAAAGAGTCCTCCACCTACCTTTTACTTACACCTAAACTCCTTAGAGAGCAAATGCAAAGCATATAGCAAAGAGACTAAGAGCTTGCACCTTGCCCTTTGAGAGTTCATCATCTTGAAGAGTTAAGCCTCTTTCTTAAAGTGCTTGGGTCATATGGGAGGTGTCAAAAGGGTCTTCAGAGCCCAACTTTGATTAGCCCCCATTCCTAGGTTCTTGGAACATTAAGGACAACTATTTTGATAGCCATGGAGCTTACTTAGGTCTATTCATTTATTTGTTGTTAGAGAATAGAGGAGTTTAGATATTTAACATTGTTAGTTTCAAAGTTTGTATTGATGAATGCTAGCATCTAACCCTTGTTTAATTCTTATCATGATGGTGTTTATGCTTTGTTTTAGCTAAATTATAGAACTATTTTAGGTGGTAGTTCTTGCTTCATTTGATTTAGTATTAAGCAAAGTATACATGCACACAATAACAATTGAAATATATATTAACAAACTTGATATTTGAATGGTACGCTAATAAACACAACATTTGAATAGTATAATAACAATCATAATATTTAAATATTTGTAAGACATACTAACAATCAAAAATCACAACATTTAAAAGGCACATTGACAATTAGTGGCGAATATTCGTAGTTTGGCAAATAGTAGAATTTTGGGAATTTGATTTTGGCGAATTTTACAAAGAACGGCAAGATACCAGGTTATGCCAAAAATCCCATAAACAATAATTTGTCCCATCTGAATCACCAAGGAATTTCCAATCCCAATGTATATTTTTATATTAAATCACCGCGTGATCGCCGCGTTAGGATTTGAAAACATTAATGTTTCGCCAAGAAATCGATGCTGGATTTGAAAACATTAATGTTTCGCCAAGAAATCAATGTTCGGGATTTTAAAACATTAATGTTTCGCCAAGAAATCGACGTTGGGATTTGAAAACATTAATGTTTCACCAAGAAATCTACGAAACCTTATTTGGCCAAGAAAACATTCTTGAAATTTTCTCGATATATACACAAAGGTGATGTTCTCCTTGATTTTCCAATTTGTATATTTACAAAGTAGTAGAAAGGGATTTAGCAAATCGGCATATTGCAATTTTCTTACAAAATTTCAAATAAATCTAGGTCTTGCCAAGGCTCGGCTAGTGCATTACAATTTACATCCTAGAAGCACTTATTGCAGGTGAGTCCTCAGTCTATTTGAGACTTGTTTTCTTTCATGTTGCATTGCTTTATCTGCGATTCCACCTTTGTAAGTTATTACAAATCCTGAACATCCTCATCCTCATAACCACTATGATTTTTTATGTCATCTAGAATAGTCCTCCACTTGCAGAGAATCATAACTAGTTTTCCTATCTTAGATACATCTAGATTCTACATATATATATATATATATATATATATATATATATATATATATATATATATATATATATATATATATATAATTTAAAATCACTTCATACATCTCCACGAGTTGTTGCTCTATATATTCCTTGCTTTATCAGTGTATCTTCTTTGAATCTTTTTGTTAATGTTCTCTCTCCGTAGTGTATATATATACATACTTGTGGTTTCACTTTCCATTTATTCCACGACCAATACCATGACCATTTATCATTATCCGCTAACACTGCCTCATCCCACAATGGACCCGAAGGATATATAAAATGTGGTACATTCCGCAGGTTTCATATTCGCCAAGGGAATTTCCTTGGGAGATTGATGGAATGACAACACATGGCATAGACCTCCGGGAGCCAGGACCCGCTCCGACCCAAAAACATATCAACTGTGGCTCATTCCGCGGGGTTCATGTCCACTGGGAGGATTTGGTTGGGAATGGGAGGTTAACAAAATGCTGAAAAACAATAATGTACAAAATAGAGACCATACAGAGATGTCCAAAATGAAAAATTCAAGAAATGCAAAAGGGAAAAAAGTTACAACAATGAACCAAAAACCAGATAATTAGCATTTGGAAAAACAAAAGACAAAAAATAACAGTTGTGGGAAAAGTACAAACATCTTGTCACAAGCATGCTTCTTGTTACCACCATTTTCCTCACTGTGATGTACTTCAAAAATTTAAACCATGGAAACATAATGTATTGAATGTAATCCAAGCATGGATTTCCTTCAACAATCTGAGGAGCAAAAAATTCTTTCTTTATCTTCACATTCACTTATGGCACTTCCTGTGAAAATAATCATGTTATAAATCCATCAAGAAATTGTATAGTAATACTAATTCACTTTTATTAATGTTGAGGCAAAGTTGGAATCTATCTCTCCACAACAAGAATTTTCCAAAAAGAATGTAGGGGTTTACACCACCTCTTCTTCCTCCATGAAGATTGTAGAAGTGGGATCACTCTTCGACATATTTTATTTTCCTTGTCGTAGTCTAGACAACATGTCTATAATATTTAATATAAAGGAAAAACATCAACATCCGGGGATATTTTTAATTCCTACATCCTTCAAGTTTCTTGAACTCATTCTCCAAGTAGGAACATGACAATATACAAAGAATACCCTTATCATGATTGTATCATATGTGAAACATCATATCAAAGCATTCAAGCTTCTCTCAAGAATAATGATACTTTAGTTGACTTTGACACATTGACATTTCATTGTCAAGCCAAAGAACCCATGCATACATTCTCAACCTTGAATTCATATTCTCATACCATAATGAGTCATAGATGGAAGACCATTTATTATGTCTCAGCGCCTTTGAAATGATGAACACTCTTGGTAATAGGATTATGATAGACCTCATACCTCATACAAGAGACTTCTTATCACTAGAGTGTCTTATCATTAGAGTGTCTTTGGTTGCTCAACAAATCATTTAAATTGTTTGTTCTCTTCTCAAACCTCTGATACATCTTCAGTTTGCTTGATGTATGCTCTAATTCTTATTATACTAATGTAACACTCTTGCAAAAAGTAGTACATGTTAAGTGACACAACATTATTTTTCTTTATACATATTTCTCATGTTGAGATGTTTGTGCACATATCAATATCATTTAGTCTAACATGTTGTATCTTTTTTCTTTCAATTCTATAGGATTCACTGATTCAACAAAATGGCACCTAAAAAGGGAAGCTCAGCCTCAGGGAAAAAATGTTATTCCAACCCCTCCTGGTAGTGGTACTACATTCGAAAAATAACATCTTATTTTGAGAAACCATCTAAGGAAACCCATCCTTCTCTAGCAAGACCATCACAATCAAGGGATAATGATTACATTCAAAATGAAACTCAGAATGAGAATGTGTTCATTTTTTATTTTCCTGATGATGTCAATGAAAACAAAAATGAAATTCCTCCCCTTGAAGACATTCCATTGAATGATGTCGAGTTTGACATTGTACCACATGTCCAATTGAATGAAGATGACACTACATCACTTGTCAGTGCCCAAGTGAATGTTGGAGGTGAAACTACGGTAGTGGAAGTTAATGGAATTTAAATTCCACCAAGGCAAATACTCAGCGGACACCTATTTCTGGAAGAAAGAGAAAGGAAAGAAAATGGGACTTGGGAAGGAGTTTCAGGTTAGAGTGGGTTTCTAAGTTTCCATTTATTGAACCTGTTGAAAATGAGAATAAATTTGAACCTCCCAAAGAATGAAAATGTATAATTTGTAGCTGGAGATTGGGCAAGGACAAGACAATGCAACTTAAGTTGGATACTATTGAGAAACATGTAGGAAAGATATATGAAAAGATAATTGTAGATGGCGTTGATAATAATGTCAGTAAGATAGAAAGCTCGGATGATTGTTTGCATATTAGGTATGAAAAATAATTTGAAGATCACAAGAGAAATGAAAGAATAGTTGCAACAAATGGAGGGACAATTACCTCTCAATTCAACAAGATCATTCAAAACAGTCTTTTGGGTAAAACAGTTCAGCTAGCTATTGTTTTTCACATTTTGAAAAGAGGTCATCCTATAATAGATTTTCTGAAAAAAGAAGATTTTGTCTTTCCTTGGTGTCCCACACTTTCCTCATTCTCATTGGTCATAAAGTAGTGGTTGGGATTGGGAAAAATTCCTAGCTATGGTTGAGAAAGAAGACTTGAAAGAGAAACTGAAGTCTGCACGATACATATCTTTTTCTATTGATGAGGTTACAACAGTAGATAATACTTGCTTGGGTCTATATGCATGTGTATACTATTGAGAATTATGTGAGACACCTCACTTACTTGCCATTCACAAGATGAGAGAGAAATCCAATGTTGAAAACCTTTGTGAGTTGGTGATAAAAAGTTTGAAGGAGATCGGTGACATGGATGATGTTGTAATTACATCAAAGCTGGTATGTGTCGGGGAAGATGGGGCATCTGTAATGCAAGGTCATCGTAATGTCCTGTGTGTAAGACTCCAAACATATCATTTCCCTTATATGATTTCCATTCATTGTATGGCTCATAGAATGAACCTAGCTTATAGAATAGTTGGAAAATTTAAACATGTAGAAAAAGTCAAGACCTTGTTCGAGAGGTGCATGCTTATTTCTGTCGTAGTCCTAAAAGGTTCATGGAATTCCAAATATTTATAGGACTAAAAAATGGGCATAAACTGTTAAAATATGTCAACACTAGGTGGATCTCATTGTACCAACCAGTTTGTAGGGTGTATGAAGAGTATCAATCCTTATTAGGAGTGATGTGGCAGAATCGCATAGAAGTAGACAAGGCCCAGGATTTGATACATTTTTGACTGATATAGAGTCATTGCTGATGTTGTGTGGTATCCTTCCCATGTTGGAAGAAATGCATTGTTTAATTAAACAAGCACAAGAAAGAACTATCTATATTGTTTATTTTTCTAGTTTGAGGAAACGAGTTTGTACGATAATAGAATATTTGTATCTCAAGGAAATTACTTTTACAAGTCCAAATTTTGATGGTTGAAATGATTGATAAATATTGGAAATGCAAGGAACTTTATGAAGCTCAACTTGTTTGGGGAAGTATGTGCTTTTGTACGTGGATATGAGATACCAATGTACATGTTTAAAGTAGTATTTGGTAAGGTTAAGGAGGTAAAAGTCACAGGGCCATTGTTTGATAGCATTGTATCATCAACAATGGTGAGGTTAAGAGAAATGGTAGTGTTCATACTACAAGAAATAAGGGATCGATTTAGAAGGTATTTTTACTTGAAGCAATGGTGTAGTAAATTCCACCTTTGGAATCCTATCCAAAATGAAAGACATATGCAGGAAGACTACTTCAAGAGGTTGACTACATTGATTCAACATTTTTGTAAGCCTATTGATATCAATGGAATGAATATTCTAGGTATTTTAAGCAAGGATAGTTTGATTGCTCAATCTCATGAATTCACCACTACAATGATGTAGCAATTCAAAGATATGGATAATCCCTTAGAGTGTGGAGCAATAACCTGGCTATGGAAAAGAGTTGGGGTGAGTACTATTTTACAAACAAACCATGTCGAGTTTTTCTCATTGGTTGATCTATGTCAAATAATTATTTTGGGTTCAGTTGAATATGAGAGAATTTTCAGTTCCTTGGCCTTTATAAAGTCAAAATTGTGAAATAAGATTGACAAAAATTTGGAATTTTTTTGAGAATTTATACATCATGGTACAAAGTGGATAAATTTCCCTACAACAGGCTCAGTAGTATGAAATTCGACATCGAAAGGAGAGGGGCTGAAAAAAATGGCACAAATACAATAGATGACCCTATTGCAATAGTTTACTATCAAGAAGAGAGAGTTGGTCTCAGAGATCGATGAATCAAATGATAGAGATGATCCAAGTCCATCAAGTTGGAAGCTTCCATTTGTGGATATCCCATGATATAGATGTTCATATAATAATTAATATATTCAAATATTAAGTACATTGTTCTGAATCTCAAACAAGGATTAGCGCTCACCCCAAACTTACATGTGCCTAAAGGTAATCATATTGATTCCATTTCCATTTTGATTGCAGAAACATTACAAAGTCATGTTTTAATGAGTATTTAATATATTTCACATACAATGTTGTTGATCTCTTTTATAGAAAGCATACACCATGACTGGTTGGCTATTAAATCATAATGCATTTACATTATTATATACTTTAGGCATATAAGAGTTGTGGTGCTTAATTCTGAGATAGAATAAGTGGATTTTCTTGAATCATTATTGAAATAAAAATTTAAAAATAACACTATTCCTCATTCAACTTTCTTGAAACATGCCTTGTATGAAAAAATTGAAGATTGTCATTGCAACAAATGGAACAATTTTCAAAAAGGATCTAAATACACTAAAGAGTAAATCCATGCACATATATATAACTTGTGCACCTCTTTGTAAAAGTTTGCTTCAACCACAAAAACCTAAATATCACATGTTTATTAATACAATAAACATAAAGATAACTCTAGTCTATTAATAAGACAATTTACTATTTTTATCCATGACCATGATTTCCTCCCAAATAATAGAAACAACAAAACCAAACTGCCACTTCAACTTGGAATCAGGCTCCACAAATTTAACAAATTATATCATCTTTTGTAACATGCTCCACTCTTCATCTGTTGGAATTGCAATTTGTTGTAAATCAGAGTGACTGACATGTAACTTTGTTAGCAATTCATAACTGATAGTGGAGCTTTCCTTTATTGTTGAATGCAAACTTACTGACAAGGTTATCAATGGTTTAACAGAGTCAATTTTTTTGTCTCATCTAGCTTCTCAGGAATTTGGTCCTTCTCTTGAGTCATTTTTTCTTTCATCTTCTTTTGGAATGCATCCTTCGTAATGAATTGGCATGTTTTTTCAAAAGGCTTTGGTAAACCAAGATTTGTGAACTCCTGTACCTTTCCATGCAACTCCTGTAACATTCTTTGACACTTATTCAAAATTCATGTGCTTCACCCAACATCACACACTTCGAATGATAGATGATACCTTTATTGAGGCATCAAATTGGTTTTGAATTCCTCTGGATGTCAATTCTATGTCACTGAATTTGTAGATAGCTTCCAAAATTTTATTTGTTTTATCCTCTCTTAAAGCCATCACTTTTTCTGCTACCTATTACGTATTCACAGAGCTTATCAAAATTCTCTGTAGATCAATCATGAATTCAAACAATCTAATCAAATCATCAATTTTTTGGTTTATTTGCCCCCAAACATTATCTGTCATATTAATCAATGCTTTTTTATGAAATCCAAATAGTTTGATGTTGGAAGACTCTATTTCCTTTTTTTTCTTTTATCAATTCTGTTGCAATATTTCATTTTGTTTTTTCTCATCATCTAGGCTATGTTCCCATTTTTGAACTTTTCTTTCTCTTCCTTCACAACCTCTTTCAATTCTCCCAATGTTTTTTGTAATCTATCATTCTTACTCATGGCTATGTTCCCATTTTTTGACCTTTTCTTTCTCTTCCTTCACAACCTCTTTCAATTCTCCCAATGTTTTTGTAATCTATTATTCTTACTCATTGTTTCTTGTAAATTTTTCTTCACATCTTCTAGTTCTACCTATGCCTGTTCATTCACAACAACTATAATCATAGAGGTAGATGATTTTATCTTCCTCTCCAACTCACATGTCTTATTAACTGTCACTTTTCCTTTTTCTTTCTCATTTTCCAGGTCTGCCTCTAACTTTTGAATCTTATTATTCAACTTATTGTTCTCCCTCTCTGCCTTTAGTAATGTTGTGTAAACCACATCATTGTTCCTTTTCAATACATTAATTTTTTCAGAAGGTTTCATTTCCTTAAGATCCATTTGAAGGGAGGTCACATCGTAGTCAAGTGGGAAGCATTTCATTCTCTGGTTTTACAACTTTGGGCACAACATACATGTATTCTAGGGTATCTGTGTCTAGGTTATATGTAGGAAATACCCTCATTGTGGTTGGATCTGAAGTTCCAGTAGCCTATAGAATTTGCTTCTTGTTTCTTTTATCTCTTTTTGATTTATTGAAAACTCATCTAGGTAATCAAAACTTGAGGTGTTCGTAGGAGTGAACTGTTCCACCTTGAATGGAGAAGGAGTAATTGAAGTTTGGGGAGAATTTCCCTGTGGAATGGCAGTTTGTTTAGGGGTGGCAGTGGCACCGCCTTCTATAAATAGTTTCCTTGAGCCAAGAGTAATTGTACTTGTGTCTGCCTCTATCTTCGCCTCTTCTCATTTCCTTGTTGGACAATAGCCCTAGAAACTTCAACTATATCTATTGTCCTCTTATAGTTTCCAACACTTTGTTGACTACTACCATCATCACTAGAACCACCAACCTTAGCAATAGTAACATATTCATGGCCAACTTCTCCTCTAGGATTTTCAACGTGTGGCTGAATTGTTTGTTGAGGATTTGACTCCAGAGTAAATTACACTGGATTAACACTTGTAGATGTTGTAGTATGTAGTGGTCCTTTCTCCGAAGGCGAAGCTCCAAGTCCTGACCGTCAAATTTTTTTCTAGACTGTGCCTCTGGTGGAATCCAAATGCCTTGTCTTGAACCCAAACCACCACCACTAAAACCCAAATTTTCAACAATAACTACTCCTGTAGTATATCTTTGTTTCAAACCTTCATCGAGACTTGGTTTATATGTGCTACTAGGGGGACTATGTAATTCCTCAGAGGCAACATCATCATCACTACTTGCCTCTCCAGGATGCTCTTTATTCCACAATTTGCTAAAATCTGCATCTTCTGGAATAGAATCATAGTCTTCTACAAATTTTGGATGGCCTAGGTCCTACCTCATAGACCAAAAGGCATCAATTTTTGACCTTGTCCAATTTCTATCTCACAATTCTTGATGTAATGCCTTTGGCATGCTTTTAGAGGAATTTTTATCAGGTTTTGTAGATTGAAAATCCTTTTCCTTTTTTTTTTTTGGAGGCTCAGGAAATCCAATTTTTTTGACAACTCTTGAGAACTAATTCCTTTCTCAACAAAAATTTCATTCATTGTTATTTGTACTTCATCCCAAGAGTTCTTGTTTTTCAATTTTTCTAGCAAGGGTTTTCTTTCATGTTGAATTTTAGTGGTAAAGTTCTTATTCACCACTACCCTTGTTTTAATCACCTCACATGGGTCATCATACACTCGAGAGTCAACATCAAACGTAAAAATCGTAAGATTTCATGTGCCACATAAAATGCTTTTTTTCAAATGTGAACCCTCCACATGAGAATGTAAGGAAGGAAATATGTTCTTCTTTTGTTGAGTAACAAAATAGAGATTATTTGTGCTTTCCATCTGCCGTATATATTCCAAGGCAAAAAACTCTCTGTCACATGTATTGGCAATTTGTAAGGTTTTACTCTTGATCCATAAAACCTTAGCACAATATATTCCTCCATGAAGTACTAGTCTACTAATTGTATTTCTGATCCTAGTTGAATGCAATCTCTACATTTCATAGGCAATCTAGGCAATGTACTTTTTGTAATTGCTTCATAAATTAGAGCCCAAAAATAATCCACAAATTGACTGTAGTCCCTTCTATTATCATACATCCTTATCTTGGGGTCCACTCAGTTAATGGACGCATCACTTTTGGCTCGACCTCAACATTATAGGGTTCAATTGCAAGTTTTTTTTTCAAACCATTCAAAAAACCACCATAGAATTAAATAGCACAAGTAGGTAGTGAACCTAAAGGTCTTAGTGTCAGAGCCTTCTTTGATTGTTGATAATTGTTTATGCATAGATTCTATAATATACCCAACAAATCTATTACTAATACAAGGTGGAGTAACAAAATGGATATTATATACCATTTCCAAGGAGGTTTCATCCACTTTCTCATCACTATCGAAGCCAAGGAAAAATACTAGCATAGAAATGGTATCCTTGATCCACGGTTTAAACATATCAATTGCATGTGGAGCCTTCCCTTTTGGTACCATTCCATCAACTGTTAATTTTTGTAAAAACTCATCTCTATCTTTTTGATTGGCGGCATGATAATCGCTAGCAATTTTTTCTAGGTTTATCTTGATGGTTCCTAAATCTTTGCTTTCAAACCCCAATGCATGACCAAGATTTTCCTCTGTAATGGAAAAAATTTCTGCTCCATTTCGTTGCCCTTTGCAACAATTACTTTTTTTGTCCCATCATAATTTTGGGCACATATATTGACAAATTCAGGGCAAGGTAAAACCTTGTGGAGCATCATGCATCCCAATCCAAACCCCATGTTACCCAACTTGGTCCTTTAAATTTACCTTGTGCATCTGAACGTCTACTTTCCATCATCTTCATCTCAGACGTGTATCTAAGTTGTGAAGCTTTTGTGCCAATTATAGGATCATAAATATCATGATATTCATCAGTAAAACCACTACCAGGGGGTTTTACTTTTAAGTAGTTTGGCGTATGGGATTTGGGTTTTACTTTTACTTTGGGATCCTATGGAAGTAGACATGCTTGGAATTTTAGATTTTGTAAACCCTCAACCCTAATTTCTCAACCCTTATATTGAAATATTTCAAAGCGAAGGCTTATACAATGCTACTTATAAAAAGATAATATTTAAAGAATGAAGATTCAAATGCAGGATGACACTTACTCGGAAATATGAAAAATTTGAGTCTTACACGGTCTACAACTTCTACGAATCTATTCTGCCTTTTGTTGTAGTATGCCTTCCAGAAAATAGAATTTCAATTGTTAGTGGACGTTTAATATCACCTCGGTCCACATCACTATAAATGATTATGTATTTCAATGTACTTTGTAGACGTCAAATTTATCCTCCTTATCAGATGGCCACGTGGTAGGATTCCGGCCTCCTCGTGGAAAAGGCATTCCCCGGACTCCAAGCCTGTGGAATGATCCAATTCAATAAAGTTTCGGGTCGCGGACAAGTGTGGGCATTTAATGACTTGGTCATTGAATTTTTGTGGGCCGTTGAAACATTTTAAACCCCCACTTTTTCCCATGCCACGTGGAAGAATTCTATGGATTTATTTTTGCCTTGCCCCCACGGATGTGAACCTCCCGGATTTAGGTGGGATGAATTATAATTTGTAGTGGGTTTATTTGTTCATTGTTGGTCATGGACATTGGAATTGGAATATATGATGGGCCCCAACATATTATATAGTGTTTACATTATTGATTTCTTAAATTAGATTCTTTCTTTCTTAAATTAATTTAAAGTTTTCAATAAATTAAAAAGCTATCACCCCCACTTTCACCCACGCCACGCGGATGAATTAATATAATTTAATATATATATATATATATATATACTAATGTTAAAGTGGGAAGGGTCCCATTCCTTTATAAAGAGAGAGGATGAACCTTAGATACAACATGAAGATGCAAAAAACTTCGTCAATCATGACTACTAGGTATATCAAGAAAAAGCCAGCTAGAAGGAAGGAAGACTATAGCTATACTATACTATAGACATTACAACATATATTTAGATCGAGGATTAATCCCCTGAATCAAACACAGAAAAAATTACAACTGGAGATCCTTGCCTCTCAACCACACCCTCCTCAGAGTCCGAGCAACAACTTCATTAGCCCAACCGCGCCAAAGATGATTATAATATTCCCCAGCAGATTCACAAATTTTCATCCACTAAAGTGGCATTCGATCGATGGGAGAATTGAGGGCATCAATTTAAGGAGTTTGAAGCGCTTCCTTTTAGCATTCTTGAATACCCCACTTCTCGTGAAGGCCATCAAATCCTCATGGCGACATTCTAGTTCCCTGAAGACGCTCAAATCCACGCCACCCTGAGCTTCGCCTCGTCCCCGCTACCCGTAGAAAGTGACATTACACTTTTGCACTTTGCATCCAAATTTCCACGGTAAAGACGACCGAACCCAATGGAGAGCAAGGTTGACCACATCAAGCTTCGATGACTCAATTATTAGAATATTTTCCACAAAAACGAGGCCACACTGCTATTAACCCTACACCATCCATCCTCAAATAGATATTTTCCCCCAAAACCAATTTAATTACCTCTAGATCGCTACCATTACCAATTTTGAAGATCACCACAGACGATTATCGGATATAGATGACTTGAAATCCATTTCCCTTTTATTACAAAATAAAGATAAAGCAGGGGAACTCGAGGGGAATCCATAGGTGCTCACCGACAAAAAGGATGAAAATGAAAAAAATCGACCCACAATAAATAGGCAAAAACAAGGCCCTTCACACGCTCGAAAATATTGGCGACAACATATATTTAAGGCCCTTCCGTATTTAAGATGATTTCGAGACCATCCCAAATTCCAATATATATATTATGATATAAATATATTATATATATATATATATATATATATAATATAATTTATATATTTCATATTATATATATATATATATATAAATTATATATTATATATATATATATTAAAAATATAAATTATTATATACACACACACATGTGTGTGTGTGTGTGTGTGTGTGTGTGTGTGTGTGTGTGTACATTATTGATTTCTTAAATTAGATTCTTTCTTTCTTAAATTAATTTAAAGTTTTCAATAAATTAAAAAGCTATCACAAGTTCAATTTTCAAAATACAAAACCAAATATCCATAGATTTAAGATGAGAATAGATCAAAGAAAGTCTTTCTAAAGAAAATGAATATGAATAAAATCAAATGTTGCTTAATATTATTTACTATTTGAATTGAAATAACTAACGAAAATGTTGTTTTTAAATAGAATTCAGAATTGTTGATGTCATTACTGATGAAATATAGTGTTTTCAAAATTATTTTTAGATGTTATATATTTCATAATTTTGACATTTTTCATATTTATTTTATTCAAATTAATCAGATATATATTGAAAGAAAATTAACATTTTTATTTTTTTTTGTTGAAGGGTAATGTGTTTTCTAATATCTCATTTATGACAGGTAAAGCTTAACCTAGCCAGTCAAATTAAAGTATGGGGAGCCCTTCAAATTTGATCACTGAATGTAATGATGGCCGTTTCAATATATTTTTTGAGGCAAGTGCCCTTTTCATAAAGCTTAGTAACTTCTAATATCTCATTTACGACGGGTAAAGCTTAACCTAGCCATTCAAATTAAAGTATAGGAGCCCTTCAAATGTGATCATCAATGCAATGATGGCCGTTTCAATATATTTTCACGGCAAGTGCAAGTGCCCTTTTCATAAAAATATGTCACTTCCAAATTTCTAAAATATCATTTCTTATATTTTATATATGTAGTTAGTTTCTATTTTTTTCCAAACATGTCTCCTCATATATGTGATGAAATCTAAACAAATCTAAAAAATACATCAATCAAATGCTACTACAACTGTGAGCAATTATTCAACAATATTCTCATAACAAAATGGGGTTCTATTTTAGGGGCCCCTTCCTTGAAAGCATATATATATATATATATATATATATATATATATATATATATATATATATATATATATATATATATATATATATATATATATATATATATAGACATACACACACACACACGATATTACAAAATACATATTACAGATTGATTTATAAAGATAAAATATAATGGTCATTCTTCTGAAGACACAGATTCATCCCGAAACACTGGAGCACGTTTTAAAGCAGCCTATCCCTACGTTGGATAAACACATCTTTGTACACTGCGTTGAAAACAAATGGATATATCTCCCACTAAATCCCGTGACATGCCCATATTTAGCAGCTCTGGACTCCCACCGAGGCCCATTCAATATTTTGGTGAATTCTCTTTTCCTTTTATGTGATTTTACCCACTTAGAAAGAGAGTCTCCCCTCTTATGTATCCTTTGGTTTTCTTCCCTGAAGAAATTCGAGCTACATGGAATTGACAAATTCTTGTTAGTGCCAGAAGAGCCCTCCCTCATGATCCTCCTTTTCTTGAGAGGAAAGGCGTGGTGCTTGACCATTGTATTTTCGGCGAGGGTGGTTTCTAATGTTGTCAACTACTTCTCTATTTCATTCTCTGGAAAATTTGGGGGTTGTTCTTCCCCTTGTTGAGTAGGTAGTGAGCTTGGTATTGAGAGCTTTGTGGTCAATAAATGAGGTTTGTAAAAATATAGGTTGAAACCCCACTGATCAGAGAGAAAAATGGATAGTGGTGTATCTAGTGGTTCTTTAATTGTTTGGTGTTCATGTGATAATTTGGGTGAATCAGGTGGAAATGGAGAGCTTGGAAAATAGGAAATGAAGGACATAATTCAGACAAGTGATGCAAGAAAGATAAAAGCATGTCCTTTAGAGAGGAAATATTGGGAGAGCCACCCTAGTGTCCGGTATGCTAAGAATGTGGTAGATAAGGGCCTCATTCGCCCTGTTCAGTTGGAAACACTCACCCAAATGGGTGATTTTTGCATTAAGAGGATTCAATTCTATAGATGAAGAAGACATGGACGTATGAAGGATTGAAAGTAGATGGTGGAGGACGCTTGGAAAAGTTATGTGGTAAGTTGGTAACATGTCATCACCAAGTTTAAATAAGCATGTCTTTTGAGCTGATGTGTGAGGGAGAAATCATTTCGCCATCAATGCCATATCCTCCCAAAATTAATAGCCTCAACCCTCGACCTGAATTTTAATTGAAATTAATACCCTATTCATGTAAAGTGTGCCACCAGAGATTTAATCAGCACCCTCGCAGTTAAGAAATGTCTTATCAAATTTAATTCTTGGTCACGTTATATTTTCTAGGATGAAGGTCCAGGAAACAAGATATTTAATAAATATGGAAAAGACATTTTTCATAAAAGTGACATATTTAATAAATATGGAAAATACTTTTTCCATAACTTTAGTCTTTAAAGTGATGCATTTAATTTTTTTTAAAATTTTAAACGCTTTTGACTGGAGCTTAGAACCGGAGGGTTACGGGACCCCACCCTTACAATAATAATCGAACAAGAGCTAATCAAAACACAAAACCCAAAACCCCACATAAAGGAACACACCGAGAAAAGAGACATGCCAAAAGATCAATCGAAGGATCCAAGAAGAACACAGAAACACATGACTAGAACCAAAAATGAGCCGAAAGAGAGATACAAACATCATTAGAAGGATTTACCACCCCTTACGGAGACCCACGAGTGGATTTGTCCAAGTCACCGAGCTCAGACACCGTCGATGCTCCTCGACACATCCAACACCCCAAGCAGTGTCATCAAATGGCCATGTAACCTTACCAAGCAAGAGTTGGAAGGCCACCCTGGCATGATCCCAAAGCGCATTAAGATGATCAATGGCCGAATCAATTAGAAAATGAGCTTCGGAAAGATCAGAGGGAGTAATCTACTGGGATCCGGTCCGCCATGCCAGAAAAGGGCATGCACGTTCTCAACATAGAGGAGTAGTTCCCTATATTTCTCACCAAGCCAATTAACCCCATGCTTGAAGCCAATTGCCTGAGCGTCCACCTCTTCCACCCAAAGCAAAGGGTCAAGGATATGACACCTGACCAATTCCTCACTCAATCCACCTCTGTGGACTAGATAAATAAAGCATTCGTAATTACCTCAACGTCACCATGACCGAATGAAGCAGGAGATAGTTGGAGATGAATACTATGGCTATTTCTGAATTGGCTCGTGCCCTATGTGATTCCTACAGATAGGAATCACCTAACACACATTTAATAGCTTTAGCCTCGTGTACTAAAGCATAATGAAAACTTCTTGGAGGTGCCTGTGGGAAATGGCCGAAGAGAAAGCCATTTCCCACCGCTCACCGTGTAGAGTGATGAATGGAAAACCCAAGAAAACCATATTACGCTAACTAAGAACAAAAAGAAGGAAGAGTGAGGAAAGGAAAGCCAATGACCATCTAAAATACAAGTTGGTGCTGACCACAATTAATGTTGTGAGCTGAAGTTGTGCCTCCCTTCATGAGAAATAATGTCGACCAAGCTGTGCCAATCTTCAGAGTTATTATTTTTGATGTGACACATTTTATTGACTACTTTTGTATCAAATTTTAAGTGATAAATTGGCAAGTAATAGTCCCTATCTTTAGTATTTACATCTACCCTCACCAATACCATTATAATTTATTGGTCCATGCTCGACGATTAGCTCCTCTCCCTTAATATATTGCTCGAATATCGATATGTCTATCCTTAATGATATTTTATTCATCATGATAAAAGGACATTTATTTAACTTTAAAAGGCAGAGGCACGTGGGATAGTGACACCAATTTAAAGGTGAAAAATTTACATGGATAATGATTTGAATTTAATATTAACTATCAATACATACCCAGGTTTGGTGTTTCAAGGTCCATTGAAGAAATCACTCAAAAATTATAAATTCAAGGCCCATGGTCATTTTTCAACACTTAGTTTCTTTTGCAAAATCATGGGGGACCAAATTGAGCGCATCAACAAGATCAAGCCATGAATATGTCATGGTTTCTTCTAGTTCTGATATGGACTCAAATGAGGTTATTTTTGGGAAATCCTTCGCCTCTCTACTTCTAGTTCTCCTTTTGATGGTGCTTCCACCCCCTCTCTCTCCAAACTAGTCCTCTTCGCAATGTTTCCCTTCATTCTCTTAGAGCTTCTCCTGTAGAGCTCCAACTGATTCCCTATCTGAGCAGCCAATTCCCAAAGTATTACGGAACTCTCTATTCTTTATCCATAATCCCGCACCTAGAACCTATGGATTCTCCACATGCTACTACAAATGATGTGGATATGGAAATTGATGGCAATCTAAATCAATCCTCGTGGCAACCCATTAGATGGATAATCATGTCAAAACAGTGTCTTCCATCCTTACAAAGCTACAACAAGCTTTTGAAGTGCTTAAAACTGGAAAGACTTAACAAACACCAACAAGAGCTATCATTGATAAAGAATGTGTCGAGATACTAACCCTGGCCGACACTCTGGTGGAGAAGATCGATACCGATGCAGTTAGGAAAGTGGTACAAGAACTGAGAAATATATTATGATATGTAATATTTATGTTATAATATAGTTATAGGCTTATAGCTTTTTTGGTATGCCTATGTCACAATTACCAAATACGGTGGATTTGGAGAAATTTACCATTTTTTTGCATTTTCTTCCATCCACCATATCAAACAATTTTTTTTTCGAGATTTTATAGTTTAAAAATAGAAAAAACAAGAAATCAAAACCTAGATACTCTTGTTTATGTTAAAAAAAAAAATAATTTTTTTGATATTTTATAGTTTATGATATGTAATTTTTATGTAATGTAATGTTTATGTTTCAAAAATATATGAGATACTCTTGTGGATACTCTTGTTTATGTTTCAACAAATATATTTTTCCTTTCCAACACATGTTCTTGTGGATACTCTTGCATTGCTACAATGTTGCACCTTTTGATTTGTCTTCTCCTTCTTGAAACACTGGAATTTGTTCTTCATTTTAGTTTATTTCCAATGTAGCATGGAAATCGTGTTTTGTGGGATCATTCACTGCCTCAAGATGTTTGGGAAAACGTATTGCTTTATATTCCATTAGAATCCATATGCAGGTTCTCTCTAGTTTCTAAGGAATGGAAAGCACTCATGAATTCTTCCAGATTCTTCAAGTGTTATAGTGAAACAAGGAATAAACGTCCCGTAGACACAACATCTTTATCTTTTCCTCAGTCGGCATTTTCGAGATTAATTGTGAAATTAAACTTGAGAGCCCTATAAATATAAAGCTTATAAGACCATAATAAGGGTCCTAGGTCATTACATCCTATCACTACTATCACTCCATCTAGGGCTGCATCCATTGCACCATCTTACATCCACATAAGCACCATACATTCAAGCTAGGAAAGTTACATCACACACATTCTTAGAGGAGGAGGGATTCTATTCATTCTATTCTACTATCTACATCTTTATATAGCTACCATAGCTCACTATTTCACAAAGTGCAACGCACATGAGAGAACCTAGGGCATGACATACACACACTCACCAAGAACTACATCAGGGTTTGTAATGTAGTGCAATGCTCAGTGATAAGTCCACCGGTTTGGTAGCTGAGGTCATTCCAACCCCTTCTTCTTCTTCATGTGCAGGGTGTCATCTAGTTCATCGGTGAATTAGAAAATCAGTGTGATAGACAAAAGAGTATTAGAGAGACACTTAATGATCGTGCCAAATTAGGGTTTTGAGAATTTATACTATTTTGAGTGCCCTAATATAGACAGGGTGCCCTGGGGCACCCTAGTACACTCCCAGGTGCTTGTGTCACTTCAAATAGTCCAAATCTCCCTTTGTAAGGCCCCGAGTGTTGTCTGCACTTTTAAAGTTCTAGTTCAGATCTCGTGACAACAACATGATAGTCTCCATGTTCAATCAACTAAGTCATTTCCTTACTCCCTCTTGCATTTAGGGTTTTATTTCCATTAGATCAAATCATGTAATTACTTTACATCACTTTAGCATATTAGTTTTTTATTTTTTTTTATTTTATTTAGCCTCTTTATTTACAAGTGTTTTAGTCCTCCTATTTAGATTAACATTAAAACCCTAATACCCCATTTAGGTCCCATTAGGACTTATTTTTGTTAATCATTTTGGTGAACCCGACCATACTTTCTACCACCTTCTAGGTCTTTTTCATTCCATCATCATGAATATCTCTATCCTTTGAATACCTACTTACCCACCCTGATTTTCTTCATCGAGTCCAAACCTTTTTTTTACTACTACCGATGTTTTTGCCGACATGCATCCAGACTCTATGTATGACACATTTTTCGAGGCCTTTTCTCAACATATAGCATTTCGGGGCAATCCTCCCACTGACATTCACCCTTTTGACAATGACCCACCACTTTACATCATGTCCCACATCTACAATGTTGTTTTGTAAGTGTACTCTTATCGATAATGGCTCTGAGCTTAATCTGTGCCCCATGTCCTTTCTCCAAGCCATAGGTTTTTCTTCCCATGACATTAGCCCTTCTTCCATTTCCTCTGTGCTTATGATGGTTCTATTCATCCATGTCTAGGCCATGTTACTTTTCCTTTAACTGTAGGTCCTAAAACTCTCCCCACCATTTTATTCTTTGTTATTGATTTCCCTGTCTCATATAATTTCTTGTTAGGTAGACCATGGCTCCATGCCATGCAAGCCATTCCCTCTACCATCCACCATTACATAAAATTATTACATGAGCATGTTGAGTATACCATCTTCCGAGATCATGATCCATTCCAATATTGTGTCCATGACCCTCATACTAGTATCCCTATTCCTCGCATTGACACCACCGATGAACCTCAACCTTTGGACGATCACCACATTTACCACCACTTGAGGGAGCTATTTGTTTAGTAGATACATTCCCCCTCCATCACCCATTCCCACCACCATAGTTCCATATCAGCCACCCCCTCCCTCCGTGAACACTATCATCCCATCTCCGCCAGTATCAGCCACGCACCCACCCACCCTTCATGTGTACCCTCTTTATCCGTGACTCATTTTGGGACCATGTTCCATTTGATCCCACATGTGATGAAACCATCTATTCTCCTACTGGTCTAGCTCACCTTGGATTTACCTTTGATGACCTTCAACCTTCTACTCACCTCTCATCTCTATTATGGTTTTGTCACCATTACTACCACTTATGGTTTCATGTGTCTTTGATCTCCTCATTTATCTACCCATGTACCCCTTGTTTTTTCACCACTCACATTAGGGGACTCCTAGCTTACTTACATTGGAGGTACATTAGACCCTAGTCACACTGACATCTCATTCCCCATGCCCTTTGGCCACATTTTCATTTCAATAATAGTTCTTTCTTGGCCATTCACCCAACCTCACTCGATGGTACACACATGGTTTGTCCACATCCTCCATTTACTGATGAAGAATACGCTATGGGCATGTACCATTTGTCTCTCACTTGGCTCATTACGTGATCAACCTCATACTATAGCCTTTCCAAGTTGCTAATTCCGATCCATTTGACTTTGACCCAGAGGATGATGATCTCCTTGATGAGTTCACATAGCCTCTTCTCACATTACTGCTGGGGGCATATCACATTGACATACATCTCCCCCCTCATCTCTCATACTTTCACATTGATACATTACACATTTTCTCTACATCTTCATCCTTTCCTCACATATCAACATTTCCATATCACTATTATCACACCCTCGTTACCCTGATGATGACACACCCTAGTGCTTCGGTTCACACTGGACTATTGAGGGATTACCATTACACTGAACCCCACACACACACTACTCAGGACCTATACATATACATCTATATCATCATCCATACATACTCATCATCATATACTAGTCATTTATACATCATCATCTCATCATACACACTACTCACTATCTTCATCATTACATATGGGTCTATTTTCCATCCTATCATCATTATTCCATATCATCTTTCTATCTACATAGTCTATCATTACATTCATATCATCATACATACCTATCCTACATCCTACACAGATTTCTTATACTTTATCTAGTTTATCTATTATCATTTTTCTATTTATATCTCATCACTTATTACATTACATTGCATATTCTACCTACCCACTACATTTTACTACATTACATTCCTACACCACACATTCACATACCTTGGTCATCTACACTACATTTTCTTGCTACATTGCTCACCCACCACCCTATGACACACTCTAGTTCCTCGGTCCATACTCGACTGCCGAGGGTTTACCAATCAAATGGACCTTACCTACATGTGACATGTCATCATACACATTTCATCGACTAGTGACCAATGCTCTAGGCTATATCATCACCCATACTCATCATCATATCATGTAGTGGTATACACCTTAGGTTAAATCACCACTCCTTCACCCATTCTACATTATCCTCTTACATCCGATCATCACATATTCTATCATCCTCTTCTAAGTCATTCTACTACATCATCATTTCTCCTACTCATCCATTAGTGGTATATGCTTTAGGCTAAATCACCACCCTCACCTTATTCATCACATAGTGGTGGTCTGCTTAGTGCTAACATCACCACCTTCTATTATTCACCTACTCTACTTATACGCTTCATACACCCTCATCACTCATCTAGTAGTGACATACGCCATAGGATATATCATCACCTTCTTCTTCCATCTTATAGTGATATACGCTTAGGGATAAATCATCACTCCTCTATTCAACCAAGTCATGGTATATGCTTAGGCTATAGGTCCACACACACCTTTCTATATGATGCATTCCCATCCATTCATCTTATAGTGATATATGCTTAGGGATAAATCATCACTCCTCTATCAACAATTTGTGGTATACGCTTAGGCTATAGGGTCACACACATCTTTCATACCTCTCATCCTCATCCATTCATCTTATAGTGATATACGCTTAGGGATAAATCATCACTCTTTCGATCAACAAAGTCATGATATATACGCTTTGGCTATAGGGTTCACACACATCTCTCTCCCATGTCGCATTTCATCACCACTACACATACACACTCATCACAACACTAGACACAACCAACACTACTCGACCATTTCCCGATGATGCACTCGTTTTGGTTCATTCTTGACTATTGAGGGGGAAAACAAAATGAACCTCACTACATACACTTCCATACACTCAGGGGGCATGTTTTCTCTATCATTCCATCTTGCATTCCATTCCATCCATCCACAACATACTACATTGTCTTGGTAGCATTTACTTTTCTTACTAGTGTTTTGCATGTTCATTTATTACACATGTTAGCTTGCTTTCCTATATGTCATTATCATACACACATGCACATTCATGCCTTTGTTTAGTGTGATTGTAGATACATGACATTTACACATGTGGCATGGATGCTCACCTTCTACCCTTACTATATTGGTCGTTGGGGCATCCACATTCATCTCATATAGGTGTTATTGTTTCATTTTGTACTTAGCATCTTATACTACTTGTTTATACATGCTTTGACATATTGGTTTTCACTCTAACATGCTAATGGGTGTTCCATGTGCAACACTTGTTTTGCAGGACTACATGTTTCCATGACTACTTTTATTTTACTTTGTCTACGTTGTTTGCCATTTTGTGGGCTTTTCCCTTTTCTTGTGTGCACACTTGTTTGTTGTTTTTGGCCATGATGGCCTTGTGTGTCTTGCGACATCGTGAGTGATGTCCCATGTTTGAAACCCACTTTGTGTGGTCTCCTTGTTTTTCTTGTGTTTACACTACTTTACTTGGTAGTTTTTTACATTTTCATGTATTTTACACTTATTTGCATGCATGTGTTTGGACTAACACTTGTATTGGCTAGCCATCCCCTTTTTGTGTGCCTTGGTATCTACCAAGAACTTTCCTTTCCCCCTAGGGATGAGTTAGTTACAAGGTCAGAGTGTGGTTGGTCCTCTTTTGGGGCCACATTCTCCTTCCAAGGTCATCACATGTGCCCCCAAAGAGGGGGCATCATTGAGGTTTTCTACTAACACAACGTATCTACACCGTTCACACAATGAGTGAGTTCAGACCAGTCTATGAACTCCATACAATGGCCTTAACAGACATGGTGTCCTTTGGTAATTCTGTGGAGCGGTCATAGGCTCGGGGTTTAGTGGGTGGCCTCTCTACACTTCTCCATCTAGTGGCATAGGATTGCCCAAAAAACTAAGCGCAAGTATAAAGATCTCTTCAAAAATTTCAGCAAAAGTAGTTAGAGTTGGAGGACACCGAGCATTTCCTCCCTACACTTCTTCAACTAAGGGTGGTGTGAGATCACCTGAAAAACTCGTGACATTACAGGATATCCTTCTACACCCTTTTTCTCGACATGGATCAGGTGCACATGTTCCATTTTTCCATTTACACTTTCTATTCTAGCATACTTTACATTTTGTGTACTTTACAACATTTTTACATACATACATATTTGACTACTTGATCATTTTCTCCTCAGTCCAGTCCATCATATGAGAAACAAGCAAGTCAAATGGGGGAAACAACAACACCCTAGGTTCACTCTCATCACTTTTTTTTACATTTTTCATCTTTAGAATCCACACTCCTCCACATTTTTTTTTTTTTTCATTCCATGCTTCTAGTCCATCGACACGTTTTTCTTCTACACTCTACATGGACATAGGTACATGCTTTTTTTCTATCTACTTTATGTTACCGAGTTTTTCTCACCAACATAAAGTGGGGGAAAATGTAGACACAAATATTACACATTAGACAATATTTAGCCTTGGTCTTATACTACTATTTAGAAGGTTCTCAAGTGTACAAAGTACCAATTAATCCCACCTTTTTTTGCCATCTTTTTTTTATGTTTTATTTCATCTTTCCCACATATTTCTCGATACTTATCACCCCATTTTCTAACTTCCCCAAGATTCTAGCCCTAAATCAGGTGCCCCACCTACTTGGGTGCCCGAGGTGCCCCTAGTCCCCCACCCTGGGTGCCCCGATCTATGCTTAACCTCTTTTCCTTTTTTGGGTCACTTCTAGCCATTGGTCATCTTTATCTTTTCCTCAGTCGGCATTTTGGGATTAATTGTGAAATTAAACTTGAGAGCCCTATAAATATAAAGCTTATAAGACCATAATAAGGGTCCTAGGTCATTGCATCCTATCACTACTATCACTCCATCTAGGGTTGCATCATCCATTACACCACTTACATCCACATAACACCATACATTCAAGCTAGGAAAGTCTGCATCACACACATTCTTAGAGAGGAGGAGGGATTTATTCATTCTATTCTACTATCTACATCTTCTATAGCTACCATAGCTCACTATTTCACAAAGTGCAACTAGCATGAGAGCACCTAGGGCACGACATACACACACTCACCAGAACTACATCAAGGTCTGTAATGTAGTGCAACACTCAATGATAAGTCCACTAGTTTTGTGGATGAGGTCATGAGGTCATCGACCCCCCTTCTTCTTCTTCTTCATGTGTAGGGCATCATCTAGTTCATCTAGTGAATCCAATGTGATAGAAGACAAAGAGTATTTAGAGACACTTAGTGACCATACCAAATTAGGGTTTTGAGCATTTATACATTATTCTCAAGAGCACCCAAATCCAAACTAGGGGTGCCCAGGGGGCACCCTAGTACACTCCTGCACACTGTGTCACTTAAAACAATCCAAATCTACCCTCTCACAGGGCCCCTGAGTGTTTGTTCACACACACTTTGAGTTCTAGTTTCAGATCTGTGACAACCTACGATAATCTCTTATTATCAGCTAAGTCATTTCCTTACTCCCTCTTGCATTCTAGGGTTTTATTTCCATTAGATCAAATCATGTAATTACTTTACATCACTTTAGCATATTAGTTTTTTGTCATTTATTATTATTTAGCCTCTTTATTTACAAGTGTTTTAGTCCTCCTATTTAGATTAACACTAGAACCCTAAATACCCCATTTAGGTTTTTTAGTTTTATTTTTGTTAATCATTTTGGTGAACCTGACCATACTTTCTACCACCTTCTAGGTCTATTTTTCATTCCATCATCATGAATATCTCTATCACTGAATACCTTACTTACCCACCCTGATTTGCTTCATCGAGTCCAAACCCTTTTTCACTACTACTGATGTTTCTACCGACATGCATCTAGACTCTATGTATGACACATTTTCGAGGGCCTTTTCTCAACATATAGCATTCTAGGGCAATCCTCCCACTGACATTCACCCTTTTGACAATGACCCACCACTTTACATCATGTCCCGCATCTACAATGTTTTTGTCAAGCTGTACTCTTATCGATAATGGCTTTGAGCTTAATCTATGCCCCATGTCCTTTCTCCAAGCCATAGGTTTTTCTTCTCATGACATTAGCCCTTCTTCCATTTCCTCTCATGCTTATGATGGTTCTATTCATCCATGTCTAGGCCATGTTACTTTTTTAACTATAGGTCCTAAAACTCTCCCCACCATTTTCTTTGTTATTGATTTCCTATCTCATATAATTTCTTGTTAGGTAGACCATGGCTCCATGCCATGCAAGTCGTTTCCTCTACCATCCACCATTGTGTCAAATTATTACATGAGCATGTTGAGTATACCATCTTCTGAGATCATGATCCATTCCAATATTGTGTCCATGACCCTCATACTAGTATCCCTATTCCTCACACACACCATGATGAACCTCAACCTTTGGATGATCAACCACATTTACCACCACTTGAGGGAGCTATTTGTTTAGTAGATGAAATTCCCCCTCCATCACCCATTCCCCACCACCATAGTTCCATCATTATCCCTCCCCCCTCCATGTCAATGAACACTATCATCCCATCTCCACCATACCAACCACACACCCACCCTTCACGTGTACCTCTTTATCCGTGACTCATTTTGGGACCATGTTCCATTTGATCCCACATGTGATGAAACCACCATCTATTCTCTCTTCTAGTTAGTCTAGCTCACCTTGCTTTTTTGATGACTTTGATGACCTCTCTCATCTCTACTCATGCCTCTCATCTCTATTATGGTTTTTTCACCATTACTTTTCCACTTATGGTTTACGTGTCTTTGATCTCCTCATTTATCTACCGTGTACCCCATGTTCTTCACCACTCACATTAGGGGACTCCTGGCTTACTTACATTGGAGGTACATTAGACCCTAGTCACACTGACATCTCATTCCCCATGCCCTTTGGCCACATTTTCATTTGCAATAGTTCTTTTCTTGGCCATTCACCCAACCTCACTCGATGGTACACACATGGTTGTCCACATCCTCCATTTATAATTGATGAAGAATATGCTATGGGCATGTACCATTTGTCTCTCACTGGCTCATTACATGATCAACCTCATACTATAGCTTGCCAAGTTGCTAATTTTGATCCATTTGACTTTGACCCAGAGGATGATGATCTCCTTGATGAGTTCACATAGCCTCTTCTCACATTACTACTGGGGGGCATATCACACATACATACTCCCCCTCCATCACTCTCATACTTTCCCTTTTATCCTCTCTCATACACCTCATCACATTTTCACATTTTTCATCATATCAACATTTATCATCATCATCTCATTCATCACATCTTATCACACACTGACACACCCTAGTGCTTTGGTTCACATTGACTATTGAGGGATTACATTATTACACCGAACCCCACACACTACACTACACCCATATACATATACATCCTACATCATCATCTATATCATCATCATACTCATACATCATCATACATCATCATCTACATATATCATCATATATATATAGTCTAGTTCATCCATCATCATCATCATATATCATTATACACATACATTTATATTTCACTTATCTTGGGTCTATTTCATCTATCATCATATCATCCCTACACTATTCACTATCTACACACTATTCATTACATTCCATACATTCATTCATACATCCTACTATCCTACATCCTACACTAGATTTCCTTATACTTGGGTCTAGTTTTATCATCATCATTACACATTTCTATTTCTACCTACCACATTACATTACATTACATTACATTACACACATCTACTACATTTACCTACCACACATTCACACTACTTGGTCATTTACACTACATTGTTCTTCTACACTACACTCACCACCCTATGACACACTCTAGTTCCTCGGTCCATACTCGACTGCCGAGGGTTTACCAATCAAATGGACCTTACCTACATATGACATGTCATCATACCACATACCACATTCATCGACTCAGTGACCAATGCTCTAGGCTATATATCATACCCATACTCATCATCATATCATGTAGTGGTATACACCTTAGGTTAAATCACCACTCCTTTCATACATTTTCTACATTATCCTCATTATCATATCCATCATCACCTATTATATCATCTATTCTAATCATTCTACTACATCATCACCTCTCCTACTCATCCATTAGTGGTATACACTTTAGGCTAAATCACCACCCTCGCCTTATTCATCACATAGTGGTCTACACTTAGTGCTAAAATCACACCATTTCTATTACCACCACCTACTCTACTTATCTACTTTCATCCCTCATCACCCATCTAGTAGTGACATACATTATAGGCTAGATCATCACCTTCTTCTTTCATCTTATAGTGATATACACTTAGGGATAAATCATCACTCCTCTATCCAACCAAGTCATGGTATATGCTTAGGCTATAGGGTCCACACACACCTTTCATGGTATATGCTTAGGATATATAGGGCTAAATCATCACTCACACATCACAACCATCATGGTTTTTCTATATCATCTTTCCATTCATCCATTCATCTTATAGTGATATATGCTTAGGGATAAATCATCACTCACTCTACATTCAACAAGTCATGGTATACGCTTAGGCTATAGGGTCCACACACATCTTTCTATACATCTCATCTCATCCATCACTCATCTTATAGTGATATACGCTTAGGGATAAATCATCACTCTTCCGATCAACAAAGTCATGATATATGCTTTGGCTATAGGGTTCACACACATCTTCTCCCCATGTCACATTTCATCACCACTACACATACACACTCATCATCGCAGTGCTGACTAGACACAACCAACACTACTCGACCATTTCCCGATGATGCACTCTCATTTATGGTTCATTCTTGACTACTGGAGGGGGAAAAAAAATGAACCTCACTACATACACTTCCATACACTGGGGGCACGTTTCTCCTATCATTCCATCTTGCATTCCATTCCATCCATCCATCCACAACATACTACATTGTCTTGGTAGCATTTACTTTTTCTTACTAGTGTTTTTGCATGCTCATTTTATTACACATGTTAGCTTGCTTTCCTATATGTCATTATCATACACACATGTGTTCATGCCTTTGTTTAGTGTGATCATAGATACAAGACATTTACACATGGACATGGATGCTCACCTTCTACCCTTACTATACTGGTCGTTGGGGCATCCACATTCATCTCATATAGGTGTTATTGTTTCATTTTGTACTTAGCATCTTTTACTACTTGCTTCTTATACATGCTTTGACATATTGGTTTTCACTCTAACATGCTAATGGGTGTTCCCATAACACTTATTTTACAGGACTACATGTTCCCATGACTACTACTTGTTTGTTTTTACTTTCTTTGTTTCATTATTTTTTGTGGGGCTTTTCCCTTTTTTGTGTGCACACTTTTCTATTATTTTATGGCCATGATGGCCTGTGTGTCTTGTGACATCGTGAGTGATGTCCCATGTTTGAAACCCACTTTTTGTGTGGTCTCTTTTTTTTCTTGTATGTTTACACTACTTTACTTAGTAGTTTTTTTTACATTATCTGCATCTTTTACACTTATTTTGCATGCATGTGTTCAAACTAACACTTGTATTGGCTAGCCATCCCCTTTTTTGTGTGCACCTTGGTATCTACCAAGTTTTCCCTTTCCCCCTATAGGGATGAGTTGAGTTCAAGGTCAAAAGTCGAGTGTGGTTGGTCCTCTTTGGGGCCACATTCTCCTTCAAGGTCATCATGCCCCCAAAAGGGGGGCATCATTGAGGGTTTCTACTAACACAATGTATCTACACCGGTTCACACACAATGAGTGAGTTTAGACTAGTCTATGAACTCCATACACAATGGCCTTAATAGGACATGGTGTCCTTGGAAATTCTGTGGAGTGGTCATAGGCTCAGGGGTTATAGTGGGTGGCCTCTCTACACTTCTCTCATCCAGTGGTGTAGGATCACCCAAAAACTAACAGCAGTATAAAGATCTCTTCAACAAATTTTAGTAGAAGTGGTTAGAGTTGGAGGACACCGAGCATTTCCTCCCTACACTTCTTTAACTAGGGTGGCATGAGATCACCCAAAAACTTGTGACATTACAAGATATCCTTCTACACCCTTTTTTCTCGACATGGATCAGGTGCACATGTTCCATTTTTTTCCATTTACACTTTCTATTCTAGCGTACTTTACATTTGTGTACTTTACACAACATTTTTACATACATACATATTTGACTACTTGATCATTTTCTCCTTGCAGAGGTCCGCATGTATGAGAAACAAGTAGTCAAATTGGGGGCAAAAACAACAAAACAACAAACAAAAAACACACACACATGATGGTACTTGCCATACTAACCATGCAAGTACAGTACACCACACACACAGCAACAACTACACATGTGTTCCACCCTAGGTTCACTCTCATCACTTTTTTTACACATTTTCATCTTTAGAATCCACACTCCTCCACATTTTTCTTTTTTTCATTCCACGCTTCTAGTCCATCAACATGTTTTCTTCTACACTCTACATGGACATCAGGTATGCTTTTCTATCTACTTTATGTTACCGAGTTGTTCACTCACCAACATAAAGTGGGGGAAAATGTAGACACAAATATTACACATTAGACAATATTTAGCCCGGTCTTATACTACTATTTAGAAGGTTCTCAAGTGTACAAAGTACCAATTAATCCCACTTTTTTGCCATCTTTTTTTATGTTTTACTTCATCTTTCCCACATATTTCCCGATACTTATCACCCCATTTTCTAACTTCCCAAGATTCTAGCCCTAATTTAGGTGCCCACTATATTAGGGGGCACCCCGAGGTGCCCTGGTCCCACCTGGGTGCCCCGATCTATGCTTACAACCTCTTTCACTCCTTTTTGGGTCACTTCTAGCCATTGGTCATCTTTATCTTTTCCTCAGTTGGCATTTTGGGATTAATTATGAAATTAAACTTGAGAGCCCTATAAATATAAAGCTTATAAGACCATAATAAGGGTCCTAGGTCATTACATCCTATCACTACTATCACTCCATCTAGGGTTGCATCCATTGCACCACTTGCATCCACATAACACCATACATTCAAAGCTAGGAAAGTGCATCACACACATTCTTAGAGGAGGAGGGATTATATTCATTCTATTCTACTATCTACATCTTCTATAGCTACCATAGCTCGTTATTTCACAAAGTGCAACTGCATGAGAGCACCTAGGGCATGACATACACACACTCACTACCAAAACTACATCAGGGCTGTAATGTAGTGCAACACTCAATGATAAGTCCACACTGGTTTGGTGGCTGAGGTTAGGCCTCACGACCCTTCTTCTTCTTCTTCTTGTGTAGGGTGTCATCCAGTTCATCCAACAAATCTAGTGTGATAGACAGAGAGTATTTAGAGACACTTAATGACCATGCCAAATTAGGTTTTGAGCATTTATACTATTCGAAGTGCCCACCCAAATCAGAAGGGGGCACCCCTGGGCACCCCAAGTACACTCCCAGTGCACTTTGTGTCACTTTATAATCCAAATCTACCCTTAGAGGGCCCGAGTGTTTACATCACTTTGCACCGAAGTTTGAGTTCTAGTTATATATCGTGACAACCTCGTGATAGTCACCTTCAATCAACTAAGTCATTTCCTTACTCCCTCTTGCATTCTAGGTTTTATTTCCATTAGATCAAATCATGCAATTACTTATTCACATCGAGGGATAATCTTATTTTGTTCATGTGATAGTCATGTTTCAAGGGTATGTAATCCACTGAAGCCGAGAACCTCCTTCAAGCTTCCTCAGATGTTATCAGCTCAACTTAATGGATGGCACTTTTATATTTATGCGTGGGGCATTTTGGTGGCGGATGACAACAAGGGGTACAAAGTGGTTCAAGTAGGTGCTAATAGATATGGAGTTTATGTAGGTAATTTTTGATTCTTCTATGGGGAATTGGAGGATTGTGGCACGATTGAGAGATTGTTTCTTCTATGGACCCGATGTCTTCAAAGCAACAATTTTTCTTCTTAATGTCATATGAACCTATGTTGGGTGTCAGGATTTATAATAGTCAAGATTATGTTTTATGTGCATTTTGTGTTGTTACCTGTAAGATATGAAAGAGACCATTTCCTCACTACGTACTCAAGGTTGGTTGTATTTGAAGAAATGGTGCTACTTGAAGCACCAATTGTAGATGGGGACCATTTTAAGGACATAATTATGTTTGAGTTTGGAAGGAGTTTGAGAGGAAATGTTTGGTCTTGGAAATAAATTGCAAGGATGCCCCATGCAATGTTCCAGTTGTTTTTTTGTGAGGAAAATGATGTTCTTATTTAGTTGCAATGCGGTGGGAGATTTCTTGTGTTTTAGAAAGGTGCTTTCTAGAAATATCCTCATCTTTTGTTTCATTTAAAGCAAGGGTCTTGGTCATCGCCTTAATATATAAACACAATTGGCATGTGTTATAACAATGGCATCACCTTTGAGCCCAGGATGATTTGAGACAACTACTTGGCTCCTATTATATATCCATATATATATTTATACATACATACATACATACATACAAACATACATATATATATATATATATATATATATGTATGTATGTATGTATGTATGTATGTATGTATGTATGTATGCATGTATGTATGTATGTATATAAATATATATCTATCTTTTTGTTTGTCTTTGCCAAAGCTTATAAGCAAGAGTAATAATTGAATTGTCTATTTTTAAGTAGAAGAACCTGTAATCAACTATGGGAATAACACCAAAGAAATAATCAGTCACAAACTTTAAATGACATGAGCCTAAGACATGATAACTTTGCCTCTGTTACATGTTATTTCCTGTGAGATCACAAATTGCCAATGTGTTCCTTTGAAATAAATTCATCTTCTTGGACTTGAATTAAACTTAAGTTTCAAAATTCAAAATATTGATCATGTTTTTCAGCATAGACATGTACAAATACCAGTGTAGAAATCTGCTTCACATGTTGTGAGCACTACTTCTCCACATCATTACATTTACCCTCTGCCTATTATTAAAAAAACACATTCTTAAACTGGACATACTGGACATAAAAAAATTAATAAAGCAACAACCGGCAATGGCTTATCCTTGATTATTAAAATTTTCAGTCCTTCCATGCCCATCGACATACATGTGGTTGGATTTTGGGCCTCCCAAGTCAAAGGCATTCCCAAACTCCAGCCCACAGAATGAACCGATTCAATAAAGTTTCTTGGGTCCGCGGTGTCGGTGAGGCAAGGTAGAGTGGCAATGAGCAATCACAAGATACCATGTGTCATTTTCATGTTCCTCTCGAGTGGCCAAGTGTCACACATTCCAGGCACTTGAGCGTAAAGGTAAGGCATGTAAAAGAAATGAAAATTTTTGGGCCTCATTATAGTCAAATTTGACAGAGGGTATTCGCCAAACAAATTACAGGAGATTCGCCATTCAATTTCTAACTATTTTTAATATTTTTTACCATTTTCGTTGAAATAATGAAACAAGTTATATGGATATTTTCCAAAACCATGAAACTGGTTACATGTATATTCGCCAAAACCACAAACTGGTTACAGGTATATTCACCATGATTTCTATAAGTTTTTTTCTGGGGGGGTTCCTTAAAATTTTCCCCTGTTATAACATTTAAAAGACAAATAAAACAATTATAACATTTCAAGGCATATTAGCAAAAAAATTATAACATTTGAAAGGCATACTAACAAACATGATGTTTGAATGGTATACTAACAAACACAACATTTAAATAGTATACTAACAATCATGATATTCAAATTATTTGAAAAACATACTAATAATAATAATCATAACATTTGAAAGACACTAATAATCATAACATTTAAAAGAAATACTAACAAACATGACATTTGAATGGTATATTAACAATCATAACATTTAAATATTTGAAATTCATACTAACTATGTGACATATAAATTTTTTTAAAGGGAAACCATAACATTTGATTGAGAACAATCATATTATTAATAATAACAATCATGACATTTAAAACATTTGAAAGATATAATAGAACAATCATATTTAAAACATATTCAAGATCTTGAGTTATTGGTGAGCTACAAACATAGTTTTTAATCATCAACCCAAGTTCCATTCCATTGAGTCCATTGGATGCTTTCAATAAGTGGCCATGGGGACACCTTGAGGTAAGGGTCAAACTTCTCCATATGGACCAAGCATAGAACATAATTGGGCACTCGAATGCAGATTGCTCACAGACATTAAGGACTAAAGCTATTGTATAATAAAACCGTTTTACTATCCAAAAATTTATCCTCATGTCCCACTTAGAGAAATTTATCCTCCACTACTCTAGTTCATAGCTATTGTATAATAAAACCGCTTACTATCCAAAAATTTGGATTCAAGGTCTTGGGTTATTGGTGAGTTACAAGTAATTTTTAATCATCAACCCAAATTCCATTCTCATTGAGTCCATTGGATGCTTTCAATAAGTGGCCATGGGGACACCTTGAGGTAGGGGTCAAACTTCTCCATATGGACCAAGCAGGAACATAATGGGGCACTTCGAATGCAGATCGCTCGGGGACATTAAGGATCCAAGATCACTCTCATGTCCCACTTAGAGAAAGTGTTCCTCCACCACTCCATTTCATAGCTCTGGTATAATAAAATTGTTTACCATCCAAAGTTTTCTAGTGAGTATTGGGTGGATTGGTTGAGTCGATGATTGTATTTGGCACCACCTAAGTTCAAATCCCGCCAAGCACGAGCCCTGTTCGAGGTGGTTTCTTGGCAAAGTTGTGGTTTGTGGTGGACGATCTTCTTCGAATGTAGTATCATTGGTGGTAAATTTTCATTGCAATTGAATGTCTTTGATTGAAATACTAGTTTTGTAGGTTATTATTATATATCCGGTTCATAACTCCTTTTCAAAAGCGTTTAGAGAAAGGGTCTCATCAACCCTGTTTAACTATAAAAAATCATATTACGAGTAATGTTATTGAAAGTCAACACTTATTAATCATATTAATAATATTATTAACATTTGAAAAGTAATATTTAATAATCATAATTACAAATTAAAATGTTAATATTAATATTAATATTATTGAAATTACAAATTATAATTAACTATTAATATCATATCAATATTATAGTAGTATTACTATAATTTGTAATTAACTATAATATTAATATTAAAATTAAAATTAATATTAATATTATAGTAAATTATAAATTTCAATAATATTAATATAATAATGGGGTGGTTTTGCGCCAATTGTGGCTTGTGGTAGCCGATTTTCTTCGAGGTGGCGATCTTCTTCAAATGTAGTGTCGTTGGTGGCAAGTTGTCATTGTGATTGAATTTCTTCGATTGAAATGACATTTTTGGCAAGTTATTATTATATACCCAACTCATATCTCTGTTGCGTCAAAAGAGACGGGAAAGGTTCTAAATCAACTCTTGTTTAACTATACAAACAATCGCATTTAAAAGATTTGAAAGGACAATCATATTATGAATAATATTAATATTATTATTACCATTCGAGGCCACATTTGATAATCATACCAATAATATTAACATTTGAAATGTAATATTTAATAATCATAATTACAAATTATAATTAACTATTAATATCATATCAATATTTTAATAATATTACTATAATTTGTAATTAACTATAATATTAATATTTTATAAAACACTATGTCCAATAGTAACCAAAAGATAGTTACAAGTAAAAAACAAAACAAAACAAAACTGCAACAATACAGCAAAAAAAAGTAGCATAGAAGCAACAAAAAGACCTAAAATAAAGCAAATGACTAGAATGATGCCCTCCAGCCCGAGGGAGATTACTTCTTGGAAGCTCTATCGATCCTGGATTGGATTGTTTTGCAAGTGAAGTGAACAATGCCAAAGTGGTGATGTGTGGGGTCAGTTGCATTCAACTTGATATGGTCTGGCTTCTCTCTTTTTCAGTTCCCCAAATAGTGTCAGGGATCCCGCTAAGCATGGTAATGCTTCGAACATGTTGTTCTAAGAAGTCACTAATGGCATTGAAGATAGCCATGTTATGATCATGCCTATCTTTGGCTCTCCCCAATCTATTGTCCAAAGAGTTCAATTTCTTGTAAATGTCAACAATTTGATCCTTCCCATTATCAATATCATCATCAATCTTTCTTTTTCCTTTCTGCTTGTCCATGCTATAGCAGTCCTTCTTTAACTACTTCATCTCTTTCTCCAGAGATTCCAACCTATGAGGTATGTTTATTCCCTCTCGATGCAGGGCCGTATCCTAGCCAACATTACTAATATGCAGCAAATTATGTGCAACTTCTAGCTCTTTGGTGCTTCTAAGAACCCGGGCAGAGTGAGGGATGTCAATTTTGGGAAGTTTTGGGTTCTTAGTCTTGGGTTTGGAAGAGGTGTTCAGAATGGAAGTGGGAGCAGTGGAGGTAGTGATGTGTGGATCATTGGGAGAGGATGGGAAGCCTGGGGAACTTGGAGACACAAAGCTTATGAAGTAGGAAGATGAGGCCCTGGTGGAGAGGGATAGCATGAGAGTGCTTCTAGAAGTCCAAAATGGAGCGTTGAAGGGAATTTAGTAGGTAATGTGGGAAGCAGACCACAAATTGTCCTTCTAAAGTGGTTAAGAAAGACCAAGGTGCTTGACAGGGATAGTTTTGTAGTGCCCTTCTAGAGAAATGTACCTAACCATCATTTTTGTAACTTCATCAAAAGGCTTGGGGATAGAACTTACCCTAACACCCATAGAAACAAATTTGAGCTCCTCTCCTTCTTCAGAGAATTTCTTAGCCTCTGGTGGCCTTGTCAATCCTTTTGTTGAAAAAATGATATCCCTCCAACTCGAGGCCTATTGCCTCAACAATCAATTCTTCATTTATAATAACATGGTGACCACCATATTCCACCTTTCTATCCTTCCATTCCATTGTGAAATGAACCAAAATATTTTGGTCGTGCCCCTGAATGCATTCTATAAAATTGGAAATGCCTCCCTTTTGTAGGAGGTTCCATAGCTCCTCATTGTTCTTCCAAGTCGGATCACAGTAGGGCTCTAGTTGCATGGGGCACCTCCCATCTCCTTCTCTCCCTACTATTCCTACAATTTTTCTACTCAAAACCCTCATTTGAATCTTTATTTTCCTTATGTTTGTCCCTGGTTTTTAAGAACCCAACCACCTATTCGAGGATCATGGGCGTTAATATGGCCATAGTTAGGATGATATTTCTCACATGTGTGATCTTTCACACCCACTAAAGCCCACTCCATTCCATTATTATTCCTACTCCATGCTTGATTGCCCATATTTATCCACATTAATGCTATTATGTACCTCCTTAGGGATGTAATTTTCATTATCCCATATGGTTAGATTATTATTGATGCCAAAATTGGCCAAGGTATCCACAACCTTATTCCCCTCCCTATAAGTATGCCTAATGATGATATTCTTGAAATTTTGACAAATACTTATGGATTCCATAATAAAGTCCTTGATAGTCCAGCTAGGAGGAGAAATTTGATTGAGGTGATTGATGATGTTTAGTGAATCTCCTTCCAAAATTATGTTTTGTATGTTATAATCTTTGGCAACCCTTAGCCCCCATAGAGCAGCTAGGGCTTCTGCATAATGATTTGTCTGAATCCCCATTTTTCCAGCATAAGCAACAACTAAACAACCTTTATGATCATGAATTACACCTCCCCCAACAACAATTCTAGGATTACCCTTGGAGGCACCATCAAAGTTTAGTTTATGCCAGTTAATCTCAGGAGGGATCCAATGAATCAAAGACCTATCAATGTTTGAAGTATTCCTAATCTACAAATTTGTAGCTCCTATCTTCCAGTTGGAAAGAATATATTCTTCATTCTCAGGATATTTCTTATTCTTGGGAGGTTTGAATCTCTCAATATTTTCTTTAATAACATGACCAATCTTAACAAAGCTAAGCTTGCAATGTTGTTTATTGTTTTTAAAAATGATGTCATTTCTATCTTTCCAAATCCTCCAGATAATATGGGGCATGACCAGTTTCCAAAGTCTTCTCACAACACAATGCTTAAAAGGAGGATTCCATTGGATCCAAAACTAGATGAAATCCTTTGGCACAGTCCAGAAAACATTGAACTTAGAAAAGGCATAGCTCCAGATCATTGAAGCATACTCACAGTGGACAAAAAGGTGCTTAATATCCTCAGACTCTTTTTTTTGCAAAGGTGACATCTATTAGGCATTATGAATCCTTTCTTCATCAGGTTGTCATTAGTAAGAATTCTACCTCTGAGAACAAGCCAAAAGAAAAAAATTAATTTTAGGGGTTAGTTCAGTCATCCAAATCTTGCTCCAATTAAACTCACTCTGGATATTCTCAAAGTAAGAATTATAACCAGATTTAACCGTATAATCCCCATCTCTAGAATTGTACCAGACAATTTCATCCTTGACTTCCAATTGATTCAAGGGAATGAGGTCCAATTGTTCTGAAGAGAGGACATCATGGAGTTCAGTTCAATTCTATCCACCGAGAGTTGTTTCCATCTCTTCTTGTTTCCATCAATTTCCATGTAATCAATGACCTTAGTACCATACTTATGTTCAAGACTATCCTTGGCTGCACCAAATCTGTCATTGAGGCTGAAATTAGACCAATTATCCCCCAAAAATTGATGTCTCTGCCATTTCCCACTTTCCATCTACACCTTGCTTGATGAAATTCCGACTTAGAATCAAGTTATTCCAGAAAATGGAACCTTGGGGAAGTTGTTCATCATGAAGGAAAGAGAAAGTTGTTTGTTGTTCAAGATATTTGGCCTTAATGAGATCAATCCATGGTTGTTCCTCCGAGAGCATTCTCCAACCCATTTTTACAATTAAGGCCATATTCATTTTTCTTATATCTTTTATGCCCAATCCCCCAATCCTTTTAGGAGTGCACACTTGATCCCAAGAAACCAGGTGATATTTGAATTTTTCCTCCATTCCCTGCCATAAAAAGTGTTTCTGGATCCTTTCAATTTTTTCTCTGAAGGTAGAAGGAATGTTATAGAGAGACATAATGTAGATAGGTAGATTTTGAAGAGTGCTTTTGATAAGCAGACATTTACCAACACTGGAAAGAATGGCCCCTTTCCATCCGACCATTTTATTTTGGAATCTTTCTAGTAGATCATTCTAGACTTTGATTGAGACTTTTTTAGTACCAAGGGGGAGCCCCAAATAAGTAGTGGGAAGTGAATTGATTTTACACCCCAATATTTTAGCAATTCTATGTTGTCTTTCCATAGGAGTGTTGAAAAAGAAAATTGAACTTTTATCAAAGTTGATCTCTTGCCCGAAGCAACCTCATAAAATTTTAGAATGGACTTGATCACCTTAGCTTCTAGGATAGATGCCACTAAAAATCAGGATAGTATCATCCAAATTGCTGATGAGAAGCCATTTGATTTGTAGAGGTAGGTTTAGTGCCTTTTAGAAGACCATCTTTAACTACTTTGGTAATTGTTCTATTGAGGCTATCCGCCATAATAATGAAGAGAAAAGGGGATATAGGATCCCCCTGTCTTAAACCCCTACTATTGCTAGTAAAGTACCCCACTAGTTCACCATTAACCACCACAGAGAATCTAGCAGTAGAAATGCAAGCCTTGATAATTCTTCTGAATTTGTTGAGAAAACCAAATTTGGCCAGAACCTTGTCAAGAAAAGACCAGAGACTTTATCAAAGGCTTTATTCATGTCAAGTTTAAGGACCATGCTTGCTTTTTTATTATTATCCATAGAATGTATAATCTCATGCACCATGATCACACCATCTTGAATTATCCTTCCTCTGATGAACCCACTCTGTTGTTTTGAGATTAAATCATTCAAAATGAACTGAAGTCTGGTAGCAATAATCTTAGTAAAAATTCTATAGACAACATTAACCAAGCTAATGGGTCGAAATATTTGAAATATTTAGCATCCATTTTTTTGGAGCAAGCACAATGTGAGTATTATTTAGCTCTTTCAGTAAATCACCAGTTCTAAAGAATTCATTTACACCCTAAGGAGATCATCCAAACAAATTTCCCAAAATTTTTGAAAAAAATTGACAGAGAAGCCATCAGTCCCGGAGCCTTATCTCCTTCAAGAGTAAAAAAATAATTTTTGAAGCTCCTCCAAAGTGACAACTTTGGTAATGTCTTTAAATCTCTGCTCCTCAATTTTTTCTTGTGGAATAGCCTCTAACATAAAAGAGTCAGCCACATCATTAGTAGCACTCTTCTCATTGAGCAATTTTTCATAGAATCTAAGAGCTTCATCCTTGATGATCTGTGGATATTTTATGATGATGTCATTTCCTTTAGAAACTTCCACAATCCTATTACAGGCTCTATGCTTCAAAGTGGTCATATGGAAGAACTTTGTATTTTTGTCACCCTCTTTCAACCAGATTGCCCTAGATTTAAGTCTCCATAAGGATTCTTCCCTGCTACAAACCATGTGTAACTCTGAAAGGATATTTTTTCCACTAAATGGTCCTCCAAAGACCTCCCTTTGAATTTATTTTGATTTCCAAATCTTGGAGTTTTTTTTTAATTCCTTTTTCTCACAAAAACATTCCCAAAGATTTCTTTATTCCAAATTTTAACCTATTTTTTGACATTTTTAAGCTTTTGAATAAGCCTAAATTGAGTAGTTCCCTCACCAACCCAATTCCACCATTCCTTAATCTTATCAAAGATGTCATCATGTTCCATCCACATCTTTTTGAATTTGAAGGAGCTCCTGGTGGGCTTAGCCCAATTAACAAAATTTAAAGCTATCAGATTGTGATTAGAACCGATTCTGGGCAGAGAGGTGAGATGAAAGTCTTGGTGAAGAATCCAACTAAGAGATAAGAGCTCTATCTAGTCTGACTTGAATCATATCCCTACCCAACCTTCTATTTGTCTAGGTATATTGATTCCATGAAGATCCACATCCATGAGATTTAAATCAGCAATGAAATCAACAAATTCATCCATGCCAGTGGAGAAACAAGAGTTTCCCCTTGTTTTTCCCTAGATTTAAAGGAGAGTTGAAGTCACCCATAATAAGCCAGTTGTCAGAACTATGTTGATTTCTGAAAATATTTAGATCATTCCAGAGTTTCCTTCTTCCAATAACCGTATTAGGCGCATAGATATTAGAAAGGATCCAAGTACAATTATTTTCAATAGCATGGAATTTAACAACAAGATGGTTACTAGTTTCAGATAGAATCATACCAGTATAATGCTTCTTATCCCAAAAAGTAGCCATGCCACCTGAAGCTCCCTGAGAATCCACCGCAACCATGTCCAAATTTTCCAAAAATTATTTTTACAATTTTCAAGTACCTTAGAGTTCATCTTGGTTTCCTATAGAAGTAGAATGCTAGGTCTACTAGAGACTCTTAACTCTTTGATTATTCTTTGTTTAGAGTTTCCATTCAGACCTCTGATATTCCAGGAGATGATCTTCATCTAAATGATATAGGTGTTGAAATTTCCTGATGGCTCAATTGGCTTTGAGTACCATCTGCAATATCTTCCTCTGTTCTTTTGGTTCTGAGTGTCTTCTTTGAAGGTCTACCTCTTTTAGAGCTGCTTCCAAAATCCACTATTCTTCTAGCAGATGATCTTGTAGTTCTGGATGTTGAAGCTCCCCAGTTATCAATTTTTTTTTTTTCATTATAAAGTGAATATGGGATCTTCTCAAATCCCTTCAATCTTTTTTTTTTTAGAGTTAACCTCTAAAAACCATTGGTCAAATCTGGATCTCCATCAAACAACATATTTTCTTTAAGTGGTGTTACTTCCCCTCCTCTTTCTCTCCCTTCTTACTATCAAAGGGTTGTAAAGTTGCTGATTTGTTACTGGGTAGGGGGTTCCCACTTTTAGGAGAATTTCTTAATCAACGGAGAGATTTTCTTCAATGAGGTTTCTGATTCTATATTTTCTTTTTCCTCATTTAGATCTTCCTCAATGATGTACAATGGATCAGGATTAACTTTCTCAGTTGCTTTTGTCCCTAGCATAGCTCTAGTGTCCTTATACTTATCCCAAAGTCCATTCTGAGCTACCTCCTTAGAGAGAAGATTCACTATAACTTGTCTCAGTTTTCTCATCAACCTCCAGAATCACCTTTACTGGAGTCTGTATATCTAAATCTTCTATGGAGGTTGGGTGAACTTCAGATGCTCCCATCATTGGGTTTTAGGATGCCAGAGCTTCCTACAAATCAAGTGGTTTCCTAATTGGAGTTCTAAATCCCTTTTTACCTTTCTTATAATTCAGCTCTAGTTGGTTAAGGGGTATCCCTTCCCTTTGTCCTTGATCTTTATTTTTTCCTGTATCCTTATTTTCCAACCTAGCTTCTGTATCTTATCAGAGTCTTTCAATAGGCTTATCAATTTTTCCTTTTTTTTCCTCTTGAGAGATCTCTTTGTTAGGACATCTACTAGTAAAATGTCCTATTTTATGACATTTTTTACATCTCAGATGAAAGGTTTCATATTCAATATTTTGATGCCAAATGCCATACTTAGAATGTAGAATGATAAGATTCAGTAACTCCTGCTCCATTTCAGAAGAAATACAGAATCTAGCAAAAGCTAGTCTGGATCTGTTCCTCGTAGGTCCATCCAGCCCAATCAGAGATCCAAGAGATTTAGCAACATTTAATAAAATCTCATCATCCCAAAATTATAGGGGTAGTCCTGGGAGCCTACACCATATTGGAATGGTGTGTATATTCTAGTATTAGGATCAAACCAGGATACCACCATTTCAAAAAAAGACCCATATTGCCCAACCACCATGGGCCTCCAGAAGCACCGATTCCAAATCAGTCTCATTGATTAAATTTGGCAGAAAAAAACCCCTTGACATAGTGGTGATGCTCAGATCCCCTTTTGGTTGCCACTTTCTAAAGGCCCATTTTCTAATGACATCAATATTAGGTCTAGATCCGAGAAACTTACCAACAAGGGAAAGATTCGCTTTGTCCAAAGCCCGATGTAGATTCGGCACCTTAAGGCTAGGTCACACCTTCTTTATCCTTCTCCCACGTGAACTACACCTTTGCTGGAGATTGCGGACCCACATTCTTGATTGGAGGGTTTTGTTGTTGAAGAATCTCATAAGTCAATTTTTGTTTAAAGTGACAATCAAATGAATGTCAAATTTAATATAGAGAATAAAATTTGACCATTATATCTCCTCTCTTATTAATATTATAAAATACCTATTAACATTAAAAAATACCCAAATTTTACCATATTACTATTTATCAAGAAAATTCTACTTTTTATTCACATGTCAAAAATTTACTCATACAAAAATTTAAATATTAATATTAATATTTTAACTACACTAATAATATTAAAGAGTAATTCATAGTATTACAAATATTTGAAATATATAAATAATAAAAACAAGTCGATTCAATTATTTAAATTATGAATATTTGAAGGTCAATGTCAAATTAATATAAATATTTGAATTCGTTTTTCTTGTTAATATTAAAATTTGAATCATTCTAATGATACCATTCAAATTATATTAATAATATTGAAAAACAATCCACTTTTCAATGTTATTAAAGGGCAAGTTTATTTAAGTAAGTATTAATTATTATTATTAAATAACTATTGAATATTGAATATTAAATATTGAATATTGAATATTGAATATTTTTAATATTTTGATATAATAAATATTATTATTATTTTTATCAAATTTTTAATAATTATTATTTTTATTAGACGCGAAGGTGTTCCCCTATGGGAAAGGCACTTTTGGACGTTTCTGAGACTATGTTAAATTTGACGGTTTGACGGCCGTCTAGACGTTTTCATGTTTTCCAAGCAATTTTTAACAGTTCCTTTTTCATTTTTTGTTGTGTTGATTTTTCTTTGAGGAGCGATTTGTGTGCGGAGCTGGCCTTGAAGCAAAGAAATATGTGATGCTTCGCGTGCCCTGAGGAGGAGGCGGCGGAGTTCTACTCGACTTTTTCGAGGGTTTTAACAGGATTTCTTCCTCATCCTCATCGTTGTGGGCGGCGTCTTCTTTCCCAATATCCGCGATGGAATCCTCGAGAAAGTCGGCCAGTCTCCTCTGCCTGGAAATGGCTGTGACAACATGCTCTAATCTGATGGTCTTGTGCTTTTTCTCCATGGTGACTCTCTCGAGCAGACTTCGACCATGAGCTCTAAGAAAGACGTCGTAGCAATGTCAATCAGCGTGTGCGAACATCACAGATTCACTTTAATAATGTCTCTGTCCAGCTTCATTATTCGCCGCACTCGAGCGAGAGGAAACAGGGGCACAATCGAAGCCGAATTAATCACAGCATCGCCATTATGATCATCATCCTCTTTAGGGGGCTCTACTATTACTGTGAGTGGAGGGGAGTTTGGACGGGTGTAAGCGCCCTTTTCTGTGTCGGAAAGGGATTTCCACATAAGAGAGAGCGCCTTGGTAACGAGTATTTGGTATCGGTTTGACATTTTTGTTTGTGTTTTTAGCCTGCGTGTGCTTATTTTGTTTGGGAGGGTTTCGGGGAGGTTGTTAAAGTACTACATCAATAGCTGTGGGTTCTTCAAAAGTTCTGTGACAAGGAATCATGCTCTAAGTGTTACAGAGATATCAATTTGAAGGAAGCGCAAGCAACGTCGGCCATGGCTGGTGTTGAAAAACATTTAACTCTTCCCTACTAAAGCCTGAAATCCACCACGGTATGGAATCAACGATACTTTTCACGGCTTCTCTGGAATCGCCACGAATTTGAAATTTGCGACAATCAATAACAGTTTAACATTATGTTTTTGTAAGTAATTTTTTAACTTTTGGGCTTCTGTTCTCTACCAATTGCACACAAGTTTATTATAATTAATAAGCTCCAAACCATAGAGGAAATCTAATTGGATTATTGACCATCCTGATTTCCTTAGATGTGATTCAAGACAAATACATATAGTAATATTTGGGCAATAATGTAATTATGTATTATTTTTTAAAAGCAGTTCTGAGTTGCAAATTATATAGATTCGACTTCCTCTAGGATACCGAGATGTATACCAAAAAGAAGAATACATAATTGTAATTTCTGATTTCAAGAAAATAAAAAAACCTATAACGGAAATTGGATTTAATAGAATAACAATTGGAAGTAAAAAACCACACGTTGTAATTGTGTCGCTTCCTGCAATGGGTTATTCCATCCCTGCCTACCATCCTTCAAATTTTGCATGTCTTCATGAAATCATAGATGCTTTTAATTCCTTCAAATTTGAGCGTCAAAAACTAAAAATTTGCATTGTATCTGTTGCGGATAACGTTTTGTGAAGTCAAACTGTAAATTTTGGCTAGAATCTGTAGATCTGAACCTTTTATAGCCTATAATAGCGAAGAAAAGGTTTATGGAATAAACTGCATATCCCTCCAAATCAAGCCACGAGAGCCAACGATTTACTTGACTGCATTACTCCCATTCTTAATCAAAATCTCAAATAGGTGAATCAATCCGTTATTGAGGCCATTGAAGAGTTCTCGACCACCTTTCATGTCAGTGAGGAAGAAGCAACCATCGCACTGAGGATTGACACTGTACCCAGTTGGATACATCTGCAAATTGCCAAAACAGACAGACCTGATCTCCCAATGGGATTTACAATAGACTAGAAACAAGAACTTGCCATCGCTTTCTACAGTGATGCCCAGCTCCACAAAAGACTCATCCTTTTCATACCAGAAAATTGAAATAGCAATTGTTGCCGCTACCCTGTTTCAGGTGAAAACACTGCTTTCTGCTATATCTAGGATATATTCATTTATACAATACAAAATCCATTTGGATGCCTTTTCATATTACCTTGGGTTATAGAGGTAAGTTTAATTTAAAATATTGCAAATTTATGCATCCATGAAGTGAAATATATCAATGTTCATCAACAATTTATCCTTTAAAGCATGTCAGGCAACACAATTATATATCCAACTAAGTCGGTCAACAATATGAGCTTCTCTGCACCCAGAGAAGCTACAATTTCCCCTGTCACAGTATCAACATTGATATTGTACTTGCTAATTTACTTTTCTGTAATTTCTTGTGGAATTTTGACAGTTAAGAATGTGTGCGGTGGGTATTTTATGGAATTATAAATTCTTGAATTATAGAGCTGCATAATATTTTCTTGTTTGCCTTTGCTGTGGGTATTTTTGGGCCCTCAAATTATAGGGCTGCCTAAGCTTTTCTTATTTGTTTTATTTCCATTGTTACAGTATTTGCACTCTGTGTATTATATAAACTTGAAAATTCCTCTAGTGAAGTCATTGTCTCCTATTGGTCGTGTTGATATAAAAAGGTTTGAAGTCTGAATGTCTGAAAATTTTGTAATGGTGGATACAGATTCATCTAAATACTAGAAAAACAAAAACCAACATTTAACATACCTTTCCTGTCATCGTTTTCTCCTCTCTCCCCGCCTCCTTTGACTCTTTTTATCTCCGAGTTCAAATGGTTCATGACATTATATATAGCAATTGTATATGTGGATTTTAATTTTTTTCAAATACTTTGTGTGCCTTTTACTAGCGACATACCTCTGTAGTCCTGTCATCTCAGATCCTACTGAAAACCCTTCGAATGTTGCTTAAGATTCCTTATGTGCCTGCAAAGGAAAATCTTAATTTTTTATTTAGGCATCACTATTGTAATAATCAATAACAAATAATATCGAGTTTTGAGATCCGCTTTTTTTTAATTAAAGGAATTGTTTTCCATCTCTTGTTTCATTTAAGCTATAATATTGATTACAAATTATCTGTTTCAGGAAATGAAAGATAATAAATTTTAGTTGTTTGATTTGGTCTGCGATGATATGAGGTTGGAATTTACACGGGGCACGAGGGATCCACCTGTGGGGTTAGTTTAGGGAAGAGGTTGGGGAAATTATCGGTGCCTTTGGAGCTCGGAGTGTGCCGTGAGAAGATGATGGTATTTCATAGCAGCTTGGTTTCTATTGGGAAGTCTGGGGATTCAAAACTGGGACCTCAGATGCAAAAAATAAATAATAAACCTTGTAAGTAATTTAAAGGTAAAACTATGAGGTTGCATCAGCTTGAAATTTTGCATAGCCCTGTCCATTTCAGTGATCTTTCATTTGGTAACAATGGTTCACGGTCTTAGACCGTTTGTAAATCTGTGTTATAATGTGGGGTTCATTTATGTTGGCATACAAGAGCCTCTTTGTTGGTTCATGCAAGGTTAATCGAAGAATGTAAAGATTTCTTATTGTTCAAGGTCATAGAAGAAATGACAACTCATGAGAAATGGGCAATGGAAAGAACGCATCCGGTAACGAATACTACACACTCTTAATCCCGAAGATGATATATGAAAGTGATGGGAAGGTATTAATTGTGCCGGAAGAAGTTTTTGAGGCTAATTTGTGAAATATAAAATTTCAAAGAGTCGTCAGTGACCTAATTTCTGAATTATGTGTATAGTATTGGAGGTATTTTGTGAATTGTGTTTTTGCGTGTGAATTTATGAATGAAGAGTATTTATAGCCTTTTTGAAATGGGTTGTTAGACTATCAATAGTTGTGAATTGGGTTGTTAACCTATCAATGTTTTTGTGAATTGGGTTGTTGGCCTATAAATATTTGTGAATTGGGTTGTTGGCCTATAAATATCAAAGCTTTCTACAAAACACTTCTACTGTTAATTCATCAATCTGTGCTTGAAAAATAAGTCGTCTGTGTTTAAGAAATCTAAAACAAATAAAGTCATCTTTCTGTTGCTTTACTCATTTTCCTCATCCTTTGAAGAAGATTGGAAACCATTGCGGGAATAAAAAAATTTGTGAGAGAAATAAGATTAATAGCTCTCCATCATGCGAGGGTATCCTTGGGTAATGGTAATCTTGCATCACCAAAAAATATCAGTTGGAGGCCCCTATTTTCTTGGTGCTTTGGCATTCATGGAGATGGATTTTGGATTTTAAAACAAGAGATTCAAAATTTTCAATGAAGGGGAGGACGTTGTACACCTCTTCAAGTATCTTGAGTGAGCTCTAATGGCTGAGCATAATCAGCTGCTTGTAACTATTTTTCTGATGCATTAATGAGGAATGCTATTTCATCTGTACAGGACTGTTATGTTGTCCTATTCATTCCATAATTGTGTTTGTGTAGTGATAATTTTGTCATAAAAGACTCATCCAGAAATTGGGAGAATGATTAAAGTTTATCACTTTGGGAGTCATCTTTCATTTTCGCTCATTTTCCTATCACCGAAGAAGACTGGAAACCATTGCAGGAATAAACAAAAGTTATGAGAGAAATAAGATCAATAGCTCTCCATCATGCGAGGGTATCCTGGGGTAATGGAAATCTTGCATCACCAAAAAATATCAGTTAGCACTCCCTCGTTTTCTTGGTTCTTTGGCATTCATGGAGATGGATTTTGGATTTTAAAACAAGAGATTTGAAATTTTCAATGAAGGGGAGGATGTTGTACACCTCTTCAAGTATCTTGAGTGAGCTCTAAAAGTCTTTTGAGCATAATCGGTTGCTTATAACTATTTTTCTGATGTATTAATGAGGAATGCTATTTCATCTGTCAGATTGTTATGTTGTCCTATTCATTTCATAATCGTGTTTGTGTAGTGATAATTTTGTCATAAAATACTCATCTAGAAATTGGGAGAATGATTAAAGTTTATCATAGGAGTCGTCTTTCTGTTGCTGCTCATTTTCCTATCACCAAAGAAGACTAGAAACCATTGCAGGAATAAAAAAGTTGTGAGAGAAATAAGATCAATAGCTCTCCATCATGCGAGGGTATCTTGGGGTAATGGTAATCTTGCATCACCAAAAAATATTAGTTGGTGGCCCCTGTTTTCTTGGTGCTTTGGCATTCATGGAGATGGATTTTGGATTTTAAAACAAGAGATTTGAAATTTTCAATGAAGGGGAGGACATTGTACACCTCTTCAAGTATCTTGAGTGAGCTCTAATGGTTGAGCATAATCAGCTGCTTGTAACTATTTTTCTGATGCATTAATGAGGAATGTTATTTCATCTGTATATGACTGTTATTTTGTCCTATTCATTCCATAATTTTGTTTTTTGTGATTGATAATTTTTTCATAAAAGACTCATCCAAAAATTGGGAGAATGATTAAAGTTTATCACAAGAGTCGTCTTTATGTTGTTGTTCATTTTCCTGTCACCGAAGAAGACTGGAAACCATTGCAGGAATAAACAAAAGTTGTGAGAGAAATAAGATCAATAGCTCTCCATCATGCGAGGGTATCCTGGGGTAATAATAATCTTGCATCACCAAAAAATATCAGTTGGTAGCCCCTGTTTTCTTGGTGCTTTGGCATTCATGGAGATGGATTTTGGATTTTAAAACAAGAGATTTGAAATTTTCAATGAAAGGGAGGACATTGTACACCTCTTCAAGTATCTTGAGTGAGCTCTAATGGCTTAGCATAATCAACTACTTGTAACTATTTTTCTTATGCATTAATGAGGAATGTTATTTCATCTGTACAGGACTGTTATGTTGTCCTATTCATTCCATAATTGTGTTTGTGTAGTGATAATTTTGTCATAAAATATAAGAGTTTGCTTCAATATTCAGTATTCAGTATAAGGTTAGAGATTGATAGGGTTCTTCTATTTCAAAATATGAATCTACAATGTACAGATCCATTTTTTTCATAACATAATCATTGTACTCACCGTGTAGGATGTCCCACAGACGTTTACCATGTAATCATAAAACAATAGGTTTCCATATGGAAAAAGTGAATATCCATGAAGACGCACAAGATTCGGATGCTTGATGCTTCCAACTCAGATTGCAATTGTGTAAAATTAGCAGACTCGTTAGGATTGTGAAGTGTAAACCTGCAGAATAACATGATATCGAAATGAGGTTTCATTCACTCTGGTTGCCTCAGTTGCTCTGTTTTGGTTGCCCCTATGGAGCAAGGTAGGGGGATTAAATTTTTGTGCCTACTTATATCTAGCCTCCCAGGTGTGAATATAAGTTATGCTATTTTTAAACAGTGCTTGTAGCACCATAGCCAATTATATATTTCTCGTTTAGATTTTTTGTGGTTCTCATTATGTCATTGTACATGCACATTTTAATTGTAGATATAATTACAGATAAAATACAAGAATAATATGTTTATTGGGTTTTTGTTCTCTTTAAATGCTTTGCTTGCATGATCGTAGATCACGTTGACATGGAAAAGCATAAATGTAGGTTCAAGTATTAATCTTGTGATGAACTTCCCCCTCGTTAGAGGATTGAACTGATATAACAAGAAAATGATGTAGGTCCAATAAGAGTGACAATGGTTGGGCATTGAAGTGAAATTTGTAACCAGATTTTTAAATTGGTATGGACATGAATTGTTTGACAAAATACCCCAAAGAATTATACTTTGAATGCCATTCAATTTTCTTATTCTTTCTATTCTAAACCTGTCAATTTGGTTGCTACTTTTGTCCTACTCTTCCTATCCTCTCAGATCCTATTCTCTCCTACTCTTCCTATCCTCTCAAACAAGGATCCTATTCATGTTGCTAAGCTGCAGTTTCAAAAAATGATTCTTCAATACGTTAGATATACAGGATTTTCATCATGAAAAAAATAAAATGAACAAGCTAATCATAACTTTCAGGATTTACATCTTTAGTATGTTTAACAACTAGATGTGTGCCTCACTAAAGGTCGACCGTTATCAAAATATCTCAATTGGTTATATATGATAGAATTTTGTTGTTTCATAGATCTTCTTAGATGGCATTAAACTTATGTTTGGTATTCTTATGTCCAGTTTGTCAGCATTTTAATATGAGCATATGCGTAGCAACTGAGACAAGAAGAAATTTTCCAATATTTTTGAGAACTACAGTGGACGAATTTAATTTATGTGTTATCAGAAACGAGGTCTTGGACTATGTATTTTACCTAATAGGGATCCAAGAGTGGACGATGTTTGTTATACCAATGTAAGAAAAGTTGAAAAGGTGAATAGGCTTGCAAGGCAATGTATCCATGGATACATGGTGTCAATATGTTTGATATGTACTAATCTTGCCTTATCCAATGTACTTGGATCCGTGGATCTATTCTATCTAAGCGAATGCAGATGTAAGGGTAAATAGTGGATTTCTTTACTAGAGGTCATCAATTTAATATTGCTTTATAAATGTATAATAACGTTTGCAAATGATTCTACATCTGAATTGATACAATAACTACAAGGATATTTTGTGATTCTGTAAAGTCTGCCATGACATTACGTATTGTGACCAATGGCATTACATATTATATATATTCTTAATTACCAATTAATGACAAGGATAATTACTTAAATTTACTCTTCTTCAAGAAAAGGGAGCATACTTTAATTGCATATTTATCTAGATTTATTGCCACTTGTTTTCTATCCTCTTGAGAATTTGATGGTTGTATGTTTGTTCCTATGTCCTAGAGGATGATAGGGCACTGTAACTTAGAATAATATAGTAGTAACCAATAATTGTAGTAAATAACAATGAAGATATTCATGAAATTCATCTTAACTTCAAAATTAGTTGTCACCTTTGAATGTAGGCAAAGAATATTAACTTTAATTTAAATAGTTTGTGGTTATTTATCATCATGAATTCTAGTGATCTCTGTTTTGCTTAGCTAAACTACATTAGATTAATTAGATAGACTTTATTTCTTGCATTAATCCACTTATAAAATATGCAAATGTATGGAATTCTTCGGGTATTCATGTTTAGTTCAAATAAAATAGTCTGCAAAATGCTACCACTCATGATATAAGATTTGCAAATGTATATGTACGAATTTGTAACAAATTTGAAATGTAGAGATAGAACCTTTAAATGTAATGCTTCATCTATATTCCTACACTTACAAAATCAATCACACCCCTTATCAACATCAATTACAAAAGTAATAATTATCCCTCTAAATAAAATAACATATACCGTTTGGCGTTCACATTGCATTATACACATGCGATTGCTGGTAATTATTCTAATAATAATATTTGAATTATACTAAAAATATTGAAGAACAATTCATAGTAACACAAATCTTTAAAGTATGCTAATAATACTAGAATTTGAAGAGCTGCAAAAAAATATTGTTAGGAGTGGTGATGACTCATAGAATGAATATGGATATGCATAGAGAAAGAGTTGGTCAAAATATGATCTTCTCTAACATTGACATATTATAATATGCTTGCATTTATTTTTGGCTCCTTTAATGTAACTCTTAGATTTGTATTTCTCACTTCTTATACCTATATTTTTTAAATTGGATTTTATCTTTAGTAACTCGGTTTTCTTTTGATTGCTTTAAAAATTGTTCTTCTTTTTAATGGGTGGAGATTGGAATCGATGGAGATTTTTTATTCCAAACCATTTTTATAGAGAATTTTCATGACCATAAGAGTGACCTATCGAGAAGGAAAACAACATTTTCAACTCTCTAGAATGTTTTTAAAAAATCATATTTCATGATTTTTAGTAATTGTGGTTGAGTTGTTCCATTTTTATTACATTGCAAAAATTATGTTTCGATTGATGTTTAATTGATTGTTTTAAAAAAATAAAAAATTGGAAGGGTTTTGAAGTAGGTTTTTGTTTACATCCTTTTTATTTTAATTATTTCGTATGGAATATATAATAATAAAAAGGAATGTAAGGTTAATAAACTAGGGGTTATTATGATAAATTAATTTCTAACATTAATTATACACCATCAAAAAAATGTATTAGTTCTTCCAATAAATGAATACATGCTCAAAAACTCAAAAGGAAGATAAATTTAGTTGTATAGAGTTTGCATACAAGAAGAATATGGGAAGACATGTGGAGAATCTAGAAGTGCGAGCCTGGAGAAGTTTCATTGTTGAAATTGTGACTTGAAAATGCACTGGTGTATAACTATACATCTCATTCGGAAAGTATCACCCGTTCGTGCCCCTTCTATGTAGACTTGGATGCCTTCAAAATGGGGTTTTATAACTTTTTGGGTCCTTTGGTGGCCTAAAAATTTACTTCGTTGTCAAACCCTAGTTGTTGCACTGCACAATCGATATCATACGTAATAAGTTGAATCACTCTAAAACCATAACCATGGGTAGAATACCCTGCAATAAGGTTATTGTTTGGGTTGAAGTGCAATATGTGCACCGCCTACGTTGGAGATACTCCAAAGAGGTCTAAAATGACATATAGCTCTACACCTAGCATGCAACTTCTATACAAATGCAACTAGTTGGAAAATTGAACCTCTTCGATCATGCTTGGTAAAATTATGCTCTTGCTAAGAATTGGAAGTGGGAACTTGGTGCACTTGGATTTGAGGGTTCAAGCTAGACTCTTTGACTTGATTAAATGCTTTAGAGTTATAATAGTGGCTACCCTACTATATGTGCATCAATTTTGGGAAGATTTAGGAGCCTTGAGTTTCTTTTGCATGTGTTTATAATGCGGGTGCCAATAGTGTGAGAGGTTCATAAATGAGGTGATGTTAACTTACTTATATAGGGTTCTAAAGGTAAATTATCATGACAAAGTCGACCCATGAAAATGAATAGACCAAATAAATGATATGGCATTGAAGACAGATTTATAAAATGTGTTGATGCAAGATCATACAAGTCACCAGACAAGATTATACAACCCTGATCAACTGTTTGGTTTTGGACAGAGAGAGGAGCTAAGTAAAATTTGAAAGTTGCATCTCGAAAAGCACAAGTCAAGCATTGGTGTTGTGTATTAATATTCATAGTTTTTCGACACATAAGTGTATGAAAATGAGAAATTTAGAAAAGAGATGGAAACATGCACGACGTGGGAATAAGATGTGGGTGTTTGTCTTGGCCAAAAGCACAATTGCAAAAAATAGTGTCAAAAGGGTAAATTGCCAAATTTAAGCATCTACATTTTCCCCATTAAGTATGAATGCATTCTTAAAGGAAAAGATACATGAGTGTGTAGACACACCTTTAATTCACTTAGAGTTTTTTGTTGTTCAAATGTGTTGGTGTTGACAAACTTCATAATGAAACCTTCAACACAGAGTGTAGTCAACGTCCTTGGAAAAAATTGAATTGTAACTCAATAATAACTATCTAATTTGAACTTTCATATAATGAAATAGAGATATGTAAAACATGGAAAGAGTACACTTGTTTGTTTTGTGAAGGGAATAGTTTTCAATTCCTTTCTTAAGTTGGAGATTTGATTTTTTTATTGAACTTTTCTTAAGTATCGACGATGATCGGATCTCGAATTATGCCAAGGATAAACTAGAGTATTGGGTGCATGTAAGCCAACATCGAATGGAAGGTAGAGGGGGAGAGAGAGAGGTAAAAATGCACCTTGTGAAGAAAAAATACAGTGTATTATTTATTTTTAGTAACTCATATATCTTCCCCTTTAATAATGAGGAAAATAAAGGCGCCCACAAAGAATTTTGCCACTTTGATATTTTCCATAACCCCATGGACCACACCACTACAGATAGATAGCCACAAGGTAAAGAGAATGAATGCCCCCATACTCTTCCCATGTGTCGTATAGTTGAGTAAGAGTATGTAATATATTGAAATATCAATGCAGAAGGAGACTCATGCCCCCAAAACACTTCTATTTTGTAACCAAAATTGATTATTGAAGAGGAGTGAAATATTTCATGCCCCATGTAAATTGATCCTAAATATACCAATTGAGTATGAGATTGTGTCAAAACTTGTATTCCATTGAGAAATATGAAACTATATAAAAATGTGGTGTTTTTGCATCTAGGGCGACAACATATGATATGGTTAGTATTGTATGTATGGTCTTGACCCCTTGGTATAGTTTTGACCATGTGTGTTTTCTACCAAAATTTGATGTCTATAGTTAATTCTAAGTAATTCTCCCTATAAAAACCTATTTCGAACCTATGATTATGCCTGTAAATGTAGAGTATACCTCAATTAATTCCCTCTTTTTGAGGCGCATATGAAAAACCATTTGAGCACATGACTCAAAATAAAATATGTGTTCCCATGCATTGTATGTCTGATAATTTGTAGGAGAGTGTAGAATGTTGAAGAGGTGGCCACCTTGGAGAACCTATACTTATAAAATGGGTTTGCACATGGTGGAAACCATGGCACACAAAGATACAAACAAATATAGCAATTGTAGTAGTGATAACACCAAGAAAAATAGTGGTAGAAATATTAAAAATTGATGCATAGAAAAAAATATCATTCATGTACACAATTAATCAAAGGATTACAACAATCACTTCCTTCTTACTTTGCCTTTGGAGGATCAACAATGCTTCTAGACCGGGTCTAATTTTGCTAAAATAACAAATTTTCACCTATAATAGTCTTATCATCATCATACTATGTTTAGAACACTCAATCATGGTCAATGCTACCATCAAAAGGCATCACATTGTATAAGATACTTGTCTCCCAATTCTTGTCTTCATTGGTGATTACTCAAGAGTACATATTTGACCTTTTCTCCTCCAATGTCTCTTATAACTCTCCCTCCCCTATTTATACACTCAACACCAACTTAGAACCATCACAAGGTTGATTCACAACAATCTATGATCTCAAACTTCTTTGTTTTGTCCATATTGGTCTCCTTATGCCCTTAAGACAAAGAATTTTCTACAGTCAAGGATAGAAGGATATAGAAATTTCAATATCATGTTATTCACCTTATTAGTATCCTTTTTTCAACTCCAAAGTATGTGCCAAGTTCAAGGATCCCACTCCTTTTGCAACTCTCTATAGCCCACCTTTGATTGAGCTCTTAAACCCTTAACTAGGTCTTGGAGAAAGGACTGTCATGCATAAATTTGAGTGTAGGTCACTTCAAGAAACAATATGGGGATATTTAGGCACTTGTTAAGCCATTCATTCTTCTTATGAGGTTTCAAATTCTAACTCAAAGTAAAAAGTATGGTTCCTTTGGAAAATGACTCCTACAACTTGGCTTTCAAACTGTGCTTTCAAGTTTTTCAAAGAATGGTAAGAGGATATCCTATTTCCATAATGAATTACTAAGATTACTTTTAAATAATTTATAGGACCCTTTCACAGAGATATGATCCAAATTTTAGTTAAAACTCGAGGTGTAGAGGCATCAAAACCTAGTTTCCTCAAAACCCTAGCTGTGGGGTTTTGTGACATCCCGAGATGAATAAAAAGCTTATAAAAGGATTTTTTCACATTATCAAGACCTAAATTTTGGTCCCCCATGGTTTAAGCATCCTTCACAATCCTTTGTAATCAGAGATAGCAAGTAAAGATGATAAATTCAACTATCACCAAAACTCATACTATGCATGCACGTGAAACAGGGTTGATGAAACCCTTACCATTTAAGATTGAGAAATTATGCTATGATCAATGTGTGAGATCTTATAGAAATTTTATACACTATCTAAACATCCTAAAAACAAATCCAACTTCAATCTACATAACATTATAGTATTTTTCCAAACATGACATATTGTGCAATAACGTAATTTGCTCTTACCAATGTCAATACAAGGTCTGAGGTCCCTTTTTGGATTCTATCAAATGATTTGATCTCCTGCAGAGTTCTCTTCGAGGATTTAATTCTTCCAATCAAGCATCTATGAATTTCAACAATGATTCAAGCATAAACCACCCAAATCTTTTGAGGAATGTTACTCAAACATCGGATGCATAGTTTCTCTCTTAACCATCAATCACAGTTAGAGTCTAATCTTCTCTTATGAGACTTGGTTTGGGGATAAAAATAATTGAATACAACCTTTTACACACAATGATCCTACTATATTCATAGCATGAATGATATCAATCATAGTAAGAAGGAAGGCATATCCTAAGACAATGCATGGGTGTTTTAAAAACAGAGTTCATATACCAAAAAATGTATATCACATTATTTTTCTCCCTCATGGTTTTCCCTCTCGAGGATCATCATCACATACTCAACACAATTTATAATCATTCTCTCTTGAACCATGCATAAATACTCAACCTGCACAGAGTTAGTAGTGTACAAGAACTATCCAAAATCAATGCATCAACTCTCACATGCTCATAACTAAGCTTGCATTCATTTTGAGAACAAGGAATCCATTCTGAGATCAAAATATCATACATGCATATTAACCACCACTGAAATCATGAACAAAACTATCAAAAATTGAGTTTTTCCTTCACTACCTTCCTTGAAGCTTTACATTTGATTCATTATCCGGATAAGAATGAAGAATAATTGTTACATTTGGTCTTTTATCTATTCTCCCAAACCTCCTACTCGATATCCTTCTTCACTAGGCGATTCAAATAATTTCATGATGATATTCTCTTCAATAAGGAGTTACTCTCACCTAATAAGGCCTTGAATTTGCACAAATTAACTCTTTTTAGTACTTATGTCTCTAAAGGGGGGTCTAATTGCCAAATATGACCTCATTCTATCCTTAGAATGCTTAAGAGATTCAAGAACACACACAAAAATCAAACCACACTAGAATTCCTTTACAATTTTGAATTTAGCATTTTGGAGGGAAATGCTTTGTTTGAAATATTAAAGCTTAAACACTAACACTAACTACTAAGCAACTCCTAAGGACCCACATGACATACTGATAACACATTTCAAAACCTAATTAATGTCCTTCGACTTATTTATAGGATGCTCCCTGCATCACAAATGCAATAGTACTAGGATAGATACAAAACAATGATCAAGTGAGCAAACAAAAATAAGATCATGTAAATTAGGGTCACATCTAGGCCTAAAGCCACAAACATGGGACACTCATAATGTCACAAGAAAATTAAGGAACTTAGGCCACATACAAGATAATAAATGTCACACAAGAAATCATAGAGCCACAAACAGGGGACACCCACGGTGTCATAAGGCAAGCAAGGCACTCGGGCCACATAAGAAAATAAAAAGCATGTATAGAAAAGAGTAACATCAAATACGATAATAAATATAAGTAATAAAATAGCACATGAAGCAATATATGTCAATGTTACACAAGGCACATGTGTTAGTCCTATTAGTTTGAAAAATAACATATACACAATATATGTAATCAAGCATAATGAAGAAGTAGAAAGGAACTATAATGAAATAATAACACATGTATAGTGTGGAGGGATGCCCCCAGAGAATAATGTAATAAACCGGGTAGCTCCTATTAGCATGTAATGATTTGTGTGTCTGCATCAAGCTCAATATACCTCATGAATGCATGTGTGTAAAGAGTATAAAATAGATGTGCTATCAATTAAACCATATTGACTAACAACATATGTAATTTAAAGTGTCAACAATGCAAGCTTTGTGTATAGGTCCTAGTTTTATATTTTTGTAAATATGTGAATGTTTTTGTATTATTGATATATATATATATATATATATATATATATATATATATATATATATATATATATATATATATATATATATATATATATATATATATATATATATATATATATATATATATATATATATATATAGAGAAAGGGTGGTATTGGCAATATTAGCAACATATTTTAAGCATCACCCTTACCAAATTATGTAGGGGTATATATAGTGCAAGGAAACTTGTTCTTAAAAAATAAAGAAAGGAGATCCACATATGCCCTGGGAATTCAAGAAGGTATGTTGTATAATTTTGTGTTATAATGGATAAGCTAACCAAATAGACGATTCGTAAGAACCATAAATTTTAAATATTCCCCTTATGAATGATGGGAAGCAACAAGTTGTTGAGAAATATATAATATGTCTATTAGAATACTATCTTATTTTTCATTAATAGGCTCGATATTTAATTGTTACAAATTCTCATTAAGCATATCAAGGTGTTCATAGTCATTGTAATAGTAATGAAGATCAAGATCATCTCTATCATCATAACCGAGTAGTGGTGAAAAATAATGTTATCCATGAAATTATTCTCGCATGTTTCTCCCATTAGAGATGGGATATGTGGTGACAGAAGACTTTTTAGAAGAAAACATAGGATTTATCCGGTATGTTCATATACTTGTAGGGATATGCATATCGGCGTCATAATAGTTATATTTAGATAATTATGTCCATACATAGTAAGTGTCCTTACTATCAACAAACACATGTAGGATCATTATATTTGGTTTGAAATCGATATCATCATTTTAATTAAGATTTATCCGACTTCTTGTGGAGAAGTAGAGATATCCACAGAATATTTTTGTGTTTTCACTTGATTGGGTTGGTATATGCTATAAGTTCTATGAGGTGGTGTGAAATTATTCATGCTCAATTAGTAATGTTTCCATTTCCATTTGCACAATAGGAGGATGTAATTATTTAACTACCGTGTAGCCAATACTTTGTCATGCAATAATGGTAAGAAATGTAATGGGTTCACGAATATATTGTGTATGGGAGCCAAATCCTTATCTAATAAATCCATGCTTTTGCAAATACTTGTATCCAATCCCATATTAGTTGAAGGAATTGCGTTAAAGCTTGGGTATGGGTATTTGAGTGGGATCAATAAAATTTGGTATGGATATTTAGTAAGAGAAATATAATTTGGTATGGGTATTCGAGTAGGAACAACAGACTTTGGTATGGACATTTGAGTGGGAGAAAAAAATTGGTATGGAAATTCAAGTAGGAACAATAGACTTTGGTATGGATATTTGAGTAGGAAAATATACTTTGGTATATATATTCGAGTAGTAGCAACAAACTTAAGTATGGATATGTGAATATGAGTGGTAAAATTGGGTGTGGATATTCGAGTAAGAACAATAAATTATGGTTGTGTGTAAGGAGTATATGTGTCATATTTATATGATGAAACACAATACCTATGTTAGAATCATAGTGACTAATATGGGGGGTGAATCAGTCATACAACAATTTTTACTTCATTTACCAAACCATACATTCATCATTCAAGTTTTCCATTCAAGCATACATAACCATGTGAGCTTATTAAGATGTGCAACATTCAATCATAAGATCATGAAACAAGATACACAACACATGAACACCATATGTAAGTGGGAAACCCTTAAGGGGAAGAAAATATATTGAACCTCTATGTATACAACTCAAAACAAAGGAATTTAGTGAATAACCAACTTCACAAGGAGCACTAGCCCCTATTTTTAGTAGGGCACCAACCCTACTGAGGAGCACCAACCCCGCAAGGAGGCTCAACCCCTAAGGTGATCAAACACCAACTAAACCACCTGGAAATTAATGAACACTAATGATATGTTTCTAACACAACTAATAGTGATCCAAGTTTAGCTCACAACTCTTCAAACCCTCATCAAAAAATCACACTCCTAACTCGCTCAATATCTCTTCTTCATAGGCTGAATATATCAATTTCATTTACACATCTGATCCTCAAAATTTCTCATGTATTCATACCTCTTCTAGGATCTTTCCATAACCCCTCTACACTCTTCTTCAATCCTCTATAGGTCTCTCATAAGCCCATTATCAACTTCTAGTTCAAATGAACCAAAACACTCTTATATACATAACACTAGATCAATAACCCCTAGGTCAGCCATGACCAAGTAGGTCAGTCATCCCAACTCAAAAAATATGAAGAAAAAAATATAGTAGGTTGGAATGGGTCAAGACAACACTATCATGCACTAAAACACTCAAACATGCTCAAAAGGCACTCCAAGCTCTAGCAAATGCAAACTAATCTTCAAATACATACTATAGCTTTTTCAAGAAAACAATAAGTTCCATAAATTTCATGCACAAGTCCTCAACAACATCAAAAATCTCAGGAAGCATTGAAATATCCAACTCCACCATGAAACACACTAAGAAACATGCAAGAACAACTAGGTCTTCAACCACCCATAATTTCAGTCCTAAAAAATGAAAAAAATTCACATAGAAAAATCATCATCATGACTCAATTCATATACCATTGGAAAGGTATCTAAATATATTTTTTTAACAACTCACATTTTCCTCCAACTCATAGTGGAAGACCTCCAAACATCTTAATCTCTCGAAACTACTCCAAAATGGCTTCAAGACCACAAAATTAGGTCTTCAAAATAGATATGGTTATCATATCAAAACACCTCAAATAGACACAAACCACATATCAATGGAAATATCATGAAGTATACTATCGTATGCTTCTAATTAGAATATTCAAATCAAGGCATAAGGCTTCTAAACATACCAATCTCCAGAACACTCATTCAGGCTCCAAGGGCTCAAGAACTAGTCTTGAGAGAAACAAGCACAAACACCTCCAAATAAACTTCCAAGCTCAACCAAAACCTAGAACACTTCAAGAGAGACCTGAAAAAAATCTTCAAAAACTAAGAATCATATGTCACATGGATAAATTCACTCTAGCACACTTGTTTTAGTCACCTTCTTGAGCAAGCCAACTAGGGATTTCTAAGCCATTAGGTATTCAACTAAAAACCACTTCATCATACCATTCCAAACACTTTATCACATCATATCAGGTACCAATCAACTATCCATGACCAAAAAATGCACTACATCATGTAAAATGATCAAACACACTTCAAACCACAAGACTAGCATTTTAGCCCTTAAGGCCAAAATCGGTAGGTTGACTTTGAGGACATGTATCTCAAAAATTATTCAAGAAACATGCCTAAAAATTTTCATGGATGTCTATCACATCTCCCAAGGATTCTATAATATTTTTTTTTCATCCTGGAACCTCCATCTCAACCCTAAAACTAGAAATCTCCACAAAATAAGGGATTTTCTCTCTCTTCCCAAAACAGATGGAACACCAAACCACCACCAAAATGTGCTTGGTGGAATCCTATACAATCTTGATGCATAAATTTACCTTTCTAATATCATTTGGAGATTTTAAAAAGCAAATATCCCAATTCACTCTATAAAGTGGGTTTCACTAGGGTTTCAAAGCAACTTATCTTCTTAACGATTGTTCATAAAAGTCGATGATCAATCCACCTCATTATTTTTTTCAAAAAAATCTTAGCTAAATGAAAAATCATCCCCAAAAACCTTTGGGTCCCATGTAAAGTGTATGAGAGTAGGTGAGAAAAACAAGTTGCCAATTCAAGTTGGTTTTTCCTTCTTCTCAACTCAATTTTACAAAAACATCATAACTTGACTTTCCTTCACAACTTTGACTGAAACTTGTCATAAAGCATCTTGATAACATCCTCTAACTTACAAAACTCACCTCCTTGATCAAATAATTCTGAAACTCTCCAACCACAATGACTTACATGTGCTTACTTGGTTTGTCTTCACCTTCTTGCTTCCCAAGGACCATGAAACATCATCAAACCTCTCGATAATTGTCCTAATAATCCTCATACACCACATATGTAACATCACCATGTTATTACCATGATTCAAAAAGATTTATCTGCTCCAAAAATTATACCTCCAACTCATTTTACTTATGTTAGGACTAGGACTAGGCCTAGAATGACCTGACTAAACCATAACTCTTCATGAAATTACCATGATGACCTCATTGAGACACTTGAACACTCTTAAATATCATTCCAACCATGTTTTACTCATGACATCCTTATACCACCTTTAGAGGACTCATACAATGACCATGTACACTAGACCATGCTCCAGGACACCATAACAACTCACCAAAACAAGTCACTACCTATCAACCTTCATTTTTGAGCTTAAATAACACCTCATGGAGAATCGCATGACATCTACACACCCTTTTCCATCAATTTCCTTTGACATCAATGACAACCACTAAAAATAGCCATCAATTTCCCCCTTTTTTCATTAATGGAAACCACCTTCAGAAACATTGATGACAACCAACAAGACCAAGCACCTACAAGACATCTTTTCCATGTTTCTGATCCTACTCTCCCCTTTAACATCTATGAAAAAGGCACAATGAAAACTAGACATGGAAAAATACAACTCACAAAGGCAACAACAACTTAATTGCTCAAAAGACTCCCCCTTGGACTGTACTTACTCTTCTTGACTTCAACAACATCAATGAATGATCCATGGACCTAAAAAGAGCTCCCTAAACTGATACACCATGCTTTGACTTCATCTTTTTATACATATTCTTCTAGGCTTGTCTCACGCTTGAAACCAGAAATTTTCCTCCAAGTAATAACAAGATCACCTTTATGTCCTAAGTCCCTAAAGCACACTTTTAGTCTAAATTGGTCAATCTTCTCATTGCTTTAAAAGTATACCAAACTCATGAAAAACCATCAAAATTATTCTCTTTAATGAGATATCATCATGCTTTAGTAGCCTAAACCAACTTGAAGACAAAAACCTTGACCACATGTCATGTAGAAGGATCAACTCAAAAACAACTATCTTGAAGCAATATTTTAGTGTTTAATGTCCTACTTAATCAAAATACACCTTTTATAGTATTAGACTTGTTCCCCCTGTCACACACATGCAAATAACCACCAATTCTACCAAAATAGTCTTCTTGACTCCCGGAACTTCCATTTAATGATCAAAAACAACTTATCGAGACACATATGTAATCTACATAGATCTGTCATACATCATTACAAAGTGCCCAACATCATACTCTACTTTGTTATAATGCATTTTTCATTTATACATGACTGTTAATCCTTCTAGCTGCATTTTTATGTACTTGCATAGTTTTTAGATCATTAAGACATTTGTATTGACATACTTTTGATACACATATCTTACCTCTTGAACTAAGATCTGAAAAACTCATCATTTCACTTTCACGGTTGTGGAATGTGTCAATACTCTACTTTTTATAACTATATCAGATCATTATTGCAAGAATCCACCATATTTTCTCTTATGATAGTACCATCTCCTCACATCATTTAAATTCCCCTAGAATGAGGGTATTATTCATGAACATCAGTATGACCTGTATATCTCTTCAATTTTAAGGCATTCTTCAAGCACTACACCCTACAACATACCTTCAAGATGAAACTCTTCAACCATATTTGTATCGATAAACTCAAAAAACACTATGTCTTATAAAAACCTTGATCAACTATGGAACACATTTGTAGCCTAATCCATACCAAAATTTTACATTCTTCTTCGATCTCGTAGCCTCGTCAAGGTTTTGGTCTTTTTGGGTTAGGCGCACCTATTGTCTATGCAACATAGGTAAATGTGCCCCTTTAATTCCTTTGGTGCACACTTTGAAGTGTCGACACACATTTTTGGTGCACCTCACCATGTTGCACCTTTCTTGCATGCGCCAAGGCGCATGCGCCTTTGTGTCAACAATATTTTTGTTGCGCCGCATTTTGGTGCGCCAAAGGGCACACGTATTTCCGTGTTGACAGCACTTTTGGTGCGCCAAGGGCACACATAACTTCGTGTTAACATGTGTTTTGATGCGCCAAAGGGCGCAAGCTTTCCAGTGTCGACAGTGTTTTGATGCGCCACTTCAAAAAGTGGTTGGCACATTTATTACAACTTTGCCTATATATAGGCGCATCCGCCCTGTCACTTTCACCACCTGTAAAACACGTGATTGTTCTTTTTTCCTCTCGCACCTCACAAGATGCTCGCATCATCTCTCGTATCGCGTCGTGGACCAGCCACCTCTCACATTATATATATTCCCGGTAAGTGGTCCTTATTGCTCTCATGTTTTATGTTTTGGTTATTGGTTGTTTTTTGTGGGGTTGGATAGAATGATCTCGTGAAACCATGAAACCTCCCTTTGCTTTTTTTTGCTGTCCTCCCCCCATGCACTTCTCCCTCTTTCCAGATCTCTGCTAGTAAAGAGGACTCGCTCTCAAAAAAAATCACTGATCTCTTTGTTTTAGCCTTCATCATCCAAGGAACCCTGCAGAAGAGGCTTAAACACATGTAACCCCTCCAGAGGAAGAACAAAGACTTAAAAATTGATAGATCGCTTTTTTTCCTCTTTGGCGCAGTCGCCACCCTTGCAACATGAAGTACAGTCGTGCCAACAACGCATCCACCATGCCTGCATAAAAAATAGTTGCGCCCTCAAAGCGCACTTTCCTTGCTTGCAACACCCGCTAACCCTGCGCCCTCTTGGCGCACCAAACTCATGTGTAACATTGCAAAAACTTGCGCCATTGGCACACCTTGCATCCATGCAACACCAACCTTACTTGCGCCAAGTACAAAACTGTTAACGGCGCAGGCGCATCCCTTATTACAACAACATCATGTCATGCAGACCTTCCATGCGCCGCGCCAAGTTCCCCTGTGGCACACGAAAAATGATGTTACACGCATTAAACCTACGTGCCCTTTGGTGCATCCTGTACCCATGTAACATGAAAAATATCAGCGCCCATTATAAAATGCATATATATGGCGCAGGCGCACTTCCGCTTGCAACAACAAAAATGTCATCTCGCAAAGTGTCCATGCGCCCGCGCGCCTTTGGCGCTGATTTGTCCTCGCAGCACCCCTTTTCTCGTGTGCCATACTATTTAACCCCCGCAACCTCGCAAGTGTTCATGCCCCGCGCCCGAGGCCTTAAAATTGCTAACTCTTCCTTTCACAACGCTTTAATGGGAAGATCAAAAAAGCTAATATGACTTTCCTACGTTGGGTTTCACTTCTTCTTCTTGCAGATCAGCAACTGAGTTTAGAACTACATATGTCAACATCAAGTAAGAGACCAACCAAGTCTAAGGGCAAAGCCAAGCTCACAGAGGAAGAAATGAAGTACAAATATCAGAGGGTCAGGATGCCCGAATCCCAGGCAGAGTGTGACCTGGATATAAGAGACTCAGAACTTGGTCACATTGATATGGAGGATTTCTGGGCCAGAACCCGGAGGGTCACAGGAAGTCCCTGGATGGACAAACCGGTGCAGGCAAAGTGGACTCGCATTTTGCCGGGGATCCTACCAAGGCTGTGAATAATGAGTTCATGATGGTAGTAGCCCGCTGCTACAACAAAGACACAAGGTGTGTCCAGAATGAGAAAGGTGAGGTCGTGATCAACCTCACCGCCCTAACACTTCGAAATAATGCTCGGCATTCCTCACCACCGCACTTTGTGGCCGTAAGCCAAGAAGATTGCACCAAGGCTTGGGATGATAATGAAGACCAGTGTATGTAATTAATGAATGAGGTATACCTGAAAAACAAGAAGGTGGTGACCAGATGGCCACAAGTCATTCATCGCAGTGATTTCTCAGAGGAACTAAGTGATACCATCACGTTCCTAAGTAGAGTATTTGGGCTTCCTGATGCCCACTACTTTCATAAATGGATGCTGAGATACTTGGAGACAATGAACAAGAATGTGCCAGATCAACGCTTCGAGTGGGCGGAGATCATAAGCAGCACTATATCCGAGCAGCTCCAACAACTTACCACAACGGGGAGGTTCTATATGAACTCCTACGTAGTTTATGCTGCAGCCTCGGAGAGAGATTACCCAACATTGATGCGGTGTGGGGTTTGGCCCCAAGTAAAAATATATGAATACTATCCAGAGCTGAAGCTGGAAAATAGTATCTCTCAGTTTACAAAGATTAACGATGCCTTCTTCTACGGCATCATCATCTACCTTAGGCCAAACATGACTCACTGGTCATGCACGACCAAGAGCATTGTTGCAAAGCAACAGAGAAATGGGGGCCTTGTTCACTCAATTCCCCACCTTCACTTATCTAAGGGCAGCCAACTTGGGAGAACCAACCAAATTGCCAAGATATGCCGGCCCCAAGCTGATCTCGTTTGAGCTATCAAGACAGCTCATAACCTATCACGAGAAGTGCTTAAAGAGAAAGAAGGGTGGAACTCCTTTCCCCCCTCAGTGGGCAAGGTACACTTGTCTCTCTCACCACAAAGCATGGGAGATGTTTCAGCAGAAGCCGGAGCTGCTAAATCTAAAGCACAACTTCCCGAGCAAGGCCCACTTTCGACCCAAGGAATTGTCTCGCCTGAGGCCAAACTCGATCCGATCCACATTCCACAGATCGAGGATATTTATATCGACCTATATCATGAGGTCGAGCTCAAGGAAAGACCATTCCCGCTTAGCCTTGGCTGAAATCATCCAGTACGGTGTAGCCATCATCCCAAAAGGTTATCAAACTACTGATCAAGAAGTTGATCAAGTATATCTTGACACGGGTGGGGACGATCGCCTTTTTTGTAATTGATGTAACCAAAGCACCTCGCATAATAGAAGAAAGGGTCAAAGAAACTCATGGAGAACAGAGAGCATCGGTGCAGTAATGAATGGCCTCATCTACCTCGGAGTTGATTTCACCACATCTCCATTGGGCAACGCACCTTCCAGGCCAAAACATCTGCCAAAGAGCAAAGGGAAAGACAAGGAGGGTGAGTCAAGCTCCACCCAAGAGGAAGCTCCTGAAAGTCCTCCTTCCGCTTCACAAGAACGGGTTGTAATCCCGGAAAGCCTGGAAAAAAAGAAGCAAGGAAGATGTTCCGATAGGCACATCCACTCGTGATGTTGCCACTACCGTAACTATTGAGGTCCCTTCTATCTCTTCTCCCTCTCCTCCTTCCTCCTCGAGTGACCCAAGTGACCATTCCTTTGTCGTATCCTCTCCCCCCATCTCGTTGTTCCCCTTCCTCATCATCCATCTTCTTCTCTCGCTGAGCTGTCCCCCACCATTTCTTCCTCATCTCTCAGCCTCCCTTCCATTCCCATGTCTACCTCCCCGCAGATCTCTTCCTCCCGTGAGCACTTCCTCGGCCTCCCTCTCAATGCCGCCTCCAAGTGTCTCCACGCATTTTCTTCTTCTACTACCGCAGCTGCTCCCTTTTCTATTTCGGCCCCTCTCCCATAAGTCCAAAGATGGATCTCTCAAAGACTCGAGCCAACAAAAGAGGAAAGTTCCCATCGCACCGATGGACTTCTCCATCATCCCATCAAAGGGGACCAAGAAGCAAAAGCCTTAACCCGCTTCTCTCAGAGAGTGCGTCAGAGAGAGAGTAATGGAGATAGCATACCCCAATCCTTTAAAGGATAAAAAGGATCTGTCTTCGATAGATTACACAAGTGACTCAAGTCACAATGGGGACATCTTTAGTAAAGCCTTCAAGGAGAGGCCCTATCTCGTAGTTGACGCCTTTGCAAGAAGCTCCAGAAGCAAAGGAAGAGAAAAGGTGTTAAAGGAGCAAAATAAACATCTTCTCCACGCCTTGCGTAAAATGGGCAAGTGCACCTCCTACAATCGCCGCCGAAACTCCCGAGCCTTTGAGCCAGATAAGATTAATGAATATGCCAAAATCGGTGAGGTGGTATGGTAGTTTCACCTGAGGAACCAAATCCTCAAAGAAAGTGAGGGAGTGATCGCCAAGTTCACCGGATTATATCGTAATATCAATCGGGTGAACAAAGAGCTCTGTGCGATAGCAGACCCATCTCTCAAGAGCCGACCATGCCAGATGCAAGCATGAGACCTTTAGAAAATGCTCGACTGCTCACCAAAGATCTGGTCAAGTTCGCATCTTTGGACACCCTGCAGAGCCCTCAACAAAATCCTTTCTACTGGATTATCAAGGGTCGATCACCGGAGTTTGTCCCGAGAAGATCGACAAAATCGGAGGAAGCCCCGGATGCAATGCATCAAATGGAGCAAATTGTCTTCGAGAATGTCTCCGGGTTTGCTCACTCCTTCTTTCACCTTAAGAAAGGTGGATGAAACTATTCGGATCTTCAAGGAGATCATTTCACAAGGGCTGGGACCAGAGGTCACTTTCGACGCCGAATCCATCAACAACCCGCCGCCTGTCCGTGACTTCACTGGGTACCTGATAGAGGTAGAAAATGATTATTCCAAACTCCCTAAAAGCTCATGATGAGTGGGAGGCTTGGATGAGGCTATCGGTGATCGACACAAGGATCCTTCCCAGGATCAACTTCAACCCATGATCAGCAAGTTCATGGAATACCGTGCCCAGTTCCACATCTCGTCGCCCGAGCAAAGCAAAAAGCAAAAGCAGATACCCCTTTCACCATGGGATGACGATGAATAGTTTCCTTCTTCCCGACTTTCTCCTGTAATTATCTAAAGTGTGTCGACACAAATGATGACATCATCCATGTGTTGCACCATGGGATGATGTCATCCACAAAGTTGTCAAAAGTCAACAAATGACTTTGGAATCTCTTGTAAGATATTTTTGTAATTAGTGGTTGGTTTGCTTTTTTGCCTTTTTTTCTCTCTCTTCTATATATACTTGAATACTTGTTGTATTCAAGGGTGGATATTTTTAGATGAAAAATAGAAGTGAGAAGAAAAGGCTTTGTACTTTTTTGTAATGTAAGAAAACATTAATACAAATATTAAGACTTTGTGTGAATATGTGTGTTATGGGCATCGATCTTTCTTATGTTAGATCTCGTGTGTTTTATTCGTTGAATCTACTTCTACTTTTTTGTCATTTATTCATCAAGATTGCTTTTATTTGTCTATGCAAAGTAGGTTCGGCTCGTTATACTACCAACCCAAAACATAGACCTCTCGACCTTTCTACTTTGGAATTCATTTCTTTTCTCCCTTCGATCCATCTTCCTTCTTCCCTTCCTTTCTTTCCTTTCTTTCGCTTGAAATACTCTACCGGGATGAGATCCCAACCCCTGAAGGTAGAATATTGTGAGACTTGCACAAGATTCCTGCTGGTAGAATAGCAATAAACCAGTTTCACTTTGCTGACTCAAAGAGGGGCTATGCCCTGCACACTGTTGGCTCATTTATCCATAGATCTGTCCATTCGACAGATTTTCAAACCAACATTTTTTGGTGACTACTGGGATCGAACAGATCTATCAGATCTATGATGGTGGTGTGTTTAAAAAATCAGTGAAAATCAGAAAAATCATTACCTGTTTGCAAATTTGAACTTTTGCTTAAAACCCAATTTTTTTGCAAAAGTGACCCAAACTGAAAATTTTCTTTTGAGATCCATAGATCTGGCCTAGATAGAGATCTTTAGTTCACTGAGTTTTTATAAAAATCTGTATTTTTCCGTAGATCTGAGTTTTTGACAGTTTACCAAAATTTTCAAACTCTTTAAAAAGTCAACTCTAGATCAAAATCAGCTTACTAAGTTTTACCATCATTTTATCCTTGTTTGTTCAAACAAATTAAACCGCAATCGGTTTTCAAAAGAGGATAAAATTTAAATATTTAGAAAAGTACATGCTGCTGATTTTTGTCAGAAAAATCAGAAAATCAGCAAGTACAACCAAAAAGAGTTTTTAAATCCGCTCCAAAATTACAGAGATGGAAGGTACACCGGCAGTGAACCATTTACTCAAAGCAGAGAGCTCATGGAGAAGTCGATCTTACTTCGACTTCGACTCGCGCTTCAAAGGCACAACTTCAATATAACACCGGCTCGCTTCTCGTCACTAAGTTCAGTTGACCGGTCATCCAGGAGTGTCTCACCTCCATGAAGGAAGCATCTCTCAAGGAACATCTACATCACTTTGTAGTGCTCTTGCTCAAATGGAACTGGAATCGTACTTCCAGCCCGCGTTCTTTTTCCACCCGTCCAAATGGCAGTACCATGGGGAAATGCTATGGGCCCCCTGGCTTTGCCACATCCTGTTCACGCGCTCCCACATGGAAACCGAAAGAATTTTCCCAAATTTGATGGGAGCGGAAACCAAAGCATGGATTCACACATATCTGCATTCATCATGTCATGCAGTATCCTAGATGTGACCCATGAAGATGTGTCGGTTCACCTTTTCTAGAAACTTTGCAAGGACCCGCAGCAGAATGGTTTCAGCATTTGCCGGCCGGATCTATTACTAGTTGGGCCACCATGATGCTCGCATTCAAGAAGATATAAGCCTTCTCGGAAGATGCATTTGCATTGTTATCACAGATCACTCACCTAAAGAAGGAGGCCAATGAGACCATGCATGATTTTATCGCCAGGTTCAATGCACTGATCAACCGTGTCCCACCTACCATGCTTCCAACACCGAAAATCAGAAGTGTTTCTTCGTAAACGCTATGAGCTCAAAAGTAAGTTTCTTACTCCTGCAAGAACAAGTAGCTACCTTGATTCTCCTGCCGCGCCATCCGAATCAAAGATAACTTGCTAATATCTGGTGAATTAAAAAGGGAATCATCCAAGCTTAAAGCTTCGAGCCCTTCTCCCACTACTTCATCTGATCCGCATTTCAAAAGATGGCGAATGACTTGCTCGCATTAAAGAAGCAGTTAGCCCAAGCTTCCCCCAGTTCCTCATACCGGGATATTCCACGAAGAAATTTTGTTTCCAACAATGTTCCACATAGGCCGCGTTTGCCTCGCAATCGCCCGTGGTTGGCGCTGAGGCTCCTCTCCGGTCAACGCTTTAGCCGAAATCAAGAAGAAGAGCAAAATTATGAAGAACCTTCATCTCAAGGTGAAGATGATCAAGATGTCAGTGAACCGACAGGTGACTCTACTATCGGGTATATGGAATTTGATGAGGAAGAATCGACGAAGAAGAGGGTACCCAAGGATATATGCAAAGGACAATCATATGTTGTTTTTACCCGCTCGCAAGGAAAAGAAGCAGAGGTCACTGCCAATGTGCAGAAAGAGAAGGCATGCATCATCCACGCCCCCAACTATTGCTAAAAGAGGTAATCCTCTTCCTGCTCAACCCCTATTAAGTCTTTTACAAAGAAATATTTTCCTCCCATCTCTCCTCCAAATCAGCCTTCTTCTATTTCCCATGAAGACCAGTAACTTTACCCTACCATCGCGAAATGAAGGACTCATTCCTCCATCAACGCAACCCTTGGCCGCATTTGACATAATTGACCACGCTAAAAAGACCAAGATTCAAATGTCTGAAGCCGAGTACCTTCAGCCAAACCCCAAACAACTTGTAAGGTCGATCAATACATCCAAAGTCGTCAAAGTCGTTGTCATAACTAATCGTGTTTCCCAAAAGGAATCCTTTCCACCCCTCCTTCATCCCGCATAAATGTTGCCTCGACTTCCACATCGTGCAAGATAGAACCTTTCTACCTCTCCTCCTAATCAATGGCCACAAACTAAGCAAATCGCATAATTGATTCTCGAGCTTCCGATAATGTCATGCCGGCAAAGTCACCCATGCTCGGGCCTCACCCTTACCAAGCCTTTTGGCGATGTTATTCCTTGGAAACCAAGCAAGTTCCACTGATCGGTCAAATCAAAGACGCACAATTTGCGTGCATTTTTGCAGCATTCCCAGAGAAAAGGGTAAAGATGACCATCCTTGTTGCCGATATTCCAAAGAGCCTCTATGGAATTCTACTGGGAAGGAGCTTTTTTTAGTGAAGTTGGTGGGGAGATTCATATGGACGGTCTAAGGCTAGATCCCCACAAAGGTGTAATGCAAACATTGGAGCCTGAATCGCAAAAGAAGTACCTGGTTACTAACTCCGATGACCCTAAAGCCCAAATTCTCTTCGAATCATCAGGGATGGGAAACTATTTCTTGTCTACCGAGTCTGACAAAATGGATGTCCTCATCCAAGAAGGGGATCTTAACAAGATCTGGACTTTGCAGTTTGATGGCAGCTGCGCTGACTAGTGGGTGTGGCGCTGGTGCCGTGCTTATATCTCCCGAAGAAGAGATTATTCCTCTCTCTTTCAAGTTACAATTTTTCAACACAAATAATACTGCTGAGTATGAATCCCTGCTACTTGGCATGCAAGCCGCGAAGGAAAGAGGGATCAAGAATCTTAAGGTACAAGGTGATGCAGAGCTGGTCGTAAATCAAGTTAAGAGGATATACCAAGTGAAGAATGAAAGGCTCAGACATTACCGCAACGCGGTGTGGGACAACATCGAGGAGTTTGATGCTTTTTCAATAAAAGCCATCCCAAGAGCTCAGAATGACATGGCCGATTCATTGGCCATTTCAGCATCCCTCATGCTCCCTCACCCAGGTTTGAAAATAGACAAATATACCATTGAGGTGGTTTTCCACCCAAGCGTGCCGGACAATTCTCAGCATTGGCAAGTATTCAACAATGACAATCAACTCATTGCCTTTCTAGAAAAGGTGGAAAATTTTAGTGAACTTCATTTTGAAGGATCCACTTCTACATGCCGTGAATCAGTTACCGATCAAAATGAAGAATCAAAAAAGGAGACGGCATATGTCAGCTCAAAGGAAATAAAATCCCAAAAGGCCTGGTCTCCCTAGAGCGGTTGTTCGATAGGCATGATCGCTTTGTTAAAAAGAAAAGGCGAGATGATCCTAACTCCTCCCTGAAACCGAACCGGTCAATTTAGGTTCTAGTAGAACATCCGCAGTTTGTGAACATTGGAAAATGTTGCACACCTGAAGAGAAGCGGAAGTTTGTCAAACTGCTGAAGAAATACATGGATGTATTGGCATGGTCCTATGCCGATCTAAAGTCTTTCAAGCCAAAGGACGTCCAACATGATATCCCGTTGAAAGAAGACGTCAAACCTTTTCGCCAGAAGCAGAGACATTATAACCCTAAGATCTCAGGTACTATCCAGGCTGAAATTCAGAAAATGCTGGACGCACGGATCATTTTTCCTATCCATCACAAGATTTGGGTGGCAAACATTGTGCCAAAAAGCAAGAAGAATGGTGAGATACGCATATGTGTAGATTTTCACAACCTCGAATCAGCGTCCCCCTCAAGGACAACTACCCGCTTCCCATAATGGATCAAAGTTCTCGCAGCAAGAATCGGATCGTAAATGTTGTCCATGCTTGATGGTTTTTCGTGCTAACAATCGATTGAAGTCTCACCAAGACCAATTTAAAACAAGCATTCACTACTCCTTGGGGTACGTTTTGCTTACAGCAGATGCCTTTTGGCTCGACTCAATGCCGGTGCCACTTTCCAAAGCAACGAGCGATGGACTTCACGTTCAAAGGTATGATGGGGAAGGTCATCGTAGTCTACTTAGATGACTTAACTGTGTTCTCCAAACAGTGAAATGATCATTGTGATCATTTGGAGCAAGTATTGATTAGATGCCGAGAGCACGGGATCTCCCTGAATCCAAAAAGTCCATTTTTGGAGTCACAGAAGGAAAATTGCTGGGACATGTTGTTAGCAAAGAAGGGACAAAGATAGATACCGAAAGAGTTAAGGCTATTCAGAGCCTTACTTTACCTACAAGCAAGACCGGTGTTCACTCTTTCTTCGGAAAGTGAATTTTCTCAGGCGCTTTGTTCCCGATTTTGCTGAAAAGACTCGCCATATATTAGACATGATGAAAGGGTCACCAACTTTCCGATGGAGCGAAGAAGGGAAGAAGTCATTTGAGGAAATAAAAGCCTCCATCGCTCACGCGCCAGTCCTGGTATGTCCCGATTTCTCCAAGGATTTTATCATGTATAGCTATGCATCTGAGCATACTGTATCTGCCATCTTGATGCAAAAGAATTCTGAGGATGTTGAATCCCCAATTGCATTCATGAGCTCTCCCCTCAAGCCTCACGAATTAAAAATGTCTCAGTTGGAAAAGCATGCCTTCGCCATTGTCAAAGCAGTCAAGAACTTCAGGTATTACATTTTAAACTCTCATACAGTGGTGCTGGTCCCTGACACATGGTAGTCAAGTCAATTTTAACTCAACAGGAGTTAGGAAGCTTCATGGGGAATTGATTGAAAAGTCCAGAGTATGATCTAGATATAAAACCAACCAAGCTGGTAAGAGGCAAGGGCCTATGTCAGCTTATGGCTGAAAACAAAGATTCAGAAGACCCTGAGGAAAAGGATGATTGCACCAATGGAGCACAAAGCCAGCTGGAGAAACCGATTCACCACCGATGGTCCTATTTGTCGCAACCAGCGACGAGTGGTATTCCGATATTGCTTTCTTTCTCACCTATGGCGAATGCCCATCCCATCTAACTACAAAGGAGAAGTGCGCTATAAAGCTCAGAGCAGCCAGATATATCATCTGGGATGACGGTTTATACAAACGTGGAATAGATGGCATCTTCTTGCGATGTGTTGACAAGCCACAACAAGTGAAGTTACTTGAGAGTTTTCATAATTCGGCCTGTGGGGCCATTTCTCCTCTTCCGTGATGGCACACAAGATCATCCGGGCCAGGTACTATTGGCCGACGCTTTTCCAAGACACAGCCACCTGGGTAGCAAAGTGTGAACCTTGCCAGCAGTTTGTCGGCAAGCCCAAGTTGGCTGCTTTTCCCCTCAGGCCAGTCATTGTCGACGAACCATTCAAGCAGTGGGGAATTGATTTTATTGGTGCACTCAATCCCCAATCAAGTGCCAGACATAGTTATGTCCTGACAACAATAGATTATTTCACAAAATGGGTAGAAGCCATACCTGTCAAACATGCCACTTCCGAGGTTGTTTGTAGTTTCATCAAAGAAAATATCATGTCAGTTTGGCATGCATTCCAAACAAGATTGTTGCTGATAATGCTTCCAACTTCTCCTCATGAGAAGTTGTTGGTTTTTGCTATGAATACGGAATAACTCTGGCTCACGCCTCAGATTATTACCCTCAGGGAAATGGTCAGCAGTAATCCAGTAATAAAAACTTAGTAACCATCATACGAAAGCTAGTGGATGAGAATCAATGAATGTGGCACAAGTCATTATACGACGCTTTGTGGGCAGACCGCATCACTCCCAAGAGGTCTCTCGGCATGTCACCTTTTCAAGTGTTATATGGCACCGATGCCGAGCTTCCCATTTCTGCGGAACTCCCTGCTCTGCGCTTGGCACGAGCAATCGAAGATGAGACTTTCCAAAATTCTCTTGAGAAGAGGATCATGTATCTAGCAGAGCTCGAAGAAAAGAGAGTAAGAGTGGTCGATAGGATCACCGAACATCAGAATCAGGTAAAAAGATTGTTCGATAAAAAAGCTAAGCAAAGAAATTTCCAGGTGGGAGACCTCATCCTTTTGTGGGACAAACGAAGAGAGCCAAAGGGCATGCATGGAAAATTTGATTCCCTATGGAGAGGGCCTTTCAAGATCAAGCAGCTCAATGGAGAGAATACTTTCTATCTCTCGTATCCAGATGGAACTGGACTCCCGCTTCCCTATAGCGGGCAGCATCTGAAAATCTTCAGGAAGTAGAGCTTGCTCTCTTCTTTTGTATTTTACTTCAGTTGTGTGTTTTTTTTGTCGTGTGTGTTTGCTTTTGTTGGTTGTGTGTTTCCTTTGTGGTCGCCCTTGTTTTTGACTCTGTACCCAATGGATAGGCACATGTGGATCTGGGATTCTCTACCCCTGATTTCCATTCAGAGATAGTCCCCAGAAAGAGCCAGCTGTTATCCCGTAAAATTGGCAAGGGTAATTTTATGGGTAACCATACCAAAATTTTGTTCTGGTCCCTCGTCAGGGACCCTCTCGCATTCGAAATTGCAAAACCCTTTCCCGGGAAATCTAGTTTTCCGAACTTAGCCATTTTTGGTCTTTTTTTTGGGTTGGGCGCACCTAATGTCTATGCAACATAGGGTAAGCATGTGCCCCCTTTAATTCCTTTGGCACACGGTTTGAAGTGTCGACACACATTTTGGTGTGCCTCACCATGTTGCACCTTTCTTGCATGCGCCAAGGCGCATGCGCCTTTGTGTCAACAATATTTTTGTTGCGCCACATTTTGGTGCGCCAAAGGGCACACGTATTTCCGTGTTGACAACACTTTTGGTGTGCCAAGGGTGCACATAACTTCGTGTTAACATGTGTTTTGATGCGCCAAAGGGCGCAAGCTTTCCAGTGTCGACAGGTGTTTTGATGCGCCACTTCAAAAAGTGGTTGGCACATTTATTACAACTTTGCCTATATATAGGCGCATCCGCCCTGTCACTTTCACCAGTCAGAAAACACGTGATTGTTCTTTTTCCTCTGCACCTGACAAGACGCCTGTCATTCTCATATCACGTCGTGGACCCAGTTTCACCTCTCACATTATATATATTCCTGGTAAGTGGTCCTTATTGCTCTCATGTTTTATGTTTTGGTTATTGGTGTTTTTGTTTGTGGGGTGGATAGAATGATCTCGTGAAACCATGAAACCTCCCTTTGCTGTTTTTTTGTTGTCCTCCCCCATGCACTTCTCCCTCTTTCCAGATCTGCTGGTAAAGAGGACTCTGCCTCTGAAAAAAATCACTTGGATCTCTTTGTTTTAGCCTGTTCATCATCCAAGGAACCCTGCAGAAGAGGCTTAAACACATGTAACCCCTCCAGAGGAAGAACAAAGACTTAAAAATTGATAGACTGCTCTTTTTCCTCTTTGGCGTAGTCGCCACCCTTGCAACATGAAGTACAGTCATGCCAACGGCGCATCCACCATGCCTGCTGCATAAAAAATAGTTGCGCCCTCAAAGCGCACTTTCCTTGCTTGCAACACCCGCTAACCCTGCGCCCTCTTGGCGCACCAAACTCATGTGTAACATTGCAAAACTTGCGCCATTGGTGCACCTTGCATCCATGCAACACCAACCTTACTTGCGCCAAGTACAAAACTGTTAACGGCACAGGCGCATCCCTTATTACAACAACATCATGTCATGCAGACCTTCCATGCACCGCGCCAAGTTCCCCGTGGCGCACAAAAATGATGTTACACATTAAACCGTGCCCTTTGGTGCATCCTGTACCCTGTAACATGAAAATATCGCCCATTATAAAATGCATATATATGGCGCAGCGCACTTCCGCTGCAACAACAAAAATGTCATCTGCAAAGTCCCATGCGCCCTCGCCCTTTGGCGCACCGATTTGTCCTCGCAGCACCCTTTTTCTCGTGTGCCATACTATTTAACCCTGCAACCTGCAGAGTGTTCATGTGCCCCGCGCCCTGAGGCCTTAAAATTACTAACTCTTCCTTCTCCAACGCTTTAATGGAAGATCAAACAACTAATATGACTTTCCTGCGTTGGGTTTCACTTCTTCTTCTTGCAGATCAGCAACTGAGTTCAGAACTACATATGTCAACATCAAGTAAGAGACCAACCAAGTCTAAGGGCAAAGCCAAGCTCACAGAGGAAGAAATGAAGTACAAATATCAGAGGGTCAGGATGCCCGAATCCCAGGCAGAGTGTGACCTGGATATAAGAGACTCGGAACTTGGTCACATTGATATGGAGGATTTTCGGGGCCAGAACCCGAGGGTCACAGAAGTCCTGGATGGACAAACCGGTAGTAGCAGTGGACTCGCATTTTGCCGGGGGATCCCTACAAGTGCTGTGAATAATGAGTTCATGATGGTAGTAGCCCGCTGCTACAACAAAGACACAAGGTGTGTCCAGAATGAGAAAGGTGAGGTCGTGATCAACCTCACTGCCCGGCACTTTGAAATAATGCTCGGCATTCCTCACCACCAGCACTTTGTGGCCGTAAGCCAGGAAGATTGCACCAAGGCTTGGGATGATAATGAAGACCAGTGTATGCAATTAATGAATGAGGTATACCTAAAAAACAAGAAGGTGGTGACCAGATGGCCACAAGTCATTCATCGCAGTGATTTCTCAGAGGAACTAAGTGATACCATCACGTTCCTAAGCAGAGTATTTGGGCTTCCTGATGCCCACTACTTTCATAAATGGATGCTGAGATACTTGGAGACAATGAACAAGAATGTGCCAGATCAACGCTTCGAGTGGGCGGAGATCATAAGCAAGCACTATATCCGAGTAGCTCCAACAACTTACCACAATGGGGAGGTTCTATATGAACTCCTACGTAGTTTACGCTGCAGCCTCGGAGAGAGATTACCCAGCGTTGATGCGGTGGGGTTTGGCCCCAAGTAAAAATATATGAATACTATCCAGAGCTGAAGCTGGAAAATAGTATCTCTAGTTTACAAAGATTAACGATGCCTTCTTCTATGGCATCATCTACCTTTTGAGGCCAAACATGACTCATGGTCATATGACCAAGAGCATTGTTGCAGCAACAGAGAAATGGGGGGCCTTGTTCACTCAATTCCCCACCTTCACTTATCTGAGGGCAGCCAACTTCTTGGGGGAACCAACCAAATTGCCAAGATATGCCGGCCCCAAGTTGATCTCTCGTTGAGCTATCAAGACAGCTCATAACCTATCACGAGAAGTGCTTAAAGAGAAAGAAGGGTGGAACTCCTTTCCCCTCACAAGTGGGTAGGTACACTTGTCTCTCTCACCACAAAGCACGGAGATGTTTCAGAATCGGAGCTGCTAAATCTAAAGCACAACTTCCCGGAAAGGCCCACTTTCGACCCAAGGAATTGTCTTCCCTGGGCCAAACTCGATCCGATCCACATTCCACAGATCGAGGATATTTATATCGACCTGTATCATGAGGTCGAGCTCAGAAGGAAAGACCATTCCCGCTTAGCCTTGGCTGAAATCATCCAGTACGGTGTAGCCATCATCCCAAAAGGTTATCAAACTGCTGATCAAGAAGTTGATCAAGTATATCTTGACACGGGTGGGGACGACTGGCCTTTCGCTGTAATTGACAAACCAAAGCACCTCAGACAATAGAAGAAAGGGTCAAAGAAACTCTGCGGAGAACAGAGCACTGGTGTAGAATGAATGGCCTCATCTACCTCAGAGTTGATTTCACCACATCTCCATTGGGCAACGCACCTTCCAGTGCCAAAAAACATCTACCAAAGAGCAAAGGGAAAGACAAGGAGGGTGAGTCAAGCTCCACCCAAAGAGGAAGCTCCGAAAGTCCTCCTTCCGCTTCACAAGAATGGGTCAGTAATCCCGAAAGCCTAGAGAAAAGAAGCAAGCGGAAGATGTTCCGATAGGCACATCCACTCGTGATGTTGCCACTACCGCAACTATTGAAGTCCCTTCTATCCCTTCTCCCTCTCCTCCTTCCTCCTCGAGTGACCCAAGCGACCATTCCTTTGGTCGTATCCTCTCCCCCCATCTTCTCATTCTCTCCCCTTCCTCATCATCCATCTTTCTTCTCTCTGGAGCTGTCCCCCACCATTTCTTCCTCATCTCAGCCTCCCTTCCATTCCCATGTCTACCTCCCCGCAAGATCTCTTCCTCCCGTGAGCACTTCCTCGGCCTCCCTCTCAATGCCACCTCCAAGTGTCTCCACGCATTTTCCTCTACTACTACCGCAGCTGCTCCCTTTTCTATTTTCCGGTCCCTCTCCCATAAGTCCAAAGATGGATCTCTCAAAGACTCGAGCCAACAAAAGAGGAAAGTTCCCATCGCACCGATGGACTTCTCCGTCATCCCATCAAAGGGGACCAAGAAGCAAAAGCCTTTAACCCGCTTCTCTCAGAGTGCGTCAGGAGAGAGAGTAATGGAGATAGCATACCCCAATCCTTTAAAGGATAAAAAGGATCTGTCTTCGACAGATTACACAGTGACTCAAGTCACAATGGGGACATCTTCAGAAAGCCTTCAAGGAGAGGCCCTATCTGTAGTTGATGCCCTTTGCAAGAAGCTCCAGGAAGCAAAGGAAGAGAAAAGGCTGTTAAAGGAGCAAAATAAACATCTTCTCCACGCCTTGCAGAAAATGGGCAAAGGCACCTCCTACACCGCCGCCGAAACTCCTGAGCCTTTGAGCCAGGATAAGATTAATGAATATGCCAAAATCGGCGAGCAGGGTATGGTAGTTTCCACCTGGAGGAACCAAATCCTCAAAGAAAGTGAGGGAGTGATCGCCAAGTTCACCGGATTATATCAGAATATCAATCGGGTGAACAGAGAGCTCCAAGCGATAGCAGGACCCATCTCCAAAGAGCTGGACCATGCCAGGATGCAGCATGAGACCTTTCAGAAAATGCTCGACTGTTCAGTCAAAGATCTGGTCAAGTTTGGCATCTTTGGACACCCCAGAGCCCTCAACAAAATCCTTTCTACTGGATTATCGGGTCGATCAGCTGGAGTTTGTCCTGGAGAAGATCGACAAAATCAAGGAGGAAGCCCTGGATGCAATGCATCAGATGGAGCAAATTGTCTTGAGAATGTCTCCGGGTTTTCTCACTCCTTCTTTCACCTTAAGAAAGGTGGATGAAACTATTCGGATCTTCAAGGAGATCATTTCACAGGGGCTGGGACCAGAGGTCACTTTCGACGCCGAATCCATCAACAACTTGCTGGCTTGTCGTGACTTCATTGGGTACCTGATAGAGGTAGAAAATGATTATTCCAAACTCCCTAAAAGCTCACAGATGAGCGGGAGACTTGCGAGGCTATCAGTGATCGACACAAGGATCCTTCCCAAGATCAACTTCAACCCATGATCAGCAAGTTCATGGAATACCGTGCCCAGTTCCACATCTCGTCGCCTGAGCAAAGAAAAAAGCAGGATACCCCCTTTCAGCCGTGGGACGACGATGAATAGTTTCCTTCTTCCCGACTTTCTCCTTGTAATTATCTAAAGTGTGTTGACACAAATGATGACATCATCCATGTTGCACCATGGGATGATGTCATCCACAAAGTTGTCAAAAGTCAACAAATGACTTTGGAATCTCTTGTAAGATATTTTTGTAATTAGGTGGTTGGTTTGTTTTTTGCCTTCTTTTCTTCTCTCCTTCTATATATACTTGAATACTTGTTGTATTCAGGGGTGGATATTTTTTAGATGAAAAATAGAAGTGAGAAGAAAAGGCTTTGTACTTTTTATAACAAAAGAAAACATTAATACAAATATTAAGACTTTGTGCTGAATATGTGTGTTATGGGCATCTGATCTTTCTTATGTTAGATCTGTGTGATCGTTCTGTTGAATCTACTTCTACTTTGTTGTCATTTATTCATCAGTATTGCTTTATTTGTCTATGCAAAGTAGGTTCGCTTTCTCAGATACTACCAACCCAAATCATAGAAATCCCAAGACACCTTAGACCAAGCATACAACAAACATCTTAACAACAAGGACTCCCAATTTTTATCCAAAACACAAATTTTGACACTTTCTTCTTGATCCATCAATCAAACCATACACTTTCAATAGACCTTAAAACACCAACTCAGGTCACACAAGATACTTCTTGATACTTAACTAACACATACATTTTGATGAGAACATGACAATCACATCTCTATCATAACTTCTACGGGATAATAATGATACTTTTGAATGATATCGGGACATATACCATACTTGAGATGACCTTTTCATTGAGTCTTTGTCATCATGACTCCTTCAAACTCAACCTTGACGTGATTGTACATATGTTAGACAAAGATAAGCTTCATGAAACATGACAAAAACTTCTTGGATGCACAAAACCTCAAGAAACTTTTCATACTTCATTTGATTTCAACCACAAGTACAAATTTTAGGAGAGAAAACCACTTTGAAAAATAGTACCAACAACTTCTTGATACCAATGTGATAACACAAACTTGATGAAGGATACACAGTCTACATACTTCTAAAACACAAATCAAAGACTTTTTGAGTGATACAAAACTCCTTCCAAGACAAGACTTGATGAATTAGACAAATGCATGCCTTGATAGAATTTGAAACAACTTGTAGGAGCCCACAACTAGTAAAAATTCTTCCTTTGTCATATGAATGTCTTCTAGAAGCATAGAGAAGACACACAAATCTCATTAGGTCACTTAAAACAATATATAAGCATCAAATGATATCAAAGATTATATCCTCTCATTTTTCTCCTTTGAGATCTTTTCTCTCTCATGTACAATTATTTCATCTCCAATGTCTTCATCATCTGATTGAATACTTGATAAGAACATATTGTATCCATTAGCAATTAGGTCTAGTAGACCTTTAAAACTTGTAGTATACTTGATAAACCTAATTTCCTCCTTCTTGGACCTGTCAACGCCTTTTGTCATCATGTTTGACTTGGATTCCTTCTCCTTTACATCCTTTACCCTTTTAGCCTTATCAACCTTAGCAAACACTTCACCTTGACTGGTAGATGAATATAAATTATGTATCACAACACCTTGATTATCATTCTCCTTGATGTCTATGACATATTTAGGGTATTTTTATTAACTTCAAGCTTAGGGACATCCTTATTGGCCTTAAAATATGACATGACACTCTTAGACTCATTCATAGATCGTATCTTCCTTTTAAAAACTCTTCCATCTTGATTTTTGGGAGCTTGAAACCGACTACAATACTTATAAGATTCACTTTGATGGTCATATCTTGAAATATGACCCTATTTTTTAAAATTAAAGCACACAACATCCTTTTTCTCCTAGGTGATATAAACTAAGAATCTAACCACAATCAGCTACCTTGTGACCATATTCACAACAAGAATAACATTGACCTTTATAGAATCTTTCGTCATTCCTTAAAGACCTTCTTTTGTAATCACTAGCTCGTGAGCAAAATAACAATACCCATTGAAAGAAGAACCATACCTCATTGCATTAGGTTGTCTAACAGGGTTAGACCTTCTTGAATCAGCCTTCTTTATCTCCTTCTTGTCTAATTGTGTGCTTTTTCTAGCTTTTTCATCATTCTTCACATGTTTTCCTTTGAAACCTAGGCATGTCTTATCACTATCTACTCTTTGACTCTCCAAGATCCCATCAAGAGCTTCAGAACTCTTCTATAACCTCCCATACATCTTCAACCTGCTAGAAGCATCTTCTAAATCAGATTCCAAATATTTCAACTTATATTCATACATGAGGAAAGCATCTTATTTTTCCTTTAGGGATTTAGTCACACTCTCAACTTGTGATTCCAGCTCTTTGATTTCTGACCATGTTCTATCTCCATGCAACTGATCTGATCTTGTAAACTATGAATCAAGGACTCTGCAACTTCATACTTATTTCTTAGAGTTGCTTCAACATCATATGATTTTCCCATTGCTTGTGCTTCAAGAGGATCTCCTTCAAGTTGTTAAACTTTCTTCACAAGGACCAGATCTGATACCAATTTTTAGAAACATATGATGGGGGTGAATCAATCATACAAATAAATTTACTTTATTTTACATTTATCATTCAAGTTGTCCATTCAATACACATAATCGTGTGAGCTTATTAAGATGTACAACATTAAATCATAACAACATGAAACAAGATACACAACACATAAAAATAAAATGTATGTGGGAAACCATTAAGGGAAAGAAAACCCATTGAACCTCTTATATTACTCAAAATAAAGGAATTTAGTGAAGCACCAACTTCATAAGGATCACCAACCCCTAGTTTAGTGAGGCACCAACACCACAAATAGCCCATAAAACCCTAAGGTGATCAAGAACACATTCAATCACCTGGAAATGAATTACCATGGATGATATGCTTCTCACACAACCTATAGCGATAAAATTTCAACTCAAAACTCTTCAAACCCTCATCAAAACAAGAACACTCCTAACTCGCTCAATCTCTCTTTTTCGTAGGTTGAAAATATCAATTTCCTTTACAAATATGATCCTCAAACTTTCTAAGGTATTCATACCTCTTGTAGGATCTATCCATAACCCCTCTACACTCTTATTCAATCCTCTATATGTCATTCATAACCCATTATTAGCTTCTAGTTCAAATGAACCAAAAACACTTACTTATATACACAACACTAGATCAAATCATACCTAGGTCAGACATGACCAAATAGTTCAGTCATCCCAACTAAACAATAGAACAAAAACATCATATAAATCAAATCCAATGACCTAAGTAGGTCGGAAATATTCAAGGCAAGAACCATCTTGCACCAAAATACTCAAGCATGCTCAAAAGGCATTCTCTAAGATCTAACGATTGAAAACTAATCTTCAAAGTCATACTCCAGCTTTGTCAAGACACAATAGGCTCCACACATGTCCTGCATAAGTCCTAAGACATATAAAAATCTCACTAATCACTGAAACATCCAAATCCATCATGAAACACACCAAGAAGTGTGCAAGAACAACTAGGTCTTCAAGAAACCCAGAATTTCAGTCTTGAAGAATGACCAACTTCACATAGAAAAACTCATCATCATGACTCAATTCATATACCATTTGAAATTTATCTAAATCTAGTTTATGGAACAACTCACATTTTCATCCAACTCATAGTGGAAGACCTCCAAATAGCTCAATCTCTAAACTGCTCCAAACTGGCTTCAAGACCCCAAAACTAGGTCTTCAAAACAAAGTTGGTTCTCATATCAAAAAACCTCACCAAGACACAAACCACATATAAATGTAAATATCATGAATTATAATATCTAATGAAACTAATTATAATCTTCAAATCATGGCATAAGGCTTCCAAACAGACCAATCTCTAGAACAAACTCACTCGAGGCTCCAAGGGCTCAAGAACCATTCTTGAGAGAAACAAGCACAAACACCTCCAAATAAACTTCCAAGCTCAAAAACACTTAGAAAACTTCAAGGAGTCCTTAAAAACATCTTCAAATACTAAGAAGCATAAGTCACATGGATAAATTCACTGTAGCACACCTTTTTCAGCCATTGCCTTCTTGAGAAAGCCTACTAGGGATTTCTAATCCATTAGGTATTCAGCTGAAAACCTCTTCATCATACCATTAAAAAAACTTGAGAACGTCATATCAGGTACTAATCAACTATCCATGACCAAAAACATGCACTAAAACACTCAAAATGATCAAACACACTTCAAACCACAAGACTAACATTTTATCCCTTAAGGTCAAAATCGGTAGGCTAAATTTGAGGATTTGTATCTCAAAAAATTTAAGCAACATGCCTAAATTTTTTCATGGATATCTATCACACATCCCAAGGATTTTGTAACAGTTTAGTTTTCATCCTGGAACCTTCATCTCATCCATAAAACTATAAATCTCCACAAAAAGGGATTTTCTCTCTCTTCCCAAAACAACTGGAACATCAAAACACCACCAAAATGATCCTGAGAGGAATCCTATACAATATTAATGCATCAATTTATCTTTCCATGATCATTTGAATACCAATCAAATCAAATATCCCAAGTCGCTCTAGAAATAGGGTTTCAAAATAACTTATCTTCTTAACAATTGTTCATAAAACTTTGACAATAAATCCACCTCATTATTTTTTTTTAAAAACAATCTTAACTCAATGTAAAATCATCCCCCAAAACCTCTCGGGGCACATGAAAGGGCACGAGAGCAGGTGAGTAAAACAAGTTGTCAATTTGAGTTGGTTTTACCTTCATATCAACTCAATTTTACAAAAACATCATAACTTGACTTTCCTTCACAAAATGTACATGAAAATTGTCATGAAGCATCATGACAACATACTCTAACTAAAACAAACTAACCTCCTTGCTCAAATACTTCTAAAACTCTCCAACCATAGTGACTTATATTTGCTTACTTGGCTTGTCTTCACCTTCTTACTTCCCAAGGACCATGAAACATCATCAAACCTTTGAGAACTGACCTGAAACTCCTCATACACCTTATATGAAAAATCACCATGCTATGACCATGATTCAATAAGATTTATTTTCTCCAAAACTTATACCTCTAACTCATTCTACTTATGCTAGGCCTAGAATGACTTGACTCAACCATGACTCTTCATGATCTGGACATGATAACCTTATTGAGACACTTGGAAACTATTGACATGGCATTCCAACCATGTTTGACCTCATGGAATCCTTATACCACCTTATGATGACTCATACAATGACCATGCTTAACGACACCATAACAACTCACCAAAACAAGTCACTACCTATTAAACTTCATGTTTGAGCTTGGATAACACCTCATGGAGAGTCTCATGACATCTACACACCATTTTCCATCAATGGCCTTTGACATCAATGACAACCACTAGAGACAAGGGCCAACAACTTAAAGGGATGAGTATCATAAGGACAAGTATATATAACCCCTTGATATGTGTATTTGAGACAAGATTGTAGAGTGGATGGAACTATGTTCATGGCATGTATCCAAACATTCCCTAAAAGATACAATAGCTGAGTTCATGAGTTATAACATAGAAAATGATATCAAGGGTTTGGTTTCCCATAGTAATAGGTAATGTGATTTTTCCAAGCACCTAACGGGAATATTATTGAAACCACAAATATTTATATTAGATGCAGTAAGATCATGGGTTGAGATTCCTAACATATTAAGGAAGGATATGTTGTAAATATTGAGGCCAAATCCATTATCAATGAGTACATGCTTAACCAACTTATTTCATATCATCACTTGAATATATAATGGGAGACCATTGTCTATGACATCTTGAGGGAATATGTCAAGGGAAGTAAAAGAGATGGGTTCCACTAAAGAAACAATTGTTTGTATATGCACCCTTGTATAAGAAATGGAGGTGTTATGAAGTATTAGATCATGTTGAAAGACTTCATAGATTATATTATTACATTCGGGATGAATTTGATTATACTCAAAGAAGGATATGGTGAAGGTATTCAAATAAGGAGAATAAGCCCTATAAGGAAAAGAATCATATAATCATAGAACCTAAGAAACCCTAGGGAAACAATGGTTTTTAATACCAAATATTAAATTTAGAATTCGGGTTCACAAAAATGTTTACACCATTTTTAATTTTTATTAAATTTGTTATGGAATACACAACAATAAAAAGGAATGTAAGGTTAAGAAACTAGGATATATTCGATAAATTAACTTCCAACATTAATTTTATAACATCAAAATAATGTATTGGTTATTACTATGAATGAACACATGCTTAAATTTATAAAAGAGAGATAAACTTAGATGTACAAAGCTATAAAAGAAGAATTTGAGAAGACGGATTGAATAATATGGGAGTGTCGATCCAGAGAAGCTTCACTACTAAAACTATGACTTGAAAATACACTTTGGTGCAAGAATGTACATCTCGGTCTATATGTATAGTCTACTCGCCCTTTATGCATGATCTTGGTTGTCATTAGAATTGGGTTATGTAGATTTTGGGTCCTTTAGTGGCCTAGAAATGTACTTCACCATCAAACTCTATTTTTCACACAATCTTGATATCATTTGAATCACTATAAAACCCTAGCCATAGGTATAAGACCATATAATAAGGTTAGTGGTTGGGTTAAAGTGCAATTCATCCTCCAATGATCTTGTTAGCGTAACAGCTATAAGATATATGGGAGCACATTGATGGTCCGTATCCGCCTTCATTGAGATTCTTTGAGGCAATATTCTCACCCCCTCCATTCAAGTTGATTAAACGTGTTACCTACATTGACACTAATCCAAAGCGACCTCAAATAACATGTAGTTCACCACATAGCATGTAACATCTATATGAATGCAGCTAGTTGGCAACTTGAACCTCTTTTATCATGCTTGGTAGAATTGTGCTCTTGCTAAGACTTAGAAGTGGGAACTTGGTGTGCTTGGATTTGAGGGAAGCTAGACTCTTTGACCTGATTGAGTTCTTTATAACTATAGTAGTGGCTTCCCCAATGGATGTGCATCAACTTTGGGAATATTTAGGGAAACTTGAGTTACTTATTCATGTGTTTGTAATGGGGGTGTCAATAGTGTGTTAGTTTCGTAAATGAGGTGATGTTAACTTTCTTATATAAGGTTCCAAAGGTAAATTATCATGATAAGGTCGACCAAGAAGATGAAAAGACCTAAATAATGATATTGCATTAAATACAAAGTTGTAAAATGTGTCGGTGTAGAATCGTATAGGTTGGTCAAGACCAAATTATACAACTTGATGGAGCTATATCTGAGTTTTAGATAGAGAGGACCTAAGTAAAATATGAAATTTATGTCTCAAAAAGAAGAGTTTGAGCATTGGTATTATGTATTAATATTCATATTTTGTTGACATATAGGTGTATGAAAATGAGAAAGTTAGGAAAGATATGGAAAAATTCACTAAGTGGGAATAGGATGTGGGTGTTTTTATTAGCTAAGAAGGAAAATTGCAATACGAAATATCAAAAGGGTAAATTGTCAAATTTGAGTGTCTACTGAGTTCTTTTCAATGAAGTTTATAGTGATTTGTGTGTATTAACTCATTGAGGATTCATTATGATTGTAGAGAAAGAGAAAGATATTTTTTTAGTTGTCTATTTAGTGGTGGAATCATATGGTTAAGAGTTGAATGATTTTAGGGAGAGTTTCCTTTGTAAAATGAATCCACCACATCTTTGTAGAGATGCCTCCAAAGCACATCTTGCCGAATATTTTCCTAGAATATTTGAAAGAATGCAGGGAAACCATATAAACCTAGAGCTTTTCCTACTTCAAAGGAGAAGGCAAAAACTTAAATTATTCACTAACCACATTGCATACTAAATCTTCATTGTCTTATTGTGATAACATATTAGGAAAAACATTAAGTGTTTCCTTATCCACCTCAATGTTTCTCACTTTTACCTACAAGAATATTTTTGAAGAAGATAATTGCCTCCTCTTTTATATATTTATCTTTGTAAGATAATGCTCCATCAACTTTACCCGACTTATGTTCATATATTGTTATTTCTATACTTAAGGGAGGCCAAATGAAAGAACTTAATATTCTTGTCCTCTTTTGATAGCCCAAAGCTCTATACTTCGTGTCAAATAGTTTCTCATTTAGAAGCTTGTCGGTGAGAAAATTTGTTGGGTGGAAAAAATTATTGGTTTCTTGCCAACGCTTTTGGAATCAAAGTCCTTATACTTGTATGGTGCGGCTTCGTGTTTATATGTGCGTTGTGACAATGATTTCTCTAGTGTACTTTTGGTGGGGATCCGGCAGGGGCACTCCACTAACCTTATGGCAAAGCTATTAATTGCTTGCTAGAGAATATTTTTCTAGAGAGTAGGAAAGGGAGTGACAAAAATAGAAAGGGGAACCAATGTTGCGGGTAGAATATCATATTCCTGCACACACTAGTTATAAATTCCAACACACATTTATAAGAAGAAACAACAAAAATTTGATGCTACTGGATAGAGGAAACCATGCATACAAAGATGCACACATTCATATGCCTTGGAAAACTGAAAATTCTTCCTTTATTAGCATCTCCATTAGAGTTGTACATAGCATGATAATGGAGGAAACATAGAGAGGGGAGATTAGAATAAAATGGCTAACTCTTTTCTCTTTCACAAGTAGAAAAATGCTCTCTAATGAATTCACAAATATGTAGCCAACCGCTTGGAAATGATAAGCCTTTACATTTTATAAGAAGAGTAGGACTCTTCGTATACCCCCAATGACACTTCATATGCCTCGACATAACTTAAAACTTTTCAACTTCCTAGTTAAACATTAAGTCACATTTTTATAACATTACAGTGACTTTATACATTAGAAATCTAAAGTAATTTTTAATTACATTAAATACATGAAAAAGTGCAACCCTAACACAAAATTAGAACATTAAAGAGAGAAATTTTGGGGTGAGAGAAGAGAGAGAGAGAGAGAGGAGGAATAATCTTGTTGAAGAAGAAGAAGTCGCCCCCGATGACTTGATCTCACTACCCAACCAATATTTGTCATGTGCCACTAGAAAGCTCTCAACTCCCTTGAATTATTTCTGAATCGAGCCACGTTGATGTTGTTATGTCAGCATGAGAAATACACACATAGCTCAAAGTTTTTGTCCAACTATCTCGAAACACTATTGATATATCTCGCACTTTTCGAACTAGGATAAATGCTTTTATACAATGAGTGCGATGGCGGCACAAATTCCAGTTAGAGATTCCAAATTATCCTTATTGAAAGACAATGAGTTTTGTCCTCCTTCTTGACATATTCCTCAAATGGTTCAATTGACTCATTTTCTGTTGTGCTTTCTTTGATCACGAGGCACTCCAAGTTTTGAAATCAATGATTGATGTTATCTTGCAACTTATATATCTGCTCTTCTTATTCGTCCAACTCTATGATGGCTCGATTGATCATCTCATACCTAGTCTCTAGGCCCTTTCCCATGCATGGGAAAAATCCTCTGAAGGAGTATTAAAGACCTTTTTTTTCGATCATCAATCGAGAGCGAGTGTCATTCATTTCCATTACTAATGGATGGAGAGGGTCCCAATGATATTTTTATTTTTCTAGGTCTTCACTAATACTATGTGCCTTATAATCAATTACACACATGTATGTGAATATTTTGACTACCTCGTGAAGCAAAAACCTTCCTTTCTCGACAAATTTTACCTATCCATTCGTCATCGCCCCATCCTCGCGTACACTACTCTTTTTCGATTTCCCTTCCGGGATGACTTACTAGAAATGGAAAGTGCCCATATGGGAGACTTAATCTTTTTAGTAAGTGAAAATTATGTTGTTTCAAGTGCTGGAATGCCTCTTTGAAATTTTGAATGTCCTCTGTGTCTCTCGTCTTCGCCATGTAATGTTTTGGTGTTGACTTACCAAAAATAGCTAGACCTAGTGTAGTAAGGCTTACTATTTTGGAAAATGGGACTCTAGAGCTTGGATCATCATGAAACGAAATTTTTGATATGGTTTTTTTCCCAACAGTGCTCCTCTGGAATTTTAGCTTCACCCGATAACTGGTTTGAGAGATTTTAAAAATCAAAATTTTTCTCAGGGAAGCTTGGGGTTTCTCGCTTGAAAAAAATATGTTATGTGCATGCAAAAAAATTTATTTCATCCTTTGGGAACATATAATTATATGTGAACGCAAATAATTTCATTTTGATCCGGATTTTGGTTTAAAAGATATGAAGATTTTTTGTTTTAGTGACTTTGGGGTTTTTTGGCAAAAAATCTCATTTTTTATTCGTTTCGATCTGTTCTTTTCTAAGATTTTTATGTTTTCATATCATGTAGGATTTCATGGAAACATTCAAGCATAAAAATATTGGGTTTAGTTTATGGAGGAATTTCGCCAGCATTTCGGCAACGTCTGGAGGTATGGGGGAGGGAAAATGGCAAAAAATGACGAAGTGTTGATATTTATAGCTTACAAAGGAAGGAGGGAAGGTGGGGCACATTTTTATATCCCTTTGAAAATGTGCAAAGGGGACATGAAAATTTATCTCATCCTATGCTTTCCACTTGTCATGTGTTTATTCGATGAGCAAATTGAAGAGGGGGTTAAACTGGAGCACCTAGGGGCTTGTTAACTGGTCGCATGAGGAACTAGAAGGCATGCTAGGGGTGGGGCACATTTTTATGTCCCTCGTGTACATTTTCAAAATGGAATAATGGTGCAATAAAATTCTCCTCATTCTAGGAAATCCAAGTGGCGTGCATGCAAGGTTAGGTGAGTGTGCAGGTCAAACTTGTCAATGGGGATTGGAAGTTGAGCGCAAGGTCTTATTAGTGACCTGGAGACTAAATGGGGGTGAGGCGCATTTTTTGCACGTCGTGTCCATTTTTAAAGCTGCAATGGGGACATGAAAATTCACCTTCACCATAGGTTGCCACATGTCCAGTGTGAAATTGATTAAGTGTTGGAAAGCGTACCTTGGGAACTAACTTGCGAAAATCATATATACAGCTCCCATACGAGTTTTTGATTTTTTTATATGATTTCACATGAAAAACATCATATGAGAATAATGGTGATGGTGTAAATGCTAAATTATGACTGGAACACCTCCAAATGGCTCCTTTTTCCGGGACCGTCACTAGTGCTCTAGAAGAATGAGCTACCTAGAACAATGTATGGAGTTTCAAGAAGTCCCATCTTTTCCACCATGTAGAGAATTGAAAATTATTTCCACTTTTTTTGCTTTCAAATCACTATGGAGCTCCAGAATATTACTTGGAATTTCAGTTCCTCTTTTGCATGTGTACCTACTCCTTCAAGCCCGAAAATCCGTTTCGTTGAATTGGCTCCAAAACCTCTAAAACTTCTCAAAATATTCCAAAATCAACTCCTTGATGTTTTTAGCTCTTGAATACTCCTCCATGATGAGTCTTGGCCTTTTTATCTACTCTGGGGATGATGCACTAGTCTTAGGAAGGTTGATGATAGCCCTTCCCAAAACTACTTGAATGCTCTAGAAGTTCTTTGAACACTTTTTGCTTCCTAAATCACCTAGGGGATACTTGACATTCACTTGGGGATCATTTGGTGGTGAGAATAGAACCGGTGTTGGGGATGGACTGCTCACTGGGGGTGTCTTGGGAAGGTATGAATTTCAAATTTTTCAACATTGTGGTATGGTTGTCATGTTTTCTAGTGAATTTTTCCTTTGCAAAAACACAAGACAACAGTTGGCTTTAGCTTGGGGTCATGTTATTAATCGATCATAGTGATTACATTACATGAGAATTCCCAAAATCTTAATATATAACACATTGACTAGTGCCTTATCCGTTGTGCTTTACAAAACCATTTGCAACTTTCAAGAGATAGCAAGAAAGGGAGAACACACACACAAAATGACAAAAGGAAAGAAACAACACATGAAAAGGAAAGACAACACAACATGAAAGGGAAACAAAAAAAAACTAATAATCACCTATGGTATAATGCGGGGGATAACCCACTTTCACTTATTATGACTGTTTTAAATATTTCCCATTATGAGGAGTAATTCTAACGGCGTCCCATCTAGATATGAGAGTAGGAATACATTGTCACAGGAAATATCGCGAATGTAGAATGGACCAAGCCACAAGGAAAATAACTTACCATGGCTCCCTTTCAGTTCTCTTCTCTAGTCCCAAAGCATAACAAGAACTCCTATTTTGAATTCCATAGCTTGGCCTTCTTGTTGAATATCCTCTTCACTTTCAATTGGTGTTCCTTGATGCGGTCCACCAGTCAGAGTCATTTTCCTCCAGCTTCTCAAGAAATAGAATTCTTTTGTCAATTGAATCCTTGTACTATTCATCTTATATTCCCTAGAGCAACTTGAGAGCTAGCATCTCATTTGATAATGGGAATATTTGCTTTAATTCCATAAAGAGCAATTTTGGAAAGTGACATGTCAATCCATTTCTTTGGCATTATCTTGTCCACCCATAATGCATCGTACAACTTCTTGTGCCAATTTCTTTGGTTCTCATCTACAATTTTGTGGACTATGGTCATGATGTTCTTGTTACTTAACTTAGCTTGACCATTTCCTTGTGGATAGTAATCTAATGAGTGAGATAGGAAATCCCATAGCCATAGCAGAATTCAGTCAACTCCCTTGAGGAAAAATAGGTGGCATTGTCCACCATGATATTTTGTGGGACTCCAAAATGGATGATGATATTATCCTTTATGAAATTGCATACCATTTCAAAGTGTTTTCCTACTTGACTAGGTATGGCCTCCACCCACTTTGTGAAATAATCTATTGTCGTAAGCATGTAGGTGTGACTGCACTTGAATGGGGATTCAAAGCACCAATGAAGTCCAATCCCCACTATTGAAATGGTTCTTCAATGACATCCAACCCGAGGGGAAGCACTTTGTGAGTTAGGTCCTCCCAACAAAGCGCTAACATGCTTTGCACTTGGAGACCCATTCTTGAGTGTTTGCGAAGAGGGTAGGCCAATAATATCTTCCTCGAAGGATCTTATGGGTAGTGAACATCACTGAAAAATGTCTGCCATAGGATTGGTCATGATATGCTCTTAGCAACTTCTCTTGTTGCTCTTTATCTACACACCTAAGAAAGCATCCATCAAGACCTCTTTTGTAGAGTGCATGGTTCCAAATTACAAAAAAAAAAATCCATTAGCTTTAACATTTTCCATTGCTTGTAGTCAAGATGGGCGGGGTATTCTCCATAGGTAGGTAATAAGAAATATATGCATACCATTCATCGGTGGTGTTTACAAAGAGAACTTGTGGCCTATCTTCAAAACATTTAGAAAAAGACAATCATTCCCACCATGTTGAGATTTGAGAGCTTCATCCTCATAAATCAATCTACATAAACCATTTCCTTGGAACATATTAGAGGTTCGAATATCTAGATCATATTCTTAGATCTTTGCAATCTAATTTCCTCTCTTCACTTTGGGGTCTTGTTGGGTTAGAGTGGACTTGATTGTTGTACAGAAACCATCACTACTGGTGTGAGAATTGAGTATGTAGAATCTGAAATTATTCGGGACTTTGATTAGTGTGTAGGCATGTTTTTCTAGATGGTTGTAGTTTAACTCATGTTTCTTCAATGGGAAACTCATGAAGGCAATAGGTGCTTCCACGCCTTCCTTGTTTTTCTAGACAAGAATAGCATAGAGGATTTTCTCTCAAGCATAGTAGTACATGATGAATTATTTATTGCAGTCAGGGCACATAGAGTCAAATCCTTAGCAATGGCTCTTTTGATTGCTTCAAAACTATCTTTCCATCGTCATTCCACTTGAAGTTGGCTTGAGGTTTCATCATGGTCGTGATATGCTTAGTCAATTCTACAAACTCGGGGACAAAGTGTCGAAGAAAATTGACTTTTCTAAAGAAGGAATGAACTCCCTTCTTACTTGTGGGAAAGGATAATGCTTGAATGGATTTCACTCTTTCAGGATTGATGATTTCTCCTTGCTTGTTTACAATGTGTCCCAATAGTTTACCTTCTGTGACCCCGAAGATGTACTTTTTTGGGTTCAGGGATATGCCATGCTTTCTACATCTCATGAGTACCTATTCTAGGTGATGGATATGGTCTCCTCTCCTTTTTGAGAAGACTGTGAGGTCATCTAGATATATTATAATGTAGTGCTTCAAATCTTTGAAGGCAAGATCCATCACTCTTTGAAAGGTTTCCCCTGTATTGATTAGGCAAAAAGGCATTCTTCTGTATGCAAAATTGCCCCATGGTGTTGTGAAGGTTGTTTTGGTATGATCTTCCTCCACTACCTCAATTTGATTATACCCTGAAAATCCATCTGAAATAAGATCATTTCGATCCCATGATTGTCTACAAGATGTGGTCCATGATTGGGAGAGGATAATTATCCTTCAGGGAGGCCTGATTTAGATTGTGGAAATCCACACATATCCTTATCTCACCATTCTTCTTTCGCATTGGTATGATGTTTTCTACCCATGTAGAATGATGGATAGGGAAGATGATCCTTGCATTGAGCATCTTCATAACTTCCTCTTTGATGGTGTCCGCTATCTTCTGGGTTGTATGGCCTCTTTTTTTTCCTGAATGGATTTTCATCTAGCTTCAAGGAATTGAATGATGCATTTCCTTCAGTTAGAAGGACTTAATCTCATCATAAGAGTAGGCCAAGACATCTAAATACTTCTTGAGCAATGAAACAAACCTTCTCTTTTCTTCAAGCGAACAACACTTTCCAATGTTGACCATTCTTGGATTCTCAGAAGTCCCGATATTTTCCTTTTCAAACTCATCGGTGCACCTGGATGACTCCTTCACTATGTCTTTGATGAATCGGTCATTATTATCAAAGAGATATTCTAGCGACACTAATCCTCTAAGGATATTATTTCCTTTGAGTTTGAGAACTCCTTCATCGATTCCTTTAATTCCTAATTTATCTTCTTCAGATACTAATTCCCTGTGTGGATTCTAACTCCCTTCAAAGAAGAGACTATTGAAATCATCTCTACGATCTAAGAAATCTTAAAGTTGATTTTCGTCATTGAATACTTGCCATTGGTTTGTATTATCGGGTACACTGTGTCTCGAAAACCATCTTCGTGATCACCTCATCTTTGCCAAAATATGGATGCGGTATCACTATGAAGCTAACACTGCAAGAAAATCATCCTTTTCATTATGCTCTGAGGAGGGACGGGTTCGATGGGGAATACATCAAAATATTTGATATGAGTCCCATACTTTGTTTACGTAATTTCAAAGTCTTAGATTCTTCACTTGGTATTGCTTCTAGACTTACTTCACTATCACCTCCACGTCTCCAAGACACCTAAGCTTCTTTACACCCATCAACTCTACAACATCCATCCCTAAGAGGAGATATTCGTATTCTATAGTATTGTTAGTATTTTCAAATTGAATCTTATACAAAAATGGGAAAGATTCACCTGAGGGTGAATTCAATACTACGCCGGCCCTAGACCCTGCGCACTTGAATGGATTCCATCAAACTCCATGGTCCAAAGCTGATCTTCCTCCTCTTGATAAGGAAAGGAATATTTTCATCCCTTTCTGATGTGAGAAAATAATTTCCCATCCCACTATCTTGGAACAATATGTTAGCCCTTGGATCATCTGATTTTTGCATTGTGTACTTCATCTTGCATATTGGCAACAGATTTTTCATCTCCCCTTTCACAAGTATGGTTGCAGAGGACCAATCCATTTTGATTTCTCCACCTAAATCTCTGCAAAACTCCTAATCAACAGTGTTCTAAAATACTTTGGAGTGTAGGATACCAAAATAGTGAGCAACACTTTCTTCTCTGGGAATTTCACGTCAAAGTGCCACCTATACATCTTTGATTTTTCCTACCAATGAAACTTCTTTGGATTCCATTGAATAGAAATATCCACTCACACGGGTCAAGGTAAGTCCTAGGGAATTGGCTACTTTGACAGGCATGACATTTTCAGAGGCTCCAGAATCTATGATACAATTATTCAATTGGTAGCCTTTGACCAAAAGAGATAGATAGAAAGGTTCAAATTTATTGGTCTTTGATGCACTGAGTGCCAACATGTTCTGAGAGGGAGGTGTGGATGGTGTGGGTAGTAATCCTTTATAATTTTAGCTTGTTACTTTAGCACTACCACCTCGAATGGGTAGGGTGTGTTTGTAAATATTCAAGATCTATGATTTGGACTTTGGTTTTACTCTCGCATTCCACATAATAAATTGGGGTTGTAGTGGGCATATTTGATGTCCGGGACTAACAAAAGTTTTACATGGTGAAGGTGTTGTTACCTTGGGAATTTTATTCTCCTTAACAGTGAGGTAACAAGTTTAGAAGGAGGTGAGGTAGTGTTATCTTGCAAAATTTGACAAGGGCAATTTGCAGTAACCATACCCCAAGGAAGTTTGACAACATTTGAAGAAGCCCAAACTTCCTTTCAAAAAACCAGGATGTTATAAGACTTAGTCACTTTTTGTTAATCCTTTGGCGCACCCATCTTCATGTCAACATGACTGAAGTTGCGCCCCTTTTTGCAGATCAAGGCGTAATCTCGGAGTGTAGACACACCAAAATCTGCACCCCTCTTAATCCTTTAGCACACTCATTGTTATGTCAACATCACTAAATTTGTGCCCCTTTAGTCCTTTGGCGCTGAAAATATTGTGTCAACACCAAAACATTTGCGCTAAGCATTCTCCTTGGTGCAATTTCCCTCATGTCGACACTCCCAAGACCATGCCAAAGGCGGTTGGTGAGGTCATAAATGTCAGTTTTTCTATAAATATGTGCCTAACACCTGTCATTTTCATGAATTGAAAATTGTGAAAGGTATTTTTTGCACTCCGCCACCATCCTTATCACCCTCGCATGTCATTTTTCAAGCTTGTGGACCCCATGTCATTCTTCATCTTTTATAAATCCTGGTAAGTGGCTCCTCTCCTTGTTGTTGTTTTTGTTTTTGTTGTGTTAGGTACTAGGCTTGTATCAAAATATTAAATCTAAAAGAACCTAACAATCTACAAACCAGCTGAAGCCCTTTTGCCTCTCCTTCCAGATCTACAAATCTGGAAGACCCCTGCCTCTGAAGAAACCAAAAACCCATCTTTCCCTGCTTGTTGCCTTGCCAAACAAACCCTCTCTTTGCCATCTGACAAATCCAAAAGAGAGAGGAAAAGAAATCAAGAAATTGCCAAAATTATCAAACTGTTGAAACCCTTGGCGCGTTGTTTTCCATGTTACACCTCCCACAGTTGCGCTTTGGCGCACTTTAAACACATGTAACACAAACTTTTCTGCGCCCAGTCAAAACATATTTTCCTAAGGCACAGGCACAACTTCCTTAACATCAACATAACATGTTGTATGTTGCAAATCCGCGCTATTTTTGTGCACTTTATCCTTTAAGACCTGAAACTTCTTGTGCAACACCTCTCAAAATTGTGCCCTTTCTAAACAAGGTGTAACTTTTCTCATGTCAACACATGGAGCAAATTTTCTTGTGTTAACACCTTGCCAAATGTGCCAAAGCATAACAGGACCCCTGCAGCCTGCTGTAAACCTGCACCTTGCGCCCTAAGGCTTATAATTGTTCGTTCTTCATTCTGTAAGCTTTCATTATGAATAACATGATGGTTGACATGGCTCTTCTGTGTTGGACCTCCTTGATTCTTCTTGTAGAACAACAACATCCATCCTTGAGCTCACATATGTCTTCATCAAGCAAGAAACCAACTAAAGCTAAAGCTAAAGCTAAGCAGTCAGAACAAGAGATGAAGTATAAGTATCAGAGAGTCAGAATGCCTGACTCATATGTAGAGTGCAGCCTTGACATCAGAGACTCTGAGTTGGGTCATATTGACATGGATGATTTCTAGGCAAGGACCACTCAGGCAAGTAGTGGCCCATGGATGAACAAATTAGTAGGCAGTGGATTGTACTTTGCAGTTGGGCTTCCAGTGAGTGCCATAAATAATGAGTTTATCATGTTGGTTTCCGATGCTATAACAAAGACACTAGATGTGTCGAAAATAAAGAATAACAGACCATCATAAACCTCACATCTCATCACTTTGAGATGATCCTGGGCATCCCTCATCACAGGAAATATGTAGAAATAAGTATTGAAGACTACAAGAAGGCATGGGATGATAATGAAGATAAGTGCATGCATATGATGAATGAACTTTACCTAAAGAACAAGAAGTCGGTGAGCAGATGGCCACAAACCATCCACCGTAGTGAATTCAATGAGGAGTTGAGTGATACAATCACCTTCTTAAACAAAGTATTTGGGCTCCCTGATGCCCATTATTTCCACAAGTGGATGCTGAGGTATCTGGAGAATATGAGCAAGAATGCACTGATCAGTGCTTTGGCGGGGAAAAATCATAAGCAACACCATCTCCCAACAGCTCCAACAAGTTCTAACAATTGGGAAGTTCTACATGAATTCCTACGTTGTATACGCTGTTGCGTCAAAAGGGATTTTGCATGATTAACTCAAAATGGGGTATGGCCCCAAGTCAAAATATATGAGTTCTATCCAGAGCTAAAGCTCAAGGCCAGCATCTCCTAGTTCTCTAAAATTAATGATGCCTTCTTCTATGAGGTAATCTACTTGTTGAGGCCAAACATGAGACACGGTCGGACCAGCCGAGTGTGATTGTTGCTACAAAGAAATGGGGAGCATTGTTCACACAATTCCCCACATTCACATACCTCAGAGCTATGAATTTTGAGGGAGAACCAAAAAAGCGTCCAAGGTTCGCGGGGCCAAGTGAACCTCCTGGAATTGTCAAGGCAGACTAATCACTTACCATGAAAATTGCATGAAGAGAAATAAAGGAGGAACTCCATTCCCCCTTCTGATTAGGCGATACACCTACCCTACACTTGCTAAAGCACGGAGATGTATGTTGAGCTAGAGCTGCTGAATTTGAAACACAACTTCCAAAGAAGGACCTGACCTTCGATCACGGAGTTGCCTCCCGAAGGTAAAAATTGATCCCATCCATGTTCCCGAGATCGAGGACATTTGGATCAACCTGACACATGAGATAGACATCAGGCGAAAGGATCACTCCCGAATGGATTTGGAAGAGATCATCCACTATGGCGTTGCCATTGTCCCAAAGGAATTCCAAGAGACTGATCAAGAAATTGATCAAGTTTACCTTGACACAGATGGGGACGATTGGCGATTCACGGAGATTGACAGAGCCAAAGCGCCGAAAACCATTCAAGAAAGGGTTAAGCTCACATTACAGCGCACCGAACATTGGTGCAAACAGAATGGTCTCACATACCTTGGGGTTGACTTCACATCTTCTCCTTCAAGTAGGGCACCTCCAAGACCGGCCCATGTCGAAAGGAAAAGGAAAGGACAAGGAGGGCAAACCCGTAGACAAGAAGAAACTCCTGAAAGTCTTCCTCCTACTTCTAAGAAGCAAGTAGTTGACTTGGTGTCTCTAGGTAAAGAAGAAACAATAGATTTTTCAATGGATACATCCACCCAGGATGTTATCATAGCTGCAACTATAGAGGTACCCAACATTCCTCCTTCCATTTCTTCTCCCCCTCCTGTCATTCAAGCATCTATCCCTATGGATGTGTCTTCTCCTCTCCCTTCCTCCCTTCCATCTCCCACCTCTTCCATCTTCTCCTCTCTTACGGATCTGTCACCTGTGTTTCCTCAATCCTAATGACGATCCCTTCCATTCCCACATCCTTCTCCTCCCCGTTAGTAACTCCAGGCCCCACAAGCAGCAGTGTGTTGGACTCCTTGTCAATGCCACCACCAAGTGTTTCAACACACTTCCCTAAGGCCTCTGTAGTTACTCCCCCTCTCACTCCGTTTCTTCTTCTTCCTCCACTCCCACTCCCATAAGTCCTAGTTGGATTTCTGACCATCTAAGCTAGCATAAGAGGAAAGTTCCCATTGCAGCAATGGATTTCTCTATTATTCTGAAGAAGGGAACCAAGAATCAGAAAGTGATAACTCAATTTTATAAAATCACTTCGAGAGAGAGATTCATGGAGATATCTTACCCGGATCCCACCAAGAGAAAAGAAGATTTGTCTCCCACAGACTTCACGGTGACTCAAGTCACAATGGGGACCTCATCTGAAATCCTACAAGGAGAAGCCTTATCTACCGTGGATGCTCTCTGCAAGAATATCCAAGAGGAAAAAGAGGAGAAAATAATACTCAAAGAACAAAACAAACATCTCCTACAAGCATTGCAGAAAATGGGCAATGCTCCTCTAGTAACTGCCGCCAAACCTATTCAAGTTCCCAGTCAAGAGAAAATGAATGAATATGTTAAGATTGGTGAACAAGGCATGATAGTATCATCCTGGATCAAGCGGATCCTCAGAGATAGTGAAGAAATGATTGGGAAATTCACATTGCTCTATCGAATGTAACTCAAGCAAATAAGGAGCTACAAGCAGTAGCAAGTGCCCTATCTCGAAGAGTTGGATAATGCCAGGTTACAACATGAAACATTCCAAACAATGGTTAACTAATCGATTCATGACCTATTGAATTTAGGCATTGTCGATCACCCACGTGTACATAATAAAGCTCGTTGCATTAGATTACCGGGTTGATCAGATGGAATATATCCTGGAGAGAATTGATAAAATCAAAGATGAAGCCCTGGAAGCACAATACAACATGGAGCAAGATAGTTACAAAAATGTCTCCAGGGATGCTCAGTGAATCATATAACTTGAGGGAAGTAGATGATACATTCCAGCACTTCAAGGCTATTATCACTCAAGGTTTGGCACTAGAGGTCACTTTCAACCGAGATTCAATCAATAACCTCTTGGCCTGCCATTGTAATTTCATTGGCTTTTTAATCGATGCATGCGACACTTTCGCCACGTTACCTGACAAGCTCAAGAATGAAAAAGAAACTTCTAAAGTCATTCATGACCATTTTAATGGTCCCAACCATGATCAACTTCAAACAATGATCAGCAAGTTTATAGAATATTGAGTGCAGTGTCACATCAACTCTCCTGATCAAAAGCAAGACACCAAGTTTGAACAAAGGGATGATGAGGAGTAGTTTCTCCTCTCGTGTATGCATTGATCATTTTTGTAAAATATTTAAAAAGCATGTTGGCATATACAATGACCTCATCCATGTTACACCATGGGATGTTGCCATCCAAAAACTTGCCCAAAGTCAACTTTTGACTTTTTAGATATTTTGTAAATATCTTGTAAGATATTTTGTTAGTGGTTGGTTTGCTTTTGTCTTCTTTCCTCTTCTCCTTCTATAAATACTTGAATACTTGTTGTATTCAGGGTGGACATTTTTTTGTATGAAAAGATAAGTGAGGAGAGAAAGACTTTATGTTTTCAGAATCAAGAAATATTAATACATATGTTCGGACTTTGTGCTTAATATATGTGTTATTTCGTGACGATCTTTCTTAAGTTAGATCTATTTTTTTTCATTGGACTCATTCCTACTATTATCATATGTTCACCAAGATTGCTTTAATTTTTTATGCAAGTAAGTTTGGATTTGTCTACTACCAGCCCATACAAGCATAAACCTTCGACCTTTCTATCTTGGAATTCATTTATTTTCTTCCTTGAGATCTATCATCCTTCATTCCTTCCTTCCAATCTTTCTGTTCATTGTTGGAACTACCTCTACTGGGATGAGATCTCGAAACCCCCGAAGTTATAATAGTGTAGATTTGCACATATTCCTGCTTGATAGATTACCAATAAACTAGTTTCTCTTTGTTGTCTCAAAGAGGGCGATGCCCTGCACACTATTGTCATGTTTCCCACGACCTACCTAACCGACGGTTTTCGGACCAACGGGTAGTAGGCTTCATGGGTATCTTAGATGATTTCATGGGAGTAACATTTGGAGAAGGATTGTTCTTAGAAATTTTAGGACTAGGGGGAACTAGAGGACTTACTTGATGTGGAAATAGGCTTCTTGCTAACTAGTGGGTCTAGTTTCTCTTTGGTCGAATCCATCAAAGGTGGTAGCGGTGATCCTCTGCTAATAATTTTGTTTTGTGGAACTTCAGTAGGAGGATCCTCTTTCTTTTTCTTCATTGTGGCTGTTGAAGATGAAGATCTTTTATTTGGCTCGCACGAGTGAACACCGTACATGAGAATCTTGGCACTTCTTCATCATCATCATCTTTGCTTCCTAAAACATACTCAAAAATACCATTTTGGGCCTCACCAACAACTTCTTCAACCTCAAGATAGTTCTCATCATCACCTACATCTTCTTCTTCAGTTCCTCTATCTCTGCTTCCTCCTCTAGTTCATCGTGTCACATACGACATTTCACTCGGTGGTGCTTTGAGAGCGATACGGCAAGGGGTGGAGTGATTCTTGGCTGATTCGGAGGATTAGGATTCCTTGGAGCATTCCGCATGGTGATTTGAGACAGTTGTTTCTTCAAGGAAACCATATCATTAGCCATCTTCTGGATCATAGGATTGGTGAGAGATGAGCTTGAACTTTGACCTTTTTGTTTTCCATTAGGGCCCTTCACTTTTCCAGAAAATATTAAATCATCTTCAGCAATGATTGCATAATCTTGTGCTTCTTTCAAATCCCTAGGTTGGGATCTTCTGAGGAAGAAACCAACTTCCGGTGGCAGAGCACTAATGAAGAATATTTTCAAATTGTTGTCAAAAGGTGTGAAATCTTCAGGGATCCTTCTAATTATGTAATTATATTTGGAAATAAAATATCTCATTGACTCAAAAGGTTCCTTCTTCATTTTCACCAATTAGACCAAGAGGTTTTGAAAATCCTCCTAGTCTTGAACCTGTGCTCAAAACTACTTCTTATGTCTTCCCAGAAAGTGACAGACCTAGCGGGTAACATGTAGAACCATTTGGAAGCCTTCTCTTGTAGTGATTCCACAAATAGTCTTATAGATAAATCCTCGTGTTCTACACCCAATACGTTGTAGGAAGTGATGAATGCGATTACGTGCTCCTTGGAGAGTTGGGAACCATCTCCTCTGAATTTTGGGAATTTCTTACTCGAACCTCGTGGTAGCTTATGTATGTGTAATTGGGCAGGTATTTCCACCACATGGTACATTTGGTCTATATTCTTCATGATTTTTCATCTTGTCTCGAGTATGGCTTCAAACCTTTCTAGGGTTACGACTTTAGCTATTGCTCTTGCATTTTCTTCGGCTTGAGATCTTTCAATTTCTTCAATTTGGGCTCTTATCTCAGCTTTCGCTCTTGCTTCTCTTTCTCGAGCTTCTTCTTTAGTTTCCACGTCCATGAAATATTCAAGATTCTCATCTACGTATGGAAACTTAATGTTTAATGGGTTAACAACACTTGACTTCTAGTGAGAGTAGTTTCAGTGAAGAGGAGAACTTTGATTTGTGAGCAGATTCTTGTCTTCTTTGAAGTTCCTCAAAGATAGGATCGGTTTGTCCTCCTTACCTTTGTAGCCGAGTATATCTTCTATCTACCAACTTGGAGATGTATGCTCTTCTCTTTGGTGCCTTAACCTTCCTTGCTCTTTCTAGTTTAGTGGCACGTTCTTCTTCGAGGTCCAATACTCTCATGGCAATGAAGTATTGAGTGAAACTTTTAATGTTATACCAAATTGTGTCTCTCAAATTTGAAGTGATATCCTCTTGAATGTGGAACAATAACTTGGGTCTTTCAATAAGAGGATTACCCGAAATATCCATGGTTTTGAGGCATAAGGATCATGTGGCTTTTCAACTTCTAATTTTTTATTTTTGGATTTTGATTTTGTTTTGTATTTTTGAGGTCATTATTTGGTACATATGTTGTTAAATCTACCCCATGGTGAGCACCAACAATGTTAGCAAGAAAAAAATTGAGTGGACAAATTTATGGGTTTATTTTCAATACTCTGGGATTTGAAGTCCCTCTACTTTTATGGTGCAGCTATGTGTTTATATGCGCATTATGATAGTGAATTCCCTAATGGTCTTTTGGTCGGGGATCCGACGGGGAACTCCACCGACCTTGCGGTAAAGCTAGAAATTTCTTGTTATATAATAATTTGTTTGGAGAGTGGGAAATAGAGTGAGAAAATAGAGAGGGGAAATAATGTTGTGGATAGAATATCATCTTCCTTCACACACTATTTATAAACCCCAACACACATTTATAAGAGGAAACAACAAAACTTTGATGTTATTAGCTAGAGGAAACCATGCATACAAATATGCACACATTCATATGCCTTGGAAAAATGAAACTTTTTCCTTTATTAGCATCTCTATTAGAGTTGTACATAGCATGAGAATGGAGGAAACATAGAGAGGGGAGATTAGAAAAAAATGGCTAACTCTTTGCTCTTTCATAAGTAGAAAATTCTCTCTCATGAATTCACAAATATGCAACCAGCCCCTTGGAAATGATAAGCCTTTACATTTTATAAGAAGATAGGGGAATATTTGTCTACGCCCAATGAATCTTCATATGTCTCAACATAACTTAAAAATTTTCATCTTCCTAGGAAAACATTAAGTCCCTTTTTATAACATAAAGGTGAATTTATACATTAGAAACCTAAAGTTACTTTTAATTACATTAAAGACATGAAAAGTGCAACCCCAATGCAAAATTAGAACATTGAAGAGAGATAAATTTTGGGGGGTGAGAGAAGAGAGAGAGAGAGAGAAGGAAGAAGAATCATGCTGAAGAAGAAGAAGTTTCCCGATGACTTGATCTCACTTCCCGCCCGATCTTAAATCTGTACTGCAGCTGGAAGATCTCAAATCCCTTGAATTCTTTTCTTGAATCGATCCACAACAGATGTTATTCTGTCAACATGAGGAATATGCTCACAACTCAAAGTTTCTATCCAACCATCTAAAACATTGTTGATATCTCGGCACTTTTCGAGCCGGGATGAATGTTTTTCTATAGCAATGAGTACGATGGTGGCACGAATTCCAACTAGAGATTCTAAAGTATCCTTATTGAAAGAAAATGGGTTATCGGCATCCTTCTTGACATATTCCTCGAATGGTTCAACCAACTCATCTTTCGTTGTGTTTTATTTGATCATAGGAACTCCAAGTTTTGAATTTTTCGATTGATGTTATCTTGCAACTTATATGCTTGCTCTTCTTTTTCATCCAACTCTGATGGTGAAAAATGACTAAGTGTTGATATTTATAGCTTGCAAAAGAAAGGAGGGAAGGTGGGGCAAATTTTTATGTCCCTTTAATCTCTTTGTAAAGGTTTAAAGGGGACATGAAAATGCACCTCATCCTATGCTTGTCACTTGTCATGGGTTTATTTGATGAGCAAATTGAAGAGGGGGCTAAATTTGGAGCACCGGGGTTTGTTAAGCTGTCACATGAGGAACTAGAAGGAATGTTAGGGGTGGGGTACATTTTTATTTCCCTTTACAAAGGTACAAAGGGTGCAATAAAATGCACCTCATTTTCGGAAATCAAGTGGCATGCATGCATGCAAGGTTAGGTGAGTGTGCGAGGTCAAAGGCCAGTCGATGGGGTGGAAGTTGAGCACAAGGTCATATTGGTGACCACGATACTAAATGGGGGTGAGGCACATTTTTTTACACCTCATGTCCCTCTCGTAAAGGTGCAATGGGGACATGAAAATGTGCCTTCACCATAGACTTCCACATGTCCAGGTGTGAAATTGACTAAGTGTTGGAAAGCCTACCTTGGGATCCAACTTGCGAAGAGCTCTCGAATGAGTTTTTGAGCGCTTATTTATATGATTTCGCATGAAAAAATCATCGATAAGAATGGTGATGATCTCAAGGCTCAATTCTTACCTGCAACACCTCAAATGGCTCTATTTTCTCGGGACCACTAGTAGTGCACCGGAAGAATGAGTTTACTAGAACAATGTATGGAGTTTCAAGAAGTCCTATCATTTCCAACATGTAGAACATTGGAAAATATTTCCATTGGTAAATTTTTTTGGCTTTCAAATCACTATGGAGCTTTAGAATCTCACTCGGAATTTTATTTCCTCTTTTGCGGTACATGCTCCTTGAGCCCAAAACCCGTTTTCTTTGAATTGGCTCCAAAACCTCGAAACTTCCCGAAATATTCCAAAATAAACTCCTTAATGTTTTTTAGCTCTTGAATACTCCTCCATGATGAGTCTTGTCCTTTTTATCTGTTATGTTTTGGAGCCTATATGCATGTTAGAATGTGGTACACCTACATGTGTTACACTCGGGTATTTTTTACCCCGGTCCGCTCCGGTGAGCGAAAGTCGGGCGGTTCGGGGTGTGAAGCCCCGATGGAAGGGGGTTCGGGGTGAAGCCCCCAAAGCAAATTTTCATGGGTGGTTTATTAACCCATGGGTAATGGGTAACCGTTATGGGTTGTTTTTGGGCCCATGGTTTTTTCGGTCTTTTGCCCATTGTTTTGATACCCACGGTTTTGCCCTTGGTTTTGTATCAAACTACTTAAGTAGTTGTCTATTTATATGGTCTTATGCATATGATAGATGTACAAGTAAATGTATTGCAGATGTGTTTTGAATTCAGGTGTGAATTCTGTAGAGTTTATTGAGCATAGCTCCAAATGGATCTGGGTATTGTATTGAGAGAGTGGAGGCTTGTAATAAAATCGACGAGCAAGTGATTCTTGGTGGGCGTAGCCCAAATTGGGTGAACCACGTTAAATATTGTCTCTCTCGTGTTGTGTTATTTATTTTGCACTTTTATTTGAGATATGTAATATTGTATCGCATATTAGTTTCTCTTTGTTGCGATTTTGTAAGGGATTATTCCGCATATTTTATCTCTTATTTCCTAACATTATCTACTCCGGGGATGATGCACTAGTCTTAGGAAGGTTGATGATAGCCCTTCCCAAAACTGCTTGAATGCTCTGATGTTCTTTGAACACTTTTTGCATCCTAAATCACCTAGGGAGCTACTGACATTCACTTGGGGATCATTTAAATAATAGGATAGGACTAGTGTTGGGGATGGACTACCCTGGGGGTGTCTTGGGAAGGTATGACTTTCAAAAAAAATTGACAACTTTGTCTTTATGGTTGTACTATTTTCTAGTGAATTTTTCCTTTGCAAAAATATGGGACAACACAACTTGAGAATGAACATTTATTAGGATATTTTTCTCCTGAATATAAAGCTAATGGTTCATTCTTTCATCAATAATTTATTTTTGAATAATCACAAGTTCCTCATTAATTTCCTTCTTTTGGGGAAAAACATTAACAAATGAATACTTATTCCACTTTTGATATTAAACTTTACATTCTTGAGCTTTTTTACTATTTTGTACATCATAGATCCATTAACATTGATGTTACACCACTCTTTAATACTCTCTTCCAAACTTAGTTGGTGAAGCCACATATCTTCAAATTTGAAGTGGTTCCTAACTTTCCTTATATCGTTCTCTAATTTTGATGGAACCATATTATGGTCAAATATTATCCTTTGGAGGAAGAAAACACAAAGAAAGACAATAATTATAATAAATAAACCATTCAAAAGAAACTATAAATATGTCAAACTTGACCTGAATTAAATTTTCTTTGGGCTCTGCTTAGGTTTTTGCTTGCATGCTTTCACTCGTGTTAGCTTTTTCCTTAGGTCTTGTCAAGCTTGTATCCTGTCACTACTATCCTTGATTTCATCTCATATCACTTTGGGCATTTATTCCACCCATTTTGGGTGGCACTTGCCTTTATAATGGCCTCTAACCCTCCAGTTGCAACATCTGTTGCAAACGGTGGTGAAGATGGCTCCTAAACACATGAGGAAATTTGTCCCAAAATTTTATGATGAGGTAATGATTCTAAAAACCCTATGGATATTTCTATTGATATTACTTTTATTGAACATGTTGTTCATTTTTATCAAAATAATTGCTTGATAGTGTATTTCTATGGCCACATCCCATATGAGTCATATTTACAGACACTGGATTAAGAACCATTGGGAGACAACCGACATCCAAGTTATTGGTGTTCGGAATCTCACCAAATGGTTTTATTTTTTTACTTTTTTATTCCTCGTAAGCCAAACTTATTCTTGAGTGTTCTATCTATTGATATATCAGTAATACTTTACTTATTTTTTCAAAATGAACCCCAATGTCAATCCATCCAATTGGGTATCTCTTCGAGTCCCTATCGGGTGGATTTATCGAACCTTCCATTACAACTTTGGAATTTTTTGAATGACATTGTTCGACCCCTTGGTCATGTGATTTGTCACGAAACTAGTTATTTTTTATGCACAACCTCATAAACGGGTTTGTTTTGAGGTTGATTTAGCCTCTAATCTTTGGGATCACATAGACATTCAAGTCGGGTCCTTGCTTAGCTCGCAAAAAAATATCTATTTCAAACTACCCAATACTTTCTTTCGTTTCAAGCCATTGATCAATGTATTCATGATTATCCTCTTTCTCAACATGTTAAGCCCTGCTTAACTCTCAACATGCTCTGGTTTGCAAAAGGTTGTTTCGAGGAATGAAACATTATGGCTAATAAGAAGGGTACTAGTGGTAAATCTCCTCTTGTGGCTCCCCACCCTCCTCTAAGAAATAGTTGGCTTTAGCTTCCTTGCCTCCCACGCCACCTTAGCGGGCTCAACCAACTCAATCTTCTCTACGAGAAAATCCAGCCAAATCTACAAAAATAGAATTTTGGGATGGTTGCTACAACGTCATCTTCCCAACGCCATTCACAGATTCCTCCTAGAGAGAACTCGGTGAAGGCGGCTAGGTCGGGTGGGCCTAGGAGTTGCACCAACTTGTGAGCCACTCAGTTCAAACCAGTTGTTTTTCTTTCCAATAGTTTTGGTATCTTAAGCTTGATAGATATGTTGCAGGATGAGCAGGAAGAGGAGTTGGTCATGTCGACCTTCCATGAATTGTCTCTCATGGAATGTTAGAGGTCTCACAGAATCCTCTCAAAAATATTCTGTGAAACATGCTTGTCAGTTAATTGGTAGTCTTGATATTATTTGTTTACAAGAGGTTAAAATTATTGGTTTCCTTCTTCAGACTTCCTTAATGTGTATTGTGTCGAATTACATGCATTATTTTTCTTCTCATTTGGAAGGAAAAGGTGGTGTTTCTATTTTTGTGTCTCCTAGATTTTCTGCATGATGATAATAGCCATGGGTCATGATCCTGACAATTAGGCCATGTGGATTATTTTGAATCTTAATGGTTTTTCACTTGGTGTATTAAATATTTATGCACCTAATGATGGCCCAAAAGGTCGGTGTTATGGCATTGGTTAGGTGACAATTTACCCCTTGTTTATTGGATTTTCTACGGAGATTTTAATATGGTTGAACATCCCGAGGAAAATATGGGGGCCCTTCCTATGCGTTGGTGTGTTGGAGAGCAGGAAGCTTGGTTTTATTTTAAAAATAGGTGGAGCATTAAAGACCCACTTTTTAAAAGGCAATGGGACTTTACTTCTCAAAATTGGTTTACTTGGTCTAATTTTTGAGAGGGACCATGCGTGTTCTGAAAAGGCTCGATCGTGTCATAGATATTATGTTGTCAAATCATTCTCCCATCTCTTTTATGGTTACATGGAATGGGGAAACTCTCAAGGTGCCAAACACATAATTTTATCTTAATGTCTCTCTGTTGAGTCATCTGGGGTCTTAAATCTTATAGCACATATCGGAATATGGTGCCACGTCCACCACTCACCGTCAGTTGGATTTCTTGGTGGAATGAAGCTATTCAGCGGATGGCCAAGTTTCTCCACCATTTTGGCAAACAAGTGGCCCAAGTCCATAAGCAAGCTGATGTGGCTCTTCAACAGGAATTTCAAAGAACTACCTTATTGCTTGAGTCCCAACCTTTTGATGTGCCAACTCAAGTTCAAGCCGCGCAACTCAGACACCAACTCAAAGTTATTGAACAACACAGAGCCAAAGGTGTGTATATTTGTGCTCGGATCCACTGGTTGAAAACTGGTGATCGCGCATCTAAAAGCTTCTTTAAATTTCTCAGATCCAAGCATGTCAGGGAACAAATCAAGGTTATTCAATTGGATCACTCTCGGGTCACCTCCCTCCCGGAGATTTCTTGATTTTGGAACATTACAACTTGGTATTTTAAGCCAAGGAATATTGATTCAAAATAATTTTCTCTTCATTGAATGCATTGAGTTGGTTCCATGTAAGCTGAGTCAACATGATAGGAAGCATTGTGATGCTTCTCTATCTGTTGAAGAGCTTCATGGTGCCCTCCTTTGTCTTGCTTGATTGATGAAAAATCTCGGGCTTAGATGACTTCTGTGTGAGTTCTATAAATCTGGTTAGCCTTTTATTTTCCAGGATTTATTAAAAGTGTATCAGGAGGCTCTTCAGAATCAGTCTTTAGGAAAATTATTAACAAAGGAAATATCAAATTCATTCCTAAAGTTTGGAACTGAAGGTTATCACTAATTGGAGACCTATCACCCTTCTTAATGTGTCCTATAATATTCTGGCTAAGGCACTTTCTCTTCGTATTGCCCCCACTTCCTAAGATTGTGCATCTGAGCAAAAGACTAGTTTTGTTAAAGGGAGGTACATTCTAGATAATATTATAGTTGTTTAGGAAGGCATGGAATGGGCCCAGACTTCTTTGCAATGGGTGTTGTTTTTAAAAATTGACTTTGAGAAGGCCTATGATTGTATTGAGTGGCCTTTTATTCTTGCTATGCTTCGAGGCTCTGGGATTTGGCACTTTTTTCTCAATGTAGTTCAGACTCTTTTTGTTGATGCTTCTTCCTGTCTCACCATTAATGGCTACTAGTCATATTCTATTGGGTTATATCATTGTATTCATCAAGGTTGACCTCTCTAACCAATGCTCTTTATTCTTGTTGTTGATGCACTTGGCTACCTTATCACCAACAGTGGATCAAGGGCGTATTCGTGGGATTTATCTCCCTGATCATAAAACCCACTTGTCAATGGAAACTTTGTCGATGACTCCTTCCTCACTCTTGTTGAATCGGAACAAAACATTCAGGAAACCCTTTCTTGCCTCGACATTTTTGTCTTGCTTGAGGTCTAAAGTTCAGCTTGTTAAATCTTTGGGTTTCATCAGAGTTCTAGCCCATTCCAGATTGGTTGGTGTCTTACCCATGGAAATGGATTCAGCGAGGGGAAAGATTTAGGTTTTTGGGGATCCCCTTTTCCTTTGACAGTGATTCTTCCACTTTGTGGCTAGTTTATGATTGATCGTGTTGAGCAAAAAGTGCAAAAATGGGTCTCCTGACATTTATCGTAGGTTGGGAAATTTCAAGTTTGCACTAAGATTCATGTTGCTACTCAGGTTTACTATGTGACATGTTGGTGTCTGTCTCAAGATTCCTTTGATAAATTATCCAAGATTTTAAGATATTTTCTTTGGTTGAGCTACAGACAGGGTGGGTTTCACGAGTTTCTTGGGAAATTTGCATGCTTCCTAGGGATCAAGGTGGTATGGGTGTTATTGATGTTTACAGGAAGAGTATCTCCCTTTGTGCTAAATGGGTTATTCGATGTATTCATCGTAACAAGGACTAAATTTTTGCTAAGACATTGTATCTTGTTTGGTTCTCCTTATGGTAAAAATGTTGGAAGAATATTGGCTTTCATACCTTACTAATTACAAGAGTGCTAGTCAAAATACAGGTACATTTGTTGTGAAAAGAATTTGGAAAGCCTTTGAATCTGTGAAGCATTTGATGAGATGGGTTGGTGATGGCTTCAGAATATGTCTCTCCTTCAACGACCATAATTTTTGGTGGTCACCTATTTTCTCTGATAGCCTGCCTTTAGCAGAGTTTCCAGACATCAAGGCGGTGAGGTTGTTTCGGAAAGGAATTTCTACCATAAGAGATTTGGTCTCCAAAAGAGATTGGATCTCTTGGCCTGAATTGAAACAAAAATTTCAGCTAGCAAACTCGGACCTCCCATCTATTCTGAAAATTTAGCCTCTCTTTTTTTTATGTTATGTTGCATAAACTTGGGCTTCAACCACCTATTTCTGGTGGAAAGACTGGAGATGGAATGTGGATATTCCATTACTGAATTATGATTTTGGGGTCATCTATTCTTTGCTTTCTCCCATTTCTCCTGGTATTGATAAGCTTAACACCCGCTGGAATTTTCACTCCTCTCCTTCCACCAGCTTCAACGTCTCTAACGAGGCTGGAATCCTTTGTTCGATCCTAAGTTGATTTTTTTCTTTGGTGTCTTATTTATCAAGGTCTTCTGTTGGGGGAACGGTTAAGCCATATCGGCATTCCAAACCCCAAGTGCCTTTGTTGTGGTCACCCAAAGTCTTTCAAACATGTCTTCTGGTTCTACCCCCATGCTCAAAGTGCTTGGCATTGGATTCACTCTCTCTTTCAGCCTTACCACCCAAAATTTTTTGATTGGAAGTTTGTTTTTGGGGGACTATGTCAATTGGCCTCCTTACATTGCTTCCATTTGGCATTTTTTCTGCTCTGTTATTCTCTTTCAGCTTTGGAAGGCTAGAAATAATGCTTTGTTTCAACACTGCAAGCTCTCTATGGAGATATCTATTAATGAGAAGGTGGAAATTTTGTCTTGTGTGTTTGCAGATTCAGGCCCAAGCCCAGAAGGTGGCACTGGAGTTTTCTCATCTCCAAGATTCTTGATCATTGGGGCAACACACCATGTACCATGAACTAGGTTCCTCCTGTTGATGATGATTGGCGATCTCTGCCTCATTCACCGCCACCTAGATGTCATGGCCACTCACGTAGCCACTCTAGGAGTCACACACGGAGTGATCGACCCTCTCCACCATCGGCTCACCCTAGCCCCTCCTCTTCTAGGGGACCTGGTAAGAGCCCTCCTGAGGCGTGGGAAAGTGGTTTCAGTTCAAACCGAGGATCTCCACCTGGGGGTGTGTCTCGGTTTGGTAGGTTGCCTCCTCTGGGACGGGAATCATGGTGCTTGAATGTTCGGATGTTAGACCGAGGTAAGTTGGTTAATCATCCCCCTTCGAAGAGCCTCACATACTTGGCTTCTTTCCACCAATGGATGATCCACCTCCACCTCCAAGTTTTGTTGCTCCTTGTGCATAAGTCTATTTTGATATAGTGCTTTTTGTTCACCCTTGTGGATGTGTTTTTTGCTCTCATGGATTTCTTTTGGTTGCCAATGTGGCACTCATTGTATCACCCTATGGGCTTCGTTTCTTTTGATGTTGTGACCCTTTGCCACAGCCGCCCCTTACTATATAACTCTTTGTATTATATTGTTTATAATATAAAGGTGGTTCCAATAGTAAATTTTCTCCCATTATTCCATTTTTACATTTAAACTTGATCCCTCTTAGATCAATATCCATCATCTCTCCATTTGAAATAAATTTAGCTAAATCTTCCATGATATCAAAATAAGTCTGATTTCCACATTTTTCTACAAGTGAGGAGAGGATTGTTGAAGTTTCCCACAATCATCTATATAAATTCCTTATGTGAATTATGAAACTCATAAAACTCCTTCCAAATGGCCCTTCTCCCCATACTAGAGTTTGGAGCATACATATTAGAAAGAATCCAATAAAAATATCATCATTATTCAAGAATAGAATGGCTAAATGACGATTGTTGTTCACTAGAATATTTCCATCAACAATTTGGGGATCCCAAAGAATCACAAGGCCGCCTTAATCACCTAAATAATTAACTCCAAAAAATGAATCTTTATTACAGATCTTAATTTTGACCTCCTTAAGTATTTATGTATATGTGTTTACTTCATGAAGAAGAAAAACATTAGGGTTGTTATTTTTTCTATTGTTTTTAACTATAACTTGTTTATTTTGGATATTTAATCCTCATATGTTTCAAGATATGATTTTCATTTTCTAGCTCCATATGATTTGGTTAGATCCACTTAGTTCTAAGGTACTATGACTACCATTCGCCACCTATTTTGTAATTTCTCTATTTTAGATTTCTTACAAGTTTGGTCTTCCTCTCTTCAAGTCTACCCTAACATCAATCATGTCAATATATTCATTTTAATTTTCCATGTCAATATACTTTGTTTGTTGTAGTGTTGATTTCTTATTCCAATTTCACTTATTTTTCTCATAAAACACAAAATTTATGTTACTTATATACTTCCCTTTGTAACTAGATTATAAATCTAATTTTAGCCCACAAAAATACACTTTACCTCTATTCCATTTAAAAAAGTCCTTCTAGCATGTGCATATGTAATATGCCCAAAACTTTCAAATGTAGTATTCTTTGTTTCCTCGTACTCAAGCTTCTTGTGAAATTTCATTTTCACACTTTGTTGGGAAAGCGATTCAATAAATAGAAAAAACAACCTACGAATTCATCCCAATAATCATTTAACAAATTATTTTCCTTCAACATAGTTTATGCCATTCATTCTTTCAACAATGCCATTTTGATGTGATGTGTATCTAGTAGTAGATTGATTCTTAATTCCATTTGCCTTGCGAAGAATTATTATTTTCTTGGAAAAAAATAACCTCATTTATTCGTTCCCAATAATTTCACTTAGTGCCCATTTTGTTTGTCCACCAATTCTTTGAATCTGTTGAAAAGTGTCAAAAACTTCTTAATTTTTCTTCAAGAAATAAGCCCAAGTTTTATAGCTAAAATCATCTTTGAAAGTGATAATTTTGTTTTATTTATCAATAAAGGTCATTTGCATTGGCTTACATAAATGAAAATGAATAAGCTCAAGTATAGTTCTTTCCCTCCATGATTTACCCATTAGAAATATTTCCAAAGAACTTAATGTTCGCAAACCTTTGTTGGGATCCTCTATCACAAATAATACATTCACCATATTCTTCATAAGCAAGTAAATTCAAACCATTGAAACCCAAATGCCTAAATCCAAGATGTTAAAGTCTTGATTCTTTTTTATTACAACCTTAAATGAAGGTATTTGTTCTTTTTGAATTTTCAAAGGAAATATGGTACTTTTTGGAGTACTTTGTCATTTGCACACTTTAAACCAACTTATTATGGCATTCTTATCATGAATCACACATGCATATTTTTCAAAGGAAATATGGTACTTTTTCATTTGGAATTTTTCAACCAACTTATTACTTCCATTCTTATCATGAATCGCACATATGTATTTTTTCAAAATTAACTTTATATCCATTTTCTAAAAGTGGTCGATCTTATTTAAATTGTGATATAAAATAGGCACAAAATAAACATCGGGATATGTTTTTCTTTCCTCGCTTATTAAAAGGATATATTGTCTTTTCCCATAACCGAAAAATTGGTATTGTTCTTCATATTCACATTTGATTATACAGAATCATCAATGTTTACAAACATATCCTTGTTTTCACTCATGTCATTGCTCCACTTGTTGTCCAAATACCAAACCTCTTTGATGATATCCTCAACATCATTACATGTGATAAACATAGATCCACTATTTTCATCTCATGTTTCATTTTTATTAGATAAATTTACATTATGATTGATCATATCAAATTATTTTTTATATACTTATTGACATAATGACCAACTTCCTTACAATAATAACATTGTATATGATATTTTTCATACTTTTGACCTCCACCCGCATGATTATGGTTATTATAACTAGTTCTTTCTCCATGAAAATTGTGTGATCTTCCACCTTTTGAAAATACTCTTTCTTTGATGAATTTGGTAAAGCTCCCAAAGGCAAAATACACAAATACTTAGATTACACACACAATAGGCATGAGATGTTAATTCATTATTTACAAAGAGAGAGGTTACATATATAGTGTAATGATATCCTACAAAGTAGAGTCAACACTTATCAACTCAATCACTCATAATAATATCTTTAGAAGTTAAATTCTAAATATATAATGTATCTTACCCAAAATTATATCTCACACGTACTTATTTGAAAAAATATTAGAACATGTTATAATAATATGAGTTGTTATTACAACTCATCACACCACATACAATATGCTAACACAAAATGTGTGATCACTAGCAAGATATTTCTAAAATCTCCCCTTCTTTGTGAAGATGGGGAGAAACACCACCTTCTAACTAAACCAACATGTTGCTGCATATTTTGCACATGGTCTTTACCTTTTAACGTTTTGCATTGGTGCTTACACTTGATTTTGGGAACACTTCGACCTTAGAAGTGGGGCCTTCATTGACCAATCCAGGAGCACCATACATCAACCATGAATATCGAACACTATTAATCGATTCTAGGAACTTCAACCTAACTAATAAAAATTAGTGGGAGCATCACATCTACCACCAAATTTTTCAAGAATGTATCCTACTTCATTACTCTTGATTTGAATCTCATGCATCATCATCATATATAAAGGGTAAAATATAGAAACTTCATACTCACATTGCAAGTTTTATTTCACACTTTGAAAAAATGAAAATTCTAAAAATAAAATAATGAGGACTCCGTCTTTTTTATCTTCGTATGTAACCACCATTCGAGATCATTAGAACTTTGATCATGAACAACATGTGATAATATTTAGTGTCGGCTAAAAATCATCCTCGACATTTGGTCATTTTGACGCTTGACTAGTTGTTGGCCTCATTGTTAGTGATTAAAGAGAGGTCCTTATTTGACCTCATTCTTTTATTGTCTCTAACCATCGAGTATGATTTTTAGCTCAACCATATAAAACTTGAGAATGCTCAAATTTCAATATCCCCACTCAATTTGGACTCAGGTAACACTAAAAATGGGTGTGTACGGTGAGGCAATGTTTTAATTTTTTTACACTTTGATGATAGAAAATGATGGCATTTAAATATATTAACATACCAACAATTTTATGGTTTAAATTACCATATAACACAATATGATGCCTTTATTATGAGAATGACACATATAAGACCATAAAATAGCCATTACATGTTATATAGCTTATCATAACTAGATTTACTAATTCACGACACTCATACTATAAATTTTAACAAGGACTTTGACAACAATACATTAATTACTAAAAAACACCAATATTAACTCCCCACACCTCATTAAGCTAAAGGTGTTTCTCCAAATAAGAATAAGGGGGTTGTGGGTTGCAATATATGATAAGGATGTGACATGCGGTATCAACGACACATTGAACATCCTATTTTTGTTGATAAATCAGATTGATCATGAGCTTATTTACATGTGTGTCATAATTTTTGGTGTTTAAGATAAAATAATTGGTGATCTATGCGAGATACTACCTTCACCACTTATTACCCTCTAAGAAGATTGCACATGACTCACCAGTTGATGTGCGCCCCTTAACTTGAACTTGAGGCTAGCTCAAAATGAGCTCGGGATTCATTCTAGTCATAGGTTTGCTCTTAATATTGGCTTATACATATCTCTCTTCTCTATACTTATCAAATCATTTCCCGAGCTTTCATGTTGGTACCACCTTCACCTTGGATTTCTCCACTTACAACTCAAATCAAGGTTTAGTTTTTGATCTAACTCTTTGAAACACATCACTAAAAGTGTTCATCACGTGGGCTTTACGGATGTGAGATTAGATTCAATATTCAGCCTTCACTTGCTTGAATTTGGCTCTCTATTTTTGGTTTGGTGAAACTTCATTGGTCTCCAATATATTCTTGGATTTAACTACTTCACGATTATTATAGCCACATTGATAAAAATTTATCTCCTTTTCTACGGGAGCGTTTAGTCCATAAGGGTGATGATTTTAGGGGTGTGCCATATACCAGACATATAATTTCTTTGTTAAATTTATAATTATACCCACGTGTCTAGAGTTAGGAATCAATTTTTCAATTCGTGGTGGAGTTATTTTTGAAAACATGTTTGAAACTCATTAGATTGATACACATTTTTCCAAACTAGACTAAAGTGAGTAAATCCTAACAATCCACACATCGATGACTTTGGTTTCTTTGGTCATTGGCGTACGGCCATATCACTTGCTATCCACATGGAATTGGTTCTCCTGGGTGCCATAAATTCTTCTCACAATATTACACTTTGCCCATATATCACAACAATAACCTTGCATCCAATATTTTGAAGGAAATGTAACATCATTCCCTTTGGAAACAAGAACACATCACTAGATTTCAATTAGCATCATTCCCTTTGGAAACAAAAACACATCACTTTGGATTTCAATTTCGATATAAAATTTTGTTGGTGGCATCTATGAAGTCGATGGCTAATCATATTTTGAATGATAAATGAAATCTCTCAAAATTGTATTCCAATTCTATGGCATTTGGAGATGACACAAAATTTGGTGGAAAATTAAGAGCTTGAAAATTAATATCGGTGAAAATATCATCATGTATATCGGTGCTTTACAAGATCACTCATCAAGCTCCACCGGATGATGCTACAAACTTGGGCAATCATACCAATCAATATTAGTCTTTTTCTTGGTCATTATTGCCATATTTTCCTGTTACCATTTTTCGTTGTGTTAGCTCTCTTTGAGGCTGCATTTACATCCAACATGCTTCAAGCTTAAATTTTTATATTTATATATGGTAACTACTTTTCTTCACAAATATCATCGCTAGAATTGGCAAGAAATCAGTTGCTTCAACTTAGAGTAAGTACATCAGATCTTAAATTAAGAAAATAAAGAATATTTTTCTCGAGTTGGAAATTACATGGTACTAATCGATGGTTTTACTAGTAAACACCTCTCTCTTGTAAATCGAGAGAGAAATTTTCACTCAACAACTTTGTAAGAAATCTTATGGAGTCTCAATGAAACTTTCAATCGGCACATAAAATCTACTTATCGCTCATATGACCAACTATTGGAGGGGCTCAATTATCGGTGAGTGTTAGTGCATCTCCTATTTTCCTATAATTGTTCAAGTTTATAACTGAAAGGTGGCTATAAAGTGCTACAAAAATCAATCATTTCGGTTGGCTTTCGAACCAAGAAGCTATTATATTTTCCCCATTTTTGTGTTGGCCCTTTTTAAGCTCAAATTACACTCATGTGAATAATGTGAGTGAGATCGAGACGATAAATTCAAGCACATTTAACATATATTATTTGGTTAGGAACAATATGAGCCATGGAATAGGTGTGGGAAATGTAGGTTTTTAATTCCCACCTTTTTATTTCCAACTTTCCATTCATGTATTCATCTTATCTAACAAATTCAACTTTGTTGAATCTGAAATTTTGACGTTGTAAAAAAGCCTTGGTGTTACTGGACAACAAAATTGAAGTGGGAGATGGGAATGGCTTTTCATGGCCTTGCATCATACTGTTATACATGTTACATTTATGCTTGTGTTTTTTTTTCACGCATTTCTTATAAATTGGGGTTCCTTTTATTTTCCTAGATTTTTTTCGTACATATTTACTTGAATTGCTTTGACTTTACAAGGAAGAGGATTGCAAAGATGATCTAGATGGAGGAAATGCTATACACCAATTACAACAGAGTTAACGGTTTGGCATCCTATCTCTACCGCCATTTATTGTCTACATAAAGCTTATATTTCCTTAAGAGAAAACCTAATCCACCTCCACTCAAATGGCCGCCCATAGCTATAGTCGGGAAGAATCTAATAGGGAAACCAAGTCATGCAAAGATTATCTACAATTGAAAAGTGCGGGTATCCCATATTTTTGTCAATCTCTACCCCTGGTGTCTTGGAATTTATATTGACCTTAATTGCATCAAATTTCATGAGATCGATGATGGCAAAAATGGGGGTGCGATAGGTAGGGGAAAGGGAATAGTATTTTTTCCCTCCGTTGTGCACACAAATCTCCATAAATGTTGTTTGTAGTACCGCATTAACATCACTACATGTTCCCTCATCTTCCAAAAAAAGTAGATCATATGGTTTGGGCACACTTGATTTTGCATACCTCAAATTTTGAGGAGAAAACATGGGTAGGGAATCATAGTTTGTTGATGATGATAGACGATTATATGAGACTCTCAATGTCACATTTTGGAGTCCTTACACTATCAAACATTTATTATCCATAAATAGTTCATGCTTCTTGAAGATCAAACCTAATCCTTCTCCACTCAATTGGTCACCCACACCTATATTCGGGTAGACTCAATAGGAAATTGATTCATGTAGTCTTGTCTACAATTGGAAGCATGTAGGTAGCCCATAGTTATAAAGACTCTACTCATGGTGTCTTGGAATTTATATTGACCTTAGTTGCATCTAGTTTCATGGGATTGATTATGGTGAAAATGGAGGTGTGATAGGTAGGGGAAAGGTACCGTAGTTTTCTCTCCACTATGCACACTGGATCTCCCACCCATGCTTTTACATCACCGCATCAACATCACTACATGTTCCCTCCTCTCTAAGATAATTAGGGCATATAGTTTAGGTATGCTTAATTTCACATGCCACACATTATTAAGAGGAAACTTGAGCATGGAATCATAGTTTTTTTATGATGATATATGAGGATAATGATGAACCTCTCAATGTCACATTTTGGAATCTTTATCATTGTCGTGCATTTATTGTCTGTGGATAGACCATTTCTTCATCTCTATCTTAATCGCTAAAGAGAAATTTTGATCATAGATGTGCATGAAATTTGTGACATAAGGAAACTTAAACACAAAGTTTCCATATCTAACATATGTAGACTTGAAGTTCGAACATATGCAAGTTTTCTTATCTACATGTGGTATTTCCCTATCTACATGCGGTGGTGAAGGAGACTTTGGGTTATGACGATATTTCCCTCTCTTAGAATTTATCTTCTTCGTCACATCCCCTTTGACATATCCCACATGAAATTGCTAGTAATATTTCAACCACTTTATTTTTATAATTAAAAAAACACTTTGGGCACTTTGATCCCTTGACCCACGACGATAGCTTTAGCAAAAGCATATTAATCACATGGGATGTGTGACAACACAAATCCTAAAAGAAAAATAAAAATATTTTTTGGAAACTAGGACACCGAGAGGGTGAATCGAGTGTCTAATAGAAATTTTACGAGATAATTTCATTTTATCAATCTTGATATGAAGAGAAAATAAACCATAGACAAACAAATAACTAAAGAATGTACACACGGACATAGAGTTTTATGTGGGAAACCCAAACTGGGAAAAAATACCCATTGAAACCAAGAACTAGGCTTAGAAAAAACTTGTTCTATATTTGTTACATTAATTTCATGGTTGAGATTCAACTCAACTTGGAGTTGTAACTCCAAAAAATTGACCAAACAGTCACTCGGTCTATGACAAGCTTCAACCTGTTTGCAAGTTTCAACTCCCAAGTTTTGTTTAGCAACAATGACCTTTTTGAGCTTCAACTCACAGAGAAGCTACCACTCCCATTCTACTAAGTCAGTAACTTAGACTTAAACACAAATTCTTAATCATAAGTGGCTTGTTGTCTCAAACAACCAATAGTGACCTCTAAATTAGCTCTCTTTCTCTTTCTCTCTCTACTTCCCAGTTTTTCTCCTAATTCCATTTTATTCTAATCATCTAATTTTATTTGACATAATCATTTCAATATTATTTCTCCTTTTAATCCTTTCCTTAATCGACACTCAATATTTTTCACAATATCTTTCAAAATAGACTCAGACTTCTATCAAAATCACCTTCTCAAGTTGGTATCTCTATGTCAATTTCAGGTGACAAACTCTACACACCATAATCACTTACCTCGAAACATATTCATCTACCTTTGCATATACCCACACACTTTGTTCTTCAAATTTTCATCCTACTGCTCCTACTCATGGTGGTACACCTCTTCAATCTTCACAAGGACATCTTCTATCTAAATCAGCATATACATTTTGGTTTGTATTCATTTATATCTTTTTCTAAATTTTCTTTCGCTCTTCTATCTCCATCACGTAGTTTTCATCTGCTATTACTTCTTTGTAACACATGTACTCTTATACATTGCAACTCTTTTCTTTTTATGCATTCAATACTCTAACCCCTTCTTGTTAACACGATGTTATTCAATCATCACTTCACTTGTTTCTATGTCTTCTATCTTGTTATATCAGTAATCTCTACATTGATATATGTAAAAACAAGCTCTTCAAAACCTCAACATCACCCTTTCTTGCTTTTTCAACTAACTTATATGAACCCTTTTGTATTCTTATCAATCACATTTCATCTTACCATGCACTAATATCTCTGTCATCTCATCATATTTCGAGTCATTTGCACACTCACATATTTCACTTTTTCTCTTTTTATATATCTTTCGCTATGTATTTTCTATATTCCCCTTGATGTCAACTTAATATTTTCATCTTATTATTTTTTGTTCAAAACTCTACACTTGAGTTTCTCGAGAGCTTCTTGACTTTTCACCTTATATAGTTTGTATTCTTTTCATTTTGAACTTTTCAACTCTTCACCTTTTATATTTAAGAGAGATTCAAACTTGGTGGTAGTGAGATGACCTATGGAACCTCTCTAACTCTTCTTCACCTTCATCATGACACAATACATTCCAAAACCTGACATTTTCTTTCACAAGGTGACTGATCACATAGGAAATCTGCAACACAATCATGAATAACTTTTGCATGTAATCTGTCAAGGAATAGGAGTTACCATTTTGTGTTATTGGCTATTGTTGGCCTTTTAGCTTCTCAAGAGCTCGATTACTTATATTAAGAAGTTTCAACTCCACTCAAAATAGATAATTGCTTTTGCAAACTTGGTCTACTAGTTTACGGGAGCTATAGAAATACCTAGACCGAGACACCCTTTTCATACACATCATAGCACTGAAATTTTTTTCCTCATCTTGTTATTGTCCTAGTTCCAAATCATCTTGTCATAGTATTCCTCCAAAGATGTGGTCTACATTGAATAGTTAAGATGAAAATAATATATTGAGTGATTTTGATCTTTTATGGAAGTGCTACGCCACACTTTCAATTCATACATCATTAAACCACTTTATAGAAAAATTAGATCATTCTTTGGTCTTTTAAAATCATGCAAAAAATTAAATAACCATCAATGAATAAAAATTCACATTAGAAGAATATTGTTGGTGAAGTTATAACTCTGCCATGAGATAATTGTCACAAACATCTCCCGAGTCTTGGTGAAATGAATTGAAAATTGAAAAATCTTCAAGATGATGCCTAGACAGAGATATTTGTAGAAGGTTTTATGAAATTTCACTAGTTATATTTTGAGTTTCGTACATATCTTCTCTTAAAACCCTAGATTGAGGGTTTCAATATCTGAGCTAGCCCGAGATGGTATAAAAATGATTTTCTTTCATGTTAATCAATGGAATTCAAGAATTTCACCTCATATGGACCTATGGAAGTATCCTTAAAAAATTTAATTCTCTAGTTTAGCTTGGAGAGCCCGGATACATCACTAGCAACTTGAAATCACAGTGCATAGTGCAAAGACAGATTGTAACAATGCTACTCAATTCAAGAAGTAACTTGTTTTTGGGTCTGAATTTATTTTGCAATTCTTTGGAGGAATCAATGATAGTTTCAAGACCTATTGCAACATTACACAACTTCCTCAAGGCTAATGTTTCAAATTTTCTTAAGTGAGAGCTCCTACACAGTGACCTACGGTTCATAGTGTGATCAATATTGATCTCTAACACTTCAACTATACCCTTAATCTTGCTTCCACATATTTGAAGATACATATATATATATTGAGATGAATATTTCCTTGATACTTACACCACAATGAAAGCATGCACTATAATCAAGGACCATACCTACAACTTAGACTTGATTACTTTTGACACTCTTTCATATAGCATATTGGAGTCACAAATTTTTAGCTTTCTATAATCAACATAGGTGTATGCCAAGAGATTTTTCACTAATCATTTATCATGGAGAGAGTGTAATGCCAATTTTTCATCTCGAGAATCAACACACATTCATCCTTCATCTATTGTCTAAGTTTTCATAATCGGACTTACATAACTTCAATTTGGCATTAGGAAGGAAAATGAGCCGAGTTTTAATCAAATACCTAGGGAAAATTCTTGAGATACTTTAAGATCAACGAATGGGAATCAACTTCATACTTCCACCTTTAAAGTTTCATCTTGGAGTCTTAAAAAAACACCCTAGATATGCAAAGATTACATAATCAGACCAATCCTAAAGATTACTACAACCATGCCTCGAAAGCACTCATACCACCATTTTATCCTGGAGAGGGTATCTTGTACTTTTGAGAGGTTTTTCAACTTGCACAAGTCATTTGGATTCATAACACTTCACTTTGTGCCTACTACTTCAAGAAGAGGGTCTGGAAGGAGAAAGAACCTGTTAGAAAAATGTTCATAACTTTCTTGTTTCTCAACCAATTTGCCTCAAAAATTTGCAATACTTCAGGATTGGAGTTATATACAAAAATTACTTATATTTTTATTCAAATAATTCTTGACAATTTTTTTGGTGCTAAGAACATAGCATGCTCAATTTACATTCCCTAAGAAGACAGTTTTAGAAAATTTGCATAACTTTCACAAACTTCTTCAAAACTTGATGAAACTTGACATGAAGCACCAAAACTCACACCTCTACATGATACATGAGTTTATTTTTCATAAATATTCTTGTAATATTTAAACATATCTCACTTACCTCAGCCTTTATTGTCAGTCCTCAAAGACAATTTTGGTGAACTTTTTAATTTTGCCTCAAGAGCTAAAATAAATCTTGTTGTTGTTCATACATGCCCTAGAAAACATCCCTAGGCTCCTCCCATGCTTACATGGTATTTTAATGACATGTATCTTTCACACCTCATTAGGCTCTAGAACTAGGCCTAAATAAGTCGAGTTACCATTATGACTCCCAACATTTGATCTGCATCACTTACTCCAAAATATCTTTCACATGCTGAAACTATCATTTATGACCTGAATAACATCTGATCCAAGCATACCAACCATGTACAAGCTTCTCGTGGACTCTGCCTCACAAAACAAAAGCTTCAGCATCCTAAATCAACTCGAATCCTCACTTCACCACTTCATCACTCACTCTTTTTCCCCAATGCCACTTGACATCAATGACAACATCATTAACCAAGGTTCAACAATATCCCCCTTTGTCATTGATTTCAACATACGCAAAAAAATTTGATGGAAAACACACACAGTGAGCTCACATCACCCTTCCTAGTTTCGATCGACAACATACTCTCCCCTTTGACATCTATGACAAAGGGTCATGCATTCAATAGTAAAAACAACAAGAATATAATCACTTTGCAAATCATAAACTTACCTCAAGAACCTCCCCCTTGGATTAGCATTGCTATTTTTCCACCTATGTTTCTAACCAAATACATGGATGTCTTCAATTAGCTTTAATGATCCCCCTAAACCTATGCTCTTCATGTTCGGGTATCTTACGTCACCATGTTTAAGAACAAGTTCACACTACTCCCTTGGGATCAATTTATCCTCTTTTTTCGAACCTACATGACATCAATCAAATTCCTTGCTCTCAAGCCTCTTCATAATAGATATGTTACATCATTTCAAAGTGTACTTTTCAATGGTTTTGCATATTTCCTTAGCATTCAAATATTTCTATCATCTCCTTATTCATATTTATCTTGTGACCAATAAACAAACTACTAAACTATTTGTCTCTAATTCTCACTCATTAATCTAGTTGTCATTTTACTTATCCTTTAAAAACATGGTTCATTCTGGCAATCACTTTTTTATCCACAAATGTATATTTTCAAGCATTCAAATGGTGTCACTCATCTTCTATTCATTTTCAAAAAGTTTTCACACATGTTTATATTATTTTAATATTGCCAATGGGTATAAGTCTTCATCAAAACAAGAATTTGTAATTAGAAACAACTGCTCTTTTCAATTTAAGACAAGTCTTCATATCAATAAATTGTATTCAACTTTAGATAATTTTGTCTACTACTGGGACTATGAAAGTATTACCCGTGAATTTAACCCTTGATAAACTGATTAAGACACTATATTATAGTTCTTCATGTTTAATCTGAGTGTACATCTAACCAATATGAGCTTTAGGACCTCGTGATTTTGCAATCATATTACATATGCTTCACTATTTTCTACACACTTGGATGGTCTCATAACTTTCACTATTTCAACATGACTCTTTAGCAAATGCTTTCACATATAGCCTAATCATGCACTCTTACAACTCTGCTAGAAATATATTGTATTCTTATACATGAACCTTGATCAATTATCATAGACATTAATGATCAACTAAGATGAAAGGAATAATCAAGTACTATGTATTTTCTTCATGTCAACCATACCCAAACAACAACAAGCACAACTCATATCTTAACTAGCAATATTTCTTGACAATGAGCACCTTTGTAATATTCAATTGACATCAATCTTAGATTGATAATTTTGATCACTAGTGTTGAATTATACTAGCATAGATACCTACCGAGATAAGGTATTTTACATATTGTCTTGATACCTTCCATGTACCTACCTAGACCTTGTAGAACATCTTGATTTAAATTCATCTCAAATCGCAGTATTTTTCATTTATCTCATTGCGTGCCTTCCATACACCTTTTGACATTTCATTCAAGTTTTCAAACTTGCTACCTTTAGCTCAATGGTATTTCCTTCAAGTACAAATTCTTAGAGCTCTTCAATGTAATTTGAAAACAAACTGACTTGTACACTCTCCTACTTTACAAGAAATGGACTAAACTTCTAGACTTTGACTTTAGTTTTCTTGATGCACACACACTCCTTTTGACCATTAGAAACACTCACACATGGAATAGATGCCATAAGAAAACCTTTGTCATCAAGACAAATTATGTGGATTGAAACATTTTTCTTATGATACAAACACACTCAACCATATCAGACTTCTTAAGGCTTAAACAAATACCAAGGTGTTGATGTTAATGTAAGTATCTTGTGATGACTCAATGAACTGTTCATTAGAACTCAAAATCTTACTTGATTATGATTTCAGTAGGAAACTCTCTTTATGACTACTCAAGAGGACAAACAAGCATTGGACCTTTAACATAGATCAAGAAAAATTAATCCTAGAGACTGACATACCTTACCCACTGGATGGAGACTCTAATCGACAAAAATCTGGTGTCAAACCTTAATCGGGAGTAGCTTTAACCAACTCACTCGATTTAATTTTGAAGAACACTTTGATTTACAAACCGATAGTCGGATGAAGAGAATATTATGCTTCCTTCAACTAGTGTATACCTTCTAGAATCCTAGAGAAGGCATACCATCTTGTCATGTCACCTCAGAACAAGATAAAGTCATCAAAATAGCATGATGACTCAATTTTCTCTTTCCTTGTCCTTGTCCTCTTGTTAGTCTTCTTAGATGCCTTCCTTGGTGAACCAACCTCATCACTTGACCTCTCACTTTCTAATTGAGTACTTGATAGGCACACATGTTGCAACTCATATACTTGTTCCAACACTTCTTGAGGAAGAAATTATTTATCCTTGCACTAGAATTTTCTTCCTTCTTCTTGCCTTTTTCATCTCCTATTGATGTCTTGTTTGTACTTTCTTCTCCTGTGATTATTTTAGATTGATGTGTCTCTTCATTATTTTCCCTTGATATCTTCTTATCATTCTTTTCCATTTCAACTTTTGACTTTTCTTCCTTGACCTTGTATATCCATTTTTCTTTCTTCTTTTCAATATCTCTCTCAACCATGGCTGACTTGGTCTTACTCTTAGAGTTTTCTTTTCTCTGAATATTATTTTGTCTTGCCTCTGGAATGCATTCATCTTGTAACTAAATCTAGGTGGTTCATGACAATGTCTAGAAAAATTCCCTTGCCCATGATAGTTGAAGAAAACAACCTGATTCTTTCCTCTTGAGTCTCCTTCCCAAAACTAATTGATTGGTTCTTCTAGGAAATACTTGGCTATGTGACCCTTTTCTTTGCAATTGAAACACACTATATTATTTTCATATTCAATACTACAAGCTCTCCATGGATGTTCTTTTCCAAATTACTCATGCATTCCCTAACTCTATGCCCAAAAATATTGCATGAAAATTAAATTCCATGAAACTTACCTGATAGTATTCTTGCATTTGGTTGCCTAATGGTATTCTTGTGTTCTTTTTTGTCCTTCTTGGTCTCTGAACATCCTTGACAAGATACATGGCTTGATTCAACCTTCAATTCCTTTTCCTTGCTTGTTCTAGTTCCTCTCTGAGGGTCTTTAGATCTATATTTAATTTCTCACATTCTTCACTCTTGGCTTGAATAGTTTTCTAACATATCTCATGCTCTACTTCACCATAATTTATTTATTTTCTTTGCAAGCCATCAAGTTGGTTAGTAAATTGTTCCAACTCAATCTTCAAGGTCTTTAGTTCCTCTTTAAATTTAAGGAAAACATTTTCTTTGTCTCTCAAATCCTTTGACACTTTCTCAAAAAATGAAGCCATCTCATTTAGTTATTGACCATGATTAACTTCATTGAGCTTGATTTATGTCTTTAACTTGTTTATAAGATCTTGAGCAATTTCATACTTCTTTTTCAACATTGATTTTGTTGATGTGCCCATGCTTGTGTCTTTTGGATCACCTTCAAGCTGTTAATCTTGACTCAAGAGTACCACACTCCCATACCAATTGTTGGAAACTAGGACACCGAGCGAGGTTGAATCAGTGTCTAATCACACTTTTACAAACATTTTCATTTTCTCAATCTTGATATGAAGATCAAATAAACCATATATAAACAGAGATAATCAAGAATGTACATGGAGACATAGAGTTTAATGTGTGAAATACAAAGAGAAAAATCCATGAAACCAAGAACTAGGCTTAGAAAAATTGTTCTATATTTGTTACATTGATTTCATGGTTGAGCTTCAACTCAACCTGAGTACAACTCTAACAATTTGACCAAGAAGCCACTCAGTCTTTGACAAGCTTTAACTGTCTTGAAGTTTCAACTCTCAATTTTGGTTCAAGAACAATGACCTTTAGTGAGCTTCAACTCATAGAGAAAATACCACTCCCCACCTAATAAGTTATAACTTAGACTTAAACACAAATTATTGATCACACCTGACTTGTTGTCTCAAACAACTAATGGTGACCTCTAAATTATCTCTCTCTACTTCTCATTTTTACTCTTGATTCCATTTTCTTCTGATCATCTATTCATCATATAATTTGATTTGACATAATCATTTCAATATTATTGCTCCTTTTAATCATTTCCTCATATGACCCTCAATCTTGTTCACAATCTCTTTCAAATTCAACTCAAACTTCTATCAAAATCACCTTCTCAAGTTGGTATCTCTATGTTAACTTCAATGTGACAAACTCTACACACCATAATCACTTATCTCTTAAACATATTCATCTGCCTTTGTTTATACCCACACACTATTCTTCAAATTTCCATCCAACCTTTTCCTACTCATGGTGATACACCTTTGCAATCTTCACAAGGACATCTTCTATGTGAATCAGCATATACATTTTGGTTTGTATTCATTTATATCTTTTCTAACTTTTCTTTCACTTTTATATCTCCATCAAGAAGTTTTCATCACACTTTTGCTTCTTTGGAATACACCCTTTACTCTTATACATTCCACTCTTTTCTCTTTATACATTTAATACTTTGACCTCTTCTTGTTAACACATTGTTATTCAATCAAAGCACTTCACTTGTTTCTTTGTCTTCTATCTTGTTGTATCAGTAATATCTACATTGATATATGTAAAAACAAGCTCTTCAAAACCTCAACATCACCCTTTCTTTCTTTTTCAACTAACTTATATGCACCCTTTTTTATTCTTCTCAATCACATTTCATCTTACCATGCACTAATATGTTTGTCAACTCATCATATATTTCAATCATTGCATGCTCACATATTTCACTTTTTTATATCTTTCACTGTATTTTCTATATTCCCTTGATGTCAACTTAATGTTTTCATCTTCTTCTTTTTTTTTCAAAACTCTACACTTCGGTTGCTCGAGCTTACTAACTTTTCACCTTCTATAGTTTGTATCATTTTCATTTTGAAATTTTCAACTCTTCACCTTTTATATTCAAGAGAGATTCGAGCTTGGTGGTAGTGAGATGACATGTGGCAACTCTCTGATTCCTCTACAAATTCATCATGACATAATACATTCCAATACCTGACCTTTTCTTTCACAAGGTAACTGGTCAAAAAGGACATCTGCAACACAATCATGAATAACCTGTGTAGGTAAATGTCAAGGAAGAGGAGTTACCATTTTTTTATTGGCTACTCTTGACCTTTTAGCTTCTCCAAGAGCTCGAGTTACTTCTATTAAGAATTTTCAACTCCACTTAGGCATAGCTAATTGTTTTTGCAAACTTGGTCTCTTGGTTTACAAGAGCTAGAGAAATACTTGAAATTTGCTTCCTCATCTTGTTATTGTCCTAGTTCCAAATCATCTTGTCACAAAGATTCCTCCAAAGATGTGGTCTATATTGAATAGTTAAGATGACAAGCATATATTGACTGATTTTGAGCTTCATGGAAGTGTTTCACGCCACACTTTCACTTGAGACATCTTTAAGCCAATTTACAAACAAATTAGATCATTCTTTGGTCTTTTAAAATCATGCATAAAGTTACAGATCCATCAACAAATAAAAATTTGCATTAGAAGCCTTCATATATTTTTGGTGAAGTAAGAACTCGCCATGAGTCAATCGTCATGAACATCTCCCCCAGTATTGGTGAAATGAATTGAAAATTTAAAAATCCCATTAAAATCCTTAGCCCTTGGTCATATAAGGGCTTAAAGCTCATGATTCCTACTAGTATGTGCTTAAATCCAACCCCCTTTCATTTTATTTGTGTGGTGAAGACAAAAGCATTTTATTTTAATTTAGTGGCAAATGAAATAAATGACGAGAGCATAAACTTGTAAAGCTTGTATCTTTTGATCGTCAACTCAGATTTGAGTGAGTGTCGTTTTTGCAAAAGTGCTTGTTTTTTCATGTTATTTCCATTAGAAATATTTATTTTGATAATAGTGTTGGTACCAAGATTTAATATCCTTCAAAGGCCTAGCAGCATCATGGATTCGGACAAGACACTCGAGGCGAAAGATGATTATGTATGTCATTTTGTATCCGGGGAAGCAATCTATCTGACTTTTTAGCACTCAGGCTTTGAAGAAGTGGGTAGCACCTTAAAAGGATTTGATCTTATCCTAACTATTTTAGGTTGTGCCTTTCAACCAAGGTAAGAGAACCTATTTTTTAACCTTTGTTATTAAAGGAGACGTAGATACCTTTCTTTTGCACAAATTTTATAAATAAAACCTTGGGAAAATATGATCAACACACCAAATCTAACTCTCATGAGTTGTCACTTCCAGATTATGGAGATATTTTCAATACAAGGCAAAGGTTACTAAAGACATTAAGAGATCCTGATTTTTCGCATATTTTTACAAGTAGATTTTGTTCCTTTGTTGATACGGTGGAAAATAGGGGTAGTTCGGGGTGGATCAATGAATTTTAAATGATTTTGGTGGGAGATGAAGTAGGATAAAGTTGATTATACCAGATATTTGGAGGGACTTCACAAAAAAGCTTGAACAATCAAGACATTCCTTCAACCAAAAGGTGTGCTTCAATGGACTCTAACATAATAAGGCTCAAATTGAAAGACCCAATTAAACACTAAAGTTTTGGATTAATCACGCCTAAGGTACACCCAAAGACTTACAGGACAATATTTGTCAACAAATGATAGTAAATTGATTTTAAATTTGTTTATCTCATCCAAGATGAAGGCTCTTTTGAAAATACCATTAGACTATCACAAGGACGAGATCTTGTGTGATTGCACAAAAGTTTCAATGTAAGATTGAAATAGGAATGAAAGAAACTATTTGCAGAAATTTTGAAAATAAAGCAAACACAATATTACTAGAGATTAGACACAAAATAATTCAAAATTGCTAAGATTCATCGGTAGGGGAAAGCTTCAGAGTAATCTCAGATCTTGTCAATGGCTATACATCTGCAACCAACTTGACATGACAGAAAATCTAACACAGAAAGAAAATAACAGTAACCTCGCCTTTGGTCTCTCAAGAAGACGGCTTTCTCAAATATTTTCTCAAGAATTCAAACTCGACCTTTTGCAAGATTACTTTCATTGCATTTATAATACACCCTTTACATCCAATTTTCCACACCAAAAGAGGAATATTTGAAGCACCTTTGTTGCATATATCGGATCATGATTTGCAGAAAGTGACATTCAACAAATTCACAAAAAGTTTCCAGGTGTTTTCAAAAAGGTGAATCATTGCAAATATTTGCATCATTGTTCTAACTGGAGGCATATTCTTCACCCTTGGTGCTTGTAGCACCTTTTCCCCTCAAAAGAGAAGAATATATGAGGGACCTTTGCTTGTTACCAATTTGTTTCAGACAAAGACATTTAACAAATTCAGATCCGAAATCATCAAAGGTGGACCAATTATGAACTGATCACGTCTCTAGGACCCTCGAATAATGACTAGGATGCCATGCCACAACTTTTGGGAGTCCTTCTAATCATTCTGATTCTGTCATGTGAGAAATCCCCTTTTAATCATTTTTTAGAGCCTTTGCGTAGCTAGACTTGACAGGTCATCCCTTTTTGCTCTTGAGGAAACGCCTTTTTCACCTTTTGTGCATGTACTTTCATCATTTCATCCCTTTTCCCTCTGAAATTTTACTCTGCAACTTCTAGATCTGGCATTTTGTGTTTTGCACGAGCCCGAGCAAAATCCACTCCAAAAGTACCTCAAATTTATAAATTGAGCTCCCAAATTGATTCAATTGAACTTTCTGAAACCAAAACGACACAAATTTGCCAAAAATTGATGAAGAATGATGCAAAAATGCATCTCCAAACATCCTGGAGCTTCAATGGTGGAAAAATCAAATGAAATGCATAGCTACCATTGATCTTGCCTTTCAACTTTTAATCTGAGCCTTCCACATGGAAAAATGTGATTGGAAATGGTCTGGGAGCACTTTTTGATATTTTATAACTTTTGGAAAAAAGTAAAATTTTGACATTTTTCTCCACCCCTCCGCCCTTAGAAAATGGGCTTGACACGTGTCCCAATGTGGGTCCCAGAGGAAACCACAGCTTGATTCTACTATTTCACCTCATTTTTGGCAAAAAGGAAAATTTTCCAAATTTTCCCGTAGCTCCGCCTTTAGCTTCGATGTGGGTCCCAATGGACTGCACTTCATTTTTTCAATTTATACTTATTTTCCAAAAAGGAAAAAGTTCCACATTTTCCCCACGGGCCCACACCTCCATTTTTTACTATTCAATGCTAGCATTACTTTCCTGTCAGGCCGCACTTCAACTTACAATTTTATCCCTTTTTACAAAAGGCCAAAAACCTTAAATAACCCTGAAGCTCTGTTTCTCCATCTCCCGCCTGCCACATGTCTCAATGGCGCATTTTGAGATGGTCCAAAAGTAGAGACCCCAAACAAGTGCGGGCTCAACACGTGTCTTAGTCTGGAAAAGTCTGTCAAAAAGTTGAAGGTTCAATAAAGGCGCCATGTGTCACAGAGGTCCGAGGCGCTCTCCTTTGGGCATTTGACAGAGAAACAAAAAACAAATTCTAGACCTTTAAGTGATCCTTGACCCAAGAAGGGACTGATCACGGCAACCAAATGGAGGACAAAGTCTTTCAAGCACCAACACAGGAGATAAAAAATGTGACAGAGGCCGCAAACTGAGGGATTTCAATGACAAACAAGGCGAGACTAATTTGAGCACCAACAAATAGAACTATAATTATAAAGTGTCATATTGTAACACGCACTCATTATAAAGTTCCAAATTTTGGGGGCTCTTGTTGCATTGTTTGGGGTCTTGTTGCATTGTTTGGGTCTTGCATTTCTTTTGGTGATTTTTTGAGAATGGTGTCTACTTATGCATTAGATCATGTTGAGCCATTAACAACATATAATTACCACACATGGAAACCAAGAATGGAAACAATAATCAAGCGGAAAGGATTATGGGATTTAAATTCTTTAGAATAACCAGTGTTCACTAGAGAATATGAGAAATTTCATTACCAGTGCAAGTTTGATGAGTGTATGGGTTTGATAGGAACTTATGTAAGTGATAGTCTTTTGTTTCATTTTGAAAAATGTGACTCTCCTTTCAAAATATGGGAGAAATTGGAGGATTTATTTGGTAAGGTGGATCATATGAGAGCCATGCAACTTGAAATTGAGATCACCGCTCTTAATCCTGAATATTTTCCGGTGATTATAGACTATCTTACCAAGTTCAAGCATTTTTGACACAAGTTGAAGGGGAGTGGAAGAGATAAGAAATATGAAGAGTGTGTTTACTTGATTATATCCAAGTTGAGAGGATCATTCCAAATTTTTGCTTCTACCTTTTTCTCTAGCATGGATGCCTTAGGTGACACATTCAAAATTCCTAACTTAGAAACATTTTGTGAAAGACTTACTAGGGAAGAATCCAAATTGTCTAACCTTTAGTCTTCCACTTCTCAAAAGGAATTAGTTGCATCTAATCCTAAGGGAAAGGGAAAACCAAAAATGAAAACCAAATCCACACCTTCTCCATCTCAAAATGCTCCTAAACCCAAAGAAAACAACTCTAAACCCAAGGAGTCTTATAAATTCAAAAATAAGTATATCCTTTCATGCTCTTTTGTGGGGGTAGTGGTCATGAAGAACATAGGTGTTATAAGCGAATGCAAGCCTTAGAGGATGCAAAGAAAAAAAAAAAATCTATTTCCACTCCACCTTCTTCTAATCAACATGGAAAATCACTTAATGTTTTTGGGAGATCTCATTCACCACTTAGATAGTTGGGTTATAGATTCTGGTGCTTCTCATCACATCACCTCTTTAAAAGAGTCTTTTGTTTCTCTAGGTTTGAGTTCTACTTCCAAAATTGTGGTTGGACATTCTTCCTTTCTTTCTGTTAAAGGAAAAGGTGATATACAACTTGATGGTGGTAGTATTCAAGATGCACTATATGTTCCTAACATCACTACAAATTTTCTTTCTGTATATCAAATTTGTCATTCTGGTCAAGGGAAAACAGTGAATTTTACACCACATGGGGCAGAAGTATGAACTTTTTGGAGCCTTATTCACTTGTTGCTCAGGGTCTTGTTGATCATAGTTCTAGAATATATCACTTTTAGGGTTTTGATGAAAATTCTTCTATAGGGATAGGATTGGTTTCTCATGCAGATTGAGAGATTAACCTTTGGCATGAAAGATTTGCACATCTCAATTATGTGTATTTGAAGGAGTTGAGCACTCATGTTATGGTTGATAGTCTTCCTAGAGTTTCTTATCTTGAGGGATTTTGTCATGGTTGTGCATTAGGGAAACAAAACCAAGATCTTCCTAAGAATTTTTCAAAGAGAGCTTCTTCACCACTTAAGCTTTTGCATAATGACTTGATATTTTTCCTACCCCCTCTTTCTATGGAGCTAAGTATGCACTTACCTTTATTGATAATTTCTCGAGGCGTATTTGGGTTTATTTTCTCAAGTAAAAAAGTGATGTTTTTCACACTTCAAAGTCTTCAAGTCTTTGGTCAAGAAACAATATTCTAGTTCGCATAAAGAACCTTCATACCGATAATGGGGGAGTATTTGGTGATGAGTTTTCAAAAAATTTTTGTCAACTCAAGGCATTATTCACCAACATTTTTTTCCTCATACTCCACAACAGAATGACTTATCAAAATGGAAGAATAGAAATTTAAAGGAAATGGCTAATTGTATGATGCATTCTAGAGATTTACCTCCTATCTACTAGGTAGAAGCAGTTAATTATGCTAACTACATTTAGAATCGCACACCACACAAAGCACTTGAGCATTTGACTCCAGAGGAGGCTTGGTCCAACACTAATACAAATGTCTCATTTTTTTGAGTCTTTGAGAACCATGTTTGGGCCTTTGTGCCAAAGAAAAAAAGGAAATATTTGGATAAGAAGAACAAACCCTTGATCTTTGTAGGGTATTGTGAGGACATGAGATCTTATTGACTTTTAGATCCTGATACTCATGACATTATTTTTTGAACACATGTTTAGTTTGATGAGCGCTTCACTCCTCATGATTCTTCATCTTCTTCCATGCCTCCTTCTTCTTCATCTCATCTTGAGGATCCTTTCTTTGAGGAGGTTGATGAGGAGGTTATAGATGTCATTGAGGATCCTATTCCACCGATGTTGTCGCTATGCCTAAGTGGGCTCGTATTATAGTTTCGAGGCAAAACCTTTCATACGGGGATCTTCCACCCACTAGGCATCATCATGCACATTCCACATGTTCGGAATTTTGTGTCAGAGTTTTCGAGGATCCACAGTCCTTTTCAAAGGCTCATGGGATACGAGAGTGGGAGTGGGATGATGTGATGGCAGTGAGTATTCTTCTTTGATGAAGAATCATTCTTGGGATTTGGTATCTCTTCCTAAAGGAAAAATATGGTTAGGTGTAAGTGGGTATACCAAACCAAATACACAATTGATGTGTCCATTGACAAGTATAACACCCATCTTGTTGCAAATGGTTTTTCAAAGTTGAGTTATTGATTACTCGATAATTTTGCACTGTTTCAAGATGGTATTTTTACTCCTTGTACTTGTTATTGTTTCATCACAAGGGTGGCCTATATACCAGATGGACGTGAAGAGTGCCTTTTTACATGGAGATTTACAAGAGGAAATATACATGGAGTAACCAGTTGGATTTTTTCAAGATTATTTTCTTATTTATAGACTCGAAGGTCTCTCTACGGTCTCAAACAAGCCCCTCGGGCTTCATATGAGAAGATGGATTCTTTTCTTCTATCTATAGATTTTGTTCGTTGCCACTCTAATCATACAACGGTGTATCTCCGGCATGTTGGTGAGGATATTGTGATACTTATCTTATATGTTGATGAAGTGTTACTTACTTTGGAAGCTCTTCTTTCCACATTCGAGTATATGAGAGGGATCTTTGTACACGTTTTACATGGCGAGATCTTGGGTTATTGCATTATTTCCTTGGTTTGTAGGTTTCTCGGAAAGATTCAAGGATTCATTTGAGTTAGCAAAAGTACACCCATGATATTATTCAGCACTTTGATATGGTTGATTGCAAGCCAAGTCCATCTCCTTTTAGTCACGGGGTTACTCTTACTTCCACATGTACCACGACTTTGTGATTGTATATTGTATAGGAAGTTGGTTAGGAGTCTCATGTACTTGACCCATACTCGCCCGATATTTCCTTTGATGGTCTTGTATCTTGGTTTGCACATTCTCCTCATAGTAGTCACCGGCATGCTACTCAAATTATTTTGTGCTATTTGCAGGGGCACTTCCCACTTTATATGGGTTCTACTCGGTTGGTTTGATATACGATTCGGATTGGGCGGGTTCTATTGATGACATGGTGTTCCACTTCTAGATATATTTTTTGTCTTGGTTTCTTCTCCATTTGCTTTGGCGTGCAAAAAAGAAACAAGCTATTGTACTTTCATTTTCAGAGGCGAAGTACATGGCATCAATTATAGTGAGTCAGCAGATTCTTTGGCTTTGATAGTTATTGACAGAGTTTGTATTCCCACATGATTCACCGATTGTACTTTGGTGTGACAACCAAAGTACCATTCACATTTCTCGCAACCATGTTGAGCACTAACGAACCAAACATATTGAGATACACATACACTTCATTCGTCAACACATTCGGGATAGAGATTTTTTTTCTTGGAGTACATTCCGCTAATTGCAAAGACAAGTTGCGGAAATCTTCTGAAGCCTTTTGCATCACCTCGCTACCTTGATTTACGTGGAATGCTTGGGATGTGTTCATGATAACATCTTCATTTTTATTCTTCTTTATCTTTCCTTCTAGCAGGATTCTTTCCTTATTTTGGTTCGAGATTTATTCATGGATATATTGTACATGAATACCTCATCGTGCCTAGTTTTAGGACTCATATTGTGGACATGCTACTTCTATTTTGGCCCCTCGATTCACTTAAGGGGGTGTTAGAGTAGGTATTTACCTTATCTCATGTTCACCTAGGTACTTTATTTACCTTTATTGTATTTATCCTCACCCACTTATGTGTGTGGATATTTATTTTTATTTATTTAGATATTAGGGGGATGTTATCTATTTGTTAGGTATAGTTCTTTCCTTGATCTATGGTATTGAATAGATCCTTGATGTCTAGTTATTTCCTAAATCTATGGTCTTGACTAGTTATTTGATTACTAGTTATTTCCTTGATCTACGACCTTGATTGGTTCTTAGATTGTTATTCCTTGCCTATACAAGAAAGATCCATTTTCAATGTATTTCATTGAGTTCCATAATAATATATGACATTGTTGTTCATTTGTTTGCAAAGGTTTTATTAAAGTTATTCTAGAAAATTTCTTTTATCTTATTGATTATGGTGTTTGATTAGCATCTGAGTTCTTTTCTTGGTACGATCTGGTTATCATTGCTTTTAAGCTCCTACACAATGACCTATAGTTCATATTGTGATCAATACCGATCTCTAACACTTCAAATATACCATTAATCTTGCTTCCACATCTTTGGAGATACATACATATATATATATATTGAGATGAAGAGTTCCTAGATACTTACACCACACTAAAAGAATGCACTACAATCGGGAACCATACTTCTACAACTTAGACTTTAGTTACTTTTGACACTCTTTCATATAGCAGATTGGAGTCAGCAAAGTTTTGGCTTTCTATAATCATCATAGGTGTATACCAAGAGCTTTCTCACTACTCATTTATCATGGAGAGAGGATTATGCCAATTTTTCATCTCATAATAAACACATATTCATCCTCCATCCATTGTCCAAGTTTTCATAATCGACTTACATAACTTCAATTTGGCATTAGGAGAAAACGAGTTGAGTTTTAATCAAATACCTAGGGAAAATTCTTGAGATACTTTGAGATACGTGAATGGGCATAAGATTTATACTTCCACCTCTGAAGGTTCATCTTGGAGTCTTCAAAAACACTCTGGATATGTAAAGCTTACATAATCAGACCAATCAGAAGACTACAAAACCATGCCCGGAAAGCACTCATTACCACCATTTTGTCCGGAGAGGGTCTTTTGTACTTCAAAGGTTGTTCAACTTTCACAAGTAATTTGGAGTCGAACACTGCACTTTGTGCCTATTGCTTCAAGAAGAGGGTCTAGAAGGAGAAAGAATCGTACACACAAAATCATGCACTTTAGACATTATTTAGTCTCGGTCTCATACTACTATTCATATGGTTTTTAAGTGAAGAAAGTACTAATTAACCCTCATCTTTTGGCCTTTTAATTTTCTTTTTTGTCGTCACTGTTGACCTTCAACACATACATTCCCAATCTATTTTTGTCATTTTGCATCATTTTAGCTCTTGATGGGGTGCCCACAAGTGCCCTAATCCCAGCCTAGGATGCCCTGATCCTTTTTCCACTTTTTCGCCACTTTTTGGGAACTTTCTAGCCATTTGAGCATTCTATATTTTTTGTGGTCAGCCTCTTCGGGGTTAATTACAAAATTAGAACAAGAGAACTATATAAATATAAAGTTATGAGACCATAATGAGGGACCAAGAACTAAGCACTACTATCATCACCTAAGGTTTCATCCATCAAAGGCTCCATTTGCATCCATCTAGCTCCATCACAAGGAACAAGGTTGGTTCATCTGCATCACACTATATAGGAGGGAAGTTTATTCTATTCCATCCACCATTCTATTACATTTCTACACATAGTTATTACTCGTTACTTTCACAAAGTGCGACTAGCACAAGAGCACCTAGGGCATGATTGCACACACAAGCACATAGAACTACATCGAGACATAGTGCAGTGTTCAGTTAGTAAGTCCACCATTGTGGTTGTCGAGGAAAATATGACCCCTTCATATGCATTTTTATTTTATAGGGGTTTGATGCTTGTCTTGGGGTTTTGCAAGTCTCATCTTCATTTCTAATTTCCAGAATGACATCAAGTAAAGCTAGTGCGATAAAAGAAGCGAACACATCCGATCACTTAGCAACACCTCATAGGAGGTTTATAGATGTTTTTCATAGACCAAGGTGCCTATATATCATACTAGGGCACCCACATGCACCCATGTACCTATCCATGCATCCCAGTCCCACCAGCATTGCCTAGATCTACACTTTTATGGACTTTTGCATGTTGTTTCCTCCTCCTCCTTGTTTCTCATCCATCTTTGACACTTGACCATTTCCCAAGCTCGTCTAATCAATCTGAGTTCTTTCTAACTCTCTTTGCACTCTATGGTTTTACACATCTACTTTCTTATTTGTTTGGGTCATTTCTCCTTGTCTTGTTAGCTCTTATTTATTGTTGTACTTCTTAGATTAACTTCTAAAATTCCCATTTTTAGTTAATCATTTTGGTGAACCCGATATTCGAATACTCTTTCTCCTTGGGAGATTTTCTTCATATTCTCGTCACTCATAGTGGTCATTTTGGGTCTTTTCAATATTGTGAGATTCCTTCATTCACTCATAGGGCCTCCAAACCAATGGTTGATATCCCTACTTCTATAGCTACCATTGAAATCCTTTGGATAATTCACACAATGTTCCTCTCATGAAATAGAAGCGTCTGATAGTGAAAATTCCTACGATGAAGACACTAATGTCGACCAAGATCAACTTAACACTATTACTAATTTTTGACAAGCTTTGTGTGATCATCCCACTCATCTTCCGCATATCCTACATGTTTTGATTACTGCTAAGAATTTCTCATGATGCTTCTATCTCTATAGTTGCTCCTTCTTTAGCTCCCATGGTCTCCACCCCACCCATTTATGTCTCAGCTTCCATTCCTACTACTATCGCTCTTGTCATTCACCCTAGCACACCTAACATACAGCTTGGCTCTTCTTTTAATACTCCTGATCTAACTTCTTTGTATAATGATTTGCAAACCCAAATTTGGCAGCTCTAGATTTCTACTTCTCACGCATCACCATCTTTAGACTCTACATCATTGTTGCATACTCCTTTCGCACCTATTATATCTACATATCCCTTACCACCTAATTTTTCTCTCCCAAATTACCCATTTTTAAAGGCCATGGTGATCCACAAGAACATCTCTCGCACTTTTCATGTAGCATGCCTAGACTATGTGGATGACTCTACAATACTAGCTAAGATTTTTCCTCATAGCTTACAATATTATGCGATGTGTTGGTTTTATGACCTACCTATCCATTCGGTAAATCTTTCACGCATCTTGTCGATGCTTTTCTCACTCACTTTTCCATTAACATCAGCTCTAAGATCTCTTATGCTCAACTTGCACAACTCAAACAAGGATCTAATGAACACTTAGCATATTATGTCTTGTGTTATAAAAACAATTTAGCCAAGATGTCCAATATGCTTAGATGTTGAGCTTCAGATTTATTCATTCAAAGTCTTTTACCACCACTCCAAGAGAGTGTTCTCTTTGAGACTTTTTCTTCCTTCGATCAACTCTGTCATACTCTTAAGCTACGTGAAACCAAGATCTTAACTATAGACAAGCTTAAGTATCAAGAACAAGCATCATCCTCTACGTTTTTTCCAAGTAAGTCAACATTCAAGCCATCTATGACTAAACCATCGGATATAAAATTCACTATCAACGTAGTCTCCACTACTAAAGACCTTCAATTGCAACCACATCGACGTACATTCACTAAGTTTAGTATTCCCCCACGTATTTTACTACCACAACTTGTCAAAAGTAACCTCATCACACTACCCTCTCCACTACAAATTGATCCATCTCAACCAATAGGGCATAATTTCAATGAACATTCCCATTGTGACTATCATCAGTGTGTAGGACACTCCACCGATCGTTGTTACTAACTACGATATCTCATTCATTTAGGATTTGATTGACAATGGTCGAATTGAGCTTCTGGAACATCCAACATCTCCACTGTCAATGAAAATCATAAGCTCAAAATATTTAACAATCCTCTACCCAAACATGATACAAAAAAATGACTCGACTCATCGACTAATTATTTTCACCATACGCATGTGTCTCCTCCCGCTTGCAGGCCCTTGACTTTTATTTGCTCATATCGACGCTTTCACTATTGGTCATCTCTTTTTCTAACCACGACTATCATGCAACTTTTACATCTGATCACCTACATATCAAAGCATCTATTGGCTCGATCCCCATCAATAACACTAAGGTTGACCCATCTTGGCCCATTAGCGCATGTTCTATTCCATTTCTTCATGCCATCGGTTACCCTCAATCATAAATCAAATACCCTCTACACAAGCCATATGGTGTCATCAAATTACACGTTATAGTTGGTCCCCTCACTTTTCTTGTCCCTTTCCTTATTGGGCAAGCATTCAATGGTTATGACATGCTACTCGGACTCAATTGGATTCAGTAGGTCTCAATACATTATCTCTATGAATCATTTACGACTCAAATTCATTCATAACAATTAGGTTATCTCTATTGATGGTGTACCCCCATCTATTCCATGGTCATCATCTTCTCGAGCATCGAGCATTGATTCATATGTCTTCCATTTTATCTAGCACATCACAATATACTCCTAGTTCACCTACTCGTACACCTTATGTGTGACCTCACCACTCGCTAGTCCTACACATCAACATAAGCCCATTCCTAGGGAAATTACTACATCTCGACATAGGTCACCACCTCATTTCATTCCACATGCGAGTCCATCATCTCCACACTTCACTTCATGTAAATATCCATCACCTATGCATTTTGTCACACCACAACATTCATCATATATTCATCCATCACATGCACATCAACTTCACTCACCCGCATAATGTTTACCTACTATACCACCATTACTAGCACATGGTCATACACTTTTTCATCACATGCATCGGATGGAGGACCTTCATCCTTCACTATCATTGGATAGCTCATTCACTCACGCACACTTGGGGGTATACCATTCACACATCCCCCTCATGTTAGCATTAGTGCATCTCTCATCTTTATATTATCATCCATCACTCTCCTCACATAGGCACATTCATCTACACTTTAGCATTGTCATTACCCGATGACACACTCTTGTGCTTCAGTTCACACTTGAATGTTGAGGGCATACTACACATGAACCCCACACACTGCACCATAGATGCTACACAATGTGAATCTTCACATATCTCATAGTACATCTCACATTCCACATATTGCATACTATATCTTACACTACATCATTTGTGTTTTAAAATTTGTGCATCTACATATGTATACATATGCTACACATCATACTAGCATTCATCACATATGTGTCACACTCCTATTGTCTATGATTCTAGCATCATATACTACTCATCCTACATATTACATTGCCCGCACTCTCACATTATTATGATATTTACACATCTTGTATTGCACACTATAAATTACATTTTGCACATATTGCACATCATATGGTCATCTCTTATCATCACGCATACTACATATTCTTCTACTCACTGCACTCACTACCCTATGATGCACTTTATTTCCTTTGTCTATACTCAATTGTCAAGGGTTTATAAATCAATGGACCTTATCATACTCACATAATAAACATTCATTCCTCGGCATGCAACATTACTAAGTTAGTGACATACGTTATAGGCTAAATGGTCACCTATTCATTCATCTTGTAGTGGTACACATTTTAGGCTACATCATCACTCCCTCTATTTGTCTCATCGTGATATATACACTTTAGGATGCATCATCAGGTGTTCATCTCTAGGTCGCATATCATCACACACATACACACTCATCACAAAGCACATTCGACACAATACACATTATTCGACCATTTCCCGATGACGCACTCTCATTTATGGTTCATTCTTGACTATTGAGGGGGCATACTAAATGAACCTCATTGCATACAACTCCATTCACTCAAGGGCACGCGAATCCTACCATCCATTATGCATTCCATTCCATCCATCCACAACATGTTGCATATCTTGGTTGATTTTATGCTTGCTTACATTTTCTTTTCATGATCGCTTATTATACATGCTAGTTGGATCTCTTATATGTCATTATTTTTACCATACACACATGCGCGTTCACGTCTGTGCACACTTGTTTGGAAATGTCCATTCATTCCCTAGGTGATTTTAGAGTTCATTAAACTTTTTCGGTATATGATTTTCTTCTTGCATGTTTACTTGCATGGGAAGGGCTATCACCTAGCCTTCCTATATGCATGCTTGTTCAACCCCATGGAGTAAGGAAATCAAAAAGAGCCAAAATGGATTTTTTGGAGGTGATTCAAAGGTCTTGGGACATCATGGAAATGATTTAGGAAGATTTAGGTGAAGGGCTCGCAAGAAGTTGGGGTAGGGTTTCACTAGCTTTACTAGGGTCAAGAACCCCACGGAGTAAAGAAAAGAGCCAAAGCATACGCGGAGGTGTCAAAATTAGGAAGTTGGGGGGCTTTTGCCAAAATTAGGGTTCATGAGCCTAGCAAAGTGCACATGCCAAAACAACCGTGTTGAGCTTCCAAAGGTGATTCTGAGCTGGATGGAGTTAGAGAAAAAAAAACATCACCAAAAATATAATTCCAAGCCCTACAAGATGGTGAAATCAAATTTTTTCACAACACTTTGGCGCATTAGGTCTACAAGCAGTTTTTCTCATGCATATGTGGAGTACCAAATCAAAAATTTGATTTTTTCAGGGATCAAATGGAAGAATAAATACATGATAATACCCCACCATTGGATTTAAAAGGCCATTTCCAATTAGGATCATATAAAATTTTACCAAAAAGTCCATCGGGAGCTCAAGTTATCATCATCACAAGTTGTCCTCTTGGAGCAAGTTCGGGAGTTAGCCAAATTTTGGGAGGACACGTGTCAGCTCCAGGATCCTGGTGGGATTTTGTGTCCCCGACGTCCCTCAAGGGTCAGGGACATAAACCTTGAAAAATTTCCCAGCCCCCATGTGACCTCTAGAACCCCATGCGACCATCAAGATTGTCAGTTCAGCCCCTGGGTGTAATTTGGAGCTCAAATTCCCTGTCGTCGGATCTCCACCATGTCAGCTCTAGGATCACCATGGAATTTGATGTCCCTCATGTCCCTCACATGTTAGGGACATAAAACCTTGAAAAATGTCCCAACCCTCTAAGGGAGACTTTTGGTCACCCATGTGACCCGCTTCCAGCCCCCCTTAGTGCTTTAAAGTTGATTTTCTAGCTCTCACTCCTTGCCGTCGATCGATGCCACGTGTCGCCTTCTTGCTCACATGGAAATTGATGTCCCTCATGTCCCTTTGAGGTGAGGGATGTCAGGACAATAAAATTCACCCAACCCTCTCTATGCATGATTTTTTGAATTTTTTTCAAAATCTTAACTGCCGCTTTCTTCCCGCTTCTTATATCTAACTCTCCGTGCACAGTTCTTCCTCCAAACTCCTCTGCAACTTCCCATCATCACTCCACCATTGCTAAAACCTCAAACTAGGTATATCAAAGCATAATTTTCCTCCACTCCATGAAATCATATAAGTCTCAAGGAAGTTTGAGAAAACAAGGAAGAAGAAGCAAAGAACGAAGAGAAGAAAACAATGAAAATCTCCATGCCATGAAACGAAGATTCGTAGAAATCTTGCAAACCAAGTGCACGAAGAAACGAACCATTTTTTTTCTATTTTTTCCTCTATCCAAGACCATAAAAACATACCTTCAAACTCTCCTCTCATGCAATAGATCATTCACAATGAAGAAATCTCCTTTCCGGCTCAACGAAGAAAAAAGTTGAATTTCCCGTCAAACCGGTTGTCGGATTGAAGCAAAATTTCACGTGAAGCACCAAAAGAAAAAAACCCATATCAGAAATATAATTTTTTTCACAAATGAGGAGAAAACTAGACCTGCAATTTTGAGGTCCATTAATGGCTGCCGTGTCCAGAAGCACTGCCAAGTCAAAAATTGAAAGTTTAAAATCTCCTAGACTATTTATTAATGGGTAGGTCTAAAATTTTAGAGGGGCGATATTGGGAAAAAACCCATATATTAGAAAACTTCATTCCATGTCAATCCGACCTCCAGAAGCCCACTTTCTAAAAATAGTAGGTCTTCTGCATAGGGACTACTATTTTGGGAAAGTCATCAACAGAAGAACTCATGAAGGAGATGGAGACATGGAGGTGCATTGCAATGAGAATTCATCAGAATGGGCATTTTTGGCACTTACTAAAAATAGTAAGTGGTCCCATGAGCACTTGCTAAAAATAGAAAGTTGATCCAAAAGGAGAGAGGAACGCAGGGAGAAGAGGGAAATCAGAGTCGCAACATCCAGTTGAGGTTCGAGGGAGTTGATTTTTCATACTTACTAAAAATAGTAAGTTGTTATTCTAAGGAAAACATGAAGTAGAAGTGGATGGGACAAGAAGTGGCACAACCCTTCCCTGAGTATGAGATAGAAGACAATGATGTCTTGTACATGGACCTGAATGACCTAAGAACTCACATGACAACCAAAGACCGAAAGAAGATTGAAGATCAGATATTCACAAGTGGTTTTTCATTGTCGCAGACACCCAATGTTTGTCCAAAGTCTTGAGTTGGTCCTAGCCTACTCTCACCACTATGAGCCCAAAACATGAACCATCCGAGCTGAAAATGGTACAACAATGGTGGTCATCAGCCCTAGAACCATCTCACTTTCTCTGCAGATACCGACATCACCCAACATGGTCATCATCTCAAAAATACAGTGGCCTTGCACGATTGGGAAATGATGGATGCATATGTGCAAGGGGTTACACTTGGGTCATGGTTGAAAATAGGGAGAAATCCCTCAAGGATGCCCAAGAACCTTCCAAGGTGTGAGTTTCGAGAAGGATATTTGGATGTCATCACTCTCCTCAGTAGAGTAATGGGTGAAGCAAGCACAAGAGACTTCCAAGACTGGATGGGCCTTTTCATCTTGACATTGACAAAAGGAAAACAAAGAATTGACTGGGGAAGATCATCAATGACAAACCTCCATCAGAACTACTCCAAGTACCCATGATGAAGAAGTTCCACATGAATTCTTACTTGGTCTACCTCCTCGCTAGCTCAAGATCATTCAAGGGATTGGCTCTCACGCAAAACATTGCCGCCAAGGTGCCTCGTGTTCGAGAAACTTCCACAGGTGGTGATGGAGGAAAGCCATAGGCATTTCACTCGCGTGAATGATGCATTCACAATGTATGTAGTCCAAAGCTTGGAAGGAGATCTGGAAGCTAGGATGTCATCACAAGTGGTGTCCTTGATCAAGAAGTATGGCTCCTATTTCATACAATTCTCGACATTCTCCTACCTCGTGAGTTGTTGGCTTGACCAAGCACCGCTAAGGCTGCCCAAGTACCTTAGTGACCAAATTGTATTGTTCGAGCTCTACAGACAGATCATTCAAGTGAATAACAAGCTTAGAAGTAGGAGGAAGAAGTTGATTCCATTTCTATCTCTCTCGGGGTATTCACGTGCAAGAGCTCAAATGACGCATCTCATCTGGAGGCTTGCTTTCACTCATTTGACTTTGCATTCCTACATCGTCAAGCCTAATTTTGACATCCGAGAAGATCCCAACTCTTTCTATGTCCAGAATTGCAACATGAGCCACAAGTCGAGGACTACTGGGCCAATTGCATTGATGAATTTGAAGTGCGTGAAAAGGACCATATGAGGATGACAATCAATGAGATGAGGAAATTCAAGTTCTCTGGTATGAAGATATTTTACATGATGATGGGACAGAGATGTATGATCCTGAGTATGTGGTAGTCAAGATGTCCCCTTTACCTCCAATCAACTGGTATGTTCATGAATCAAGGGATATATTAGAGTGGACTGAGAAGGTGGTGAGGAGAATGAGAAATTGGTTTCAAAAGAAGCGAGCCATGATCATCCAAAGTCATGAGGAATTCCTCCAAGTCAAGAAGCAAGCCTCACATCAATCATCTTCAAAATTCATAGAGGTGACTTCAGTTCTAAACACTCTGGAGCAAGTTTGAAAAGGAAGGCCACAAAATTGGAAGCTTCTCCTCACGAGAAGATGCCAAAGAAACTAGAGTAGAAGAAGGCTCATTTGCATCACGCGATGAGAGGAAGATTTGATCACAGAAATGTAGGAAGAACACCCCATGAAAAGGCACAAGTGGATGAAGAACACATGGTTCAAGATTTAGTCTTTTTCGAGCCACCACAAGAGGTTTCCCCTCTTGATGACACCCATGCCTCTCTCATTCAGGATTTTCCTCCTCCTTCAGAACAGGTACCATCGGTGCACCTATCATTGAGCCCGAGTCCGATGAGATGTTTCCTTGGATGCAGGAAACAATTGTCCCTGACACCCGCACTATGCAAAGAAGTGGCAACCCCTGATCTATCAGTGATTGTCTCATTGGCCAAAGAAAAAGATCAAGAAAGCTCACATACAACCTCACGGTTCTACAAAGTGGGGAAATGGGTAATCAATACATCAAGTGGCTCAGCCCAAAGTAATCAAGCTAGTGGATGAGATGACACCAGCTGATTATGAAATGAGCACAATTCAACTGGGACCGAAAACTCATGAAGGGATTTGCACATGTATCAACAATCTTTACGCTCGCATGGTGGCAAGGAATAAAGAGTATAAGAAGAAGATTGATGAACTAAAAGAGAAGTGTGAACTCTGTCATTCTATGTGCAACATCTAGTTGATCCTAATGCCATGAAAATTCCCACTGAGGAAGTTACACCCATCAGTAGCTTCAATCCATAATCCATCAGGAAGACACACGAGTTCACCATACAGGGGCGAGCGAATAATGAATGGATCAACTCAATTTCTGAAAAAGGGAAGTCAAGTGCTCCAAGAAGTGGTCAAACTCTTCACTTACATGTGTGTGACAAAAATAGGACATGGACACTCAAGGAGGACTTGGAGAAAGAAAGGGACTATTGGGAACCTTTGGGCCCAGTAGTAGATGAAATGAGCAACACTCATCGCCAGGAGTTGATCGACAGGAAGATATTTGAAACTCCCTCAGAAGACTTGTCATGTGTATGGGTGAGGGCCTTGGCAATCAGGTTTGAGGCAATCAATCGGGCCATCACAAAGCTGGAGGAGAAAGAGGAACAAGCATACAAATTGCAAGATAGTGTAAATCGGAAAATTCAGAAACTTGGAGTACTTGCAATGGGTGAAGATACAATTGCTCGATGAGTTGATTGGTCCATTTGAAGAATACGTCAAGAAAGAGGTAGGAAACCCATCATCCTTCACTAAGGATACCCTCGACTTCCTCTCAGAGATTTGGGCCTCTATTGCACTTATCGCAGAGAAACATTCATCATGGTTCGGGAAGTGCAAAGACATCAACATAGTGTGGCTAATGGATGGACAAATACCTTGAGCTGTGTTCGCATTCCTCATGCCGACAAAGTGGAACTGCAGCAGCAACTCATTTCAGCAAAGAGCTTGGAGGAACAGAGGCCTTCTCAGAGCACGAAGTGGAAACTAGTCAAGGAGCGAGATCAAATCCACTGCAATGGCTCATCCTTCTGCATAATTCTCTTCTTTCTTCTTCTTCTTCTCTTCTTTCTCTCTTCTCTTCTCACCCAATGCTCTCTCTCATCAATGTTATATTTTTGTGTTGAGGTTTGCACTTTTTAATATAACTTTAAGTGACTTTAGAAACATAATGTAAACTTTAAGTCACCTTGTTTTTATAAAAGGGACTTAAATATTTAAGTGGAATATGAATAGTCTAAAGTCACATTAAAGTATTTGAAAAGTCACTGGGAAGATGAAGAGTTGCCTCTTCTTCTATAAATTATAACAAGCTCCTCATTTGGGCTTCTTCTTAGAAAACAACTTCTGAGACTTCTTAGATATTGGAGCTGTTTTTTGTGAATTCATGAGAGAGATATCCTTGTGAAGAGAGCAAAGAGATAGAAAATTTCTTCCATTTTCCCTACTCAAAAATGTCTTCTATTTCTATGTTATGTACAATTTTTTACTTGAGCTTCAATAAAGGATTGGATCACCCAAAAAACTAGGCAGTATAAAGATCTCTTCACACATTATTCAGTGGAAGCGATTCTGAGGTTGGAGAGAATAATGCAGCTTTCTCCCTACACTTCTTCGGCCAAGGTGGCATGAGATTGCCCAAAAAACTCGCAGTACATGATATCATTTCTACACTCTTTCTCTCATCACGGATCAAGTGCACATGTTCCTTTTACATTTTTCATTTCCATTACATACTTTTTACTATATACATGTGTCTTTACATGCATTTTTGACATATATACATGCATATTTGACTACTTGATTGTCTTCTCCTTATAGGTCCAACCGTATGAGAAGCAAGTAGTCAACAACAACAATGGCATCAACAACAAAAACATTTTGCGGCAGCACACACCTCATACTAACATGCAGGTACATCACACACATTGGCAACTACACATGCATTTATGCCCTAGGTTCACTCTCACCACTTTTTCACACTTTTGCATCTTTAGTTTCCATGCTTCACTATTTTCTCATTCCACACTTTGTCTAGTCCATCGGCATGCTTTCTACATCACTCTACATGGACATCAAGTACGCATCTCTATCTACTTTATGTTATCGAGCGTTTCGCTCACCAACATAAAGTGGGGGAAATGTAGACACAAAATCATGCACTTTAGACATTATTTAGTCTCGGTCTCATACTACTATTCATATGGTTTTGAGTGAAGAAAGTACTAATTAACCCCCATCTTTTGGCCATTTTACTTTACTTTATGTCGTCATTGCCGACCTTCAACACATACTTGCCCACTTTGTTTTTGTCGCTTTGAGTCATTTTATCCTTGGTAGGGGTTCCCGAGGCTAGTACTAGGGCGACCACGTGGCGCCCTGGTCCCAATCGAGGCACCCTGATCTTTTTCCACTTTCCCACCACTTTTTGGGCACTTTTTAGCCATTTGAGCATTCTATATTTTTGGTGGTCGGCCTCTTCGAGGTTACTTTAGACATTATTTAGTCTCGTTCTCATACTACTATTCATATGGTTTTGAGTGAAGAAAGTACTAATTAACCCCATCTTTTGGCCATTTTTCTTTACTTTATGTCGTTGCTTCGACCTTCATACATACTTGCCCCGAGCTTTGTTTTTGTCGTTTTGAGTCATTTTATCCTTGATTTGGGGTTCCTGAGGCTAGTACTAGGCGATCCACAGCGCCCCGGTCCCAATCGAGGCACCCCGATCTTTTTCCACTTTACCACCATTTTTTGGGCACTTTTTAGCCATTTGAGCATTCTATATTTTTGGTAGTCGGCCTCTTCGAGGTTAATTATGAAATTGGAACAAAAGAACCATATAAATATGAAGTTATGAGACCATAATGAGGGACCAAGCATTTATACACTACTATCATCACCTAAGGTTACATTCATCAAAGGATCCATTGGGAATCCATCTAGCTCCATCATAAGGCACAAGGTTCATTCATCTCGCATCACACCGCATAGGAGGGAAGTTTATTCTATTTCATCCACCGTTCTATTACATTTATACACTTAGTTATTGTTCGCTACTTTTCACAAAGTGCAACTGGCACAAGAGCACCTAGGGTATGATTGCACACACAAGTACATAGAACTACATCGGTCTCGAGATGTAGTGCAACACTCGATTAAGTAAGTCCACCATTGTGGTCTTGAGGACAGCTTATTTACAGATCCTTCATATGCATTTTTTCTTTTTAGGGGCTTAATGCTTGTCTTGGGGTTTTGCAGTGTCTCATCTTCAATAGCCCGATTTTTAGCAACATATCGCACAATCCAGTGAAGCTAGTGCGATTAGAAGCAAACACATGTGATCACTTAGCCGACACCTCATATGAGGTTTACAAAGCTTTTTCACATACTCGGGAGCAGCCATATATCGACTAGGGCACCCACATGCACCCATGTACCTATCTAGGTGTCCCGGTCCACTCGTGATTGCCTAGGTCTACACTTTTCGTGACTTTGGTACAATTGTTTCCTCCTCTTATTTCTCTAGCCATCTCTATGACACAGTCCAAATAAGCTCATCGAATCAGCAGTTCTTTCTAACTCTTTTTGCACTCTAGGGTTTTACATATCTACTTTCTTAGTTGCTTGGGTCATTTCTCCTTGTTTGGTTAGCTCTTATTTATTGATGTACTTCTTAGATTAACTTCTAAAATTCCCATTTTTAGTTAATCAAGACCTGTTAGAAAACGCTCATAACTTTCTTGCTTCTCACCCAATTTGCCTCAAAGAATTTGGGTAATACTTCAATCTTGGAGTTATCTACAAAAATTCCTTCTATGATTTATTCGAAGAAGGCTCAACAATTTTTGGGTGCTAAGAATATAGGGTGCTCGGCTTGCATTCCCTAAGAAGGCGCTTTTTAAAATTGTGTAACTTTCACAAACTTCTTCAAAACTTGATGAAATTTGACATGAAGCACCACAACTCACCCCTCTACATGATCCATGAGTTTATTTGTCATAAATATGCTTGTACTATTCAAACCTATCTCACTTACCTCGTCCTTACTACAAGTCCTCAAAGCCAATTTTAGTGAACTTTTGAATTTGTACTGCAAGAGCTAAAATAAACCTTGTTGTTGCTCATACATTCCCTAGACAACATCCCTAGGATTTTCTTATCATAATGTGTATTAAGCTTTCACACCTCATTAGGCTCTAAAAATAGGCCTAAATGAGTCGGGCTACCACTATGACTCCCAACATTTGACTGTAACTTACTCCGTATCGAGCTTTTGCCCATGCTAACACTATGATTTCCTCGAATTTGTGATAACATCTAAGTCAAGCATACCAACCTTTATACAAGCTTCTAGTGGACCCCTACCTCACAAAACAAGCTTATAAAGCATCCTGAATCAACTTGAATCCTCACTTCACCACTTCACCACTCACTTGTTTGTCATCAATGCCGCCTTGACATCAATGACAACACCAATGACCAAGGTTCAACAATATTTAAACCCTAAAACCCTCGAGTTTTGTAACATGAAAGAAATCACACATTTTTATTAGAATTCAATTTTGGAAGATGTTGGTAAAATGACAAGAATGCCAAGAAACAATATAAACTTGTCGTATGTTAATGATCAAGACCGGATGTAGGAAGGAATACACATATTCTTTAAACCATGGTGTTGACGTGAGCCTTGATTTCCGCATGGAGAAGGTGACAATGACTAGGAAGAAGAAGATAGACACATGGAAATTGTTTTCGCTGTCAAATTTTTTTGTTGAACTCCCTCCGAAATTCCCACCGCTTGTTTTTGTGTTCTTATAATATGCTTAGGAGAATGCACCGAGGACCAACGATACTATCACCAACGGATGTACAAACTTGTGGTATTCAAATTTTTCAACTATTAATCGATACGAATTTCTCAAATACTTCAATTTTCATAGAATTACACTAAACAAGGCTCACCTAAAATTATATACGAAACATGACATAAATGGCTTCATTAGATTCTCACTTGGACCTTATTCATTCTATACCAAATGATGAATTTGGTAAATTTTTAAAAGGTAAAATACACCAATAGTTAGATTGCACTCACAATAGGCAATCGAAAATATTGGAGGATGGAGGTCAATTAGTGACCTCTCATCAATCACTAACGATGAGGCTATGAAACCGCATAAGTGACTCGATTTGTATTATGTTGGTTCCTTACACTTGCCTCTCTCTCTATTACTCAACTCTAGGCACGTTTTTTTTGTCCTCAAATCAAGATGGATAAGATTGTAGGCCTAGAGGATAACGAGGTGAGATATTTCCTCCTCAATGGTTGTTTTTAAAATGTGAAAGTGAAGAACATGTTTTGGGCATTGGACGTAGGTACTCGACAATGATTCATATTATATTGGAGTAGGAATGCACAACCAACACAAGTAAGAAATAGATTTGGACATCAATGGAAGGGGAATATGTTTGAAACCTAGTACATTTTGCTAAATTTTGGATCATGTTTCATGGGTAAATGACCAGCATTCATGGCAGGTTGGGCAACCCCAACATTATGCCAATCAAGGCAACAATGGCAATATGATTTCCCTCATAGCTAAATTGGTGTCACTAGCAAGGAATTTTAAGACACTACAAGGGTATCCTGTATAACTCACTATATCAATGACTTGCAAGTTCAAGAGGTGGACAACAAGCACATTTTGCATAAGTCCAAAGCATTCTCAATTTTGAAGCAATTTCCCACTTCACCTAAGAGGAAAACTAATGAAGAAATATGAGTTGGTGGGTTGAAGAATTTCACAAATAGTGGCACAAGAAGATTTATCACCAATATACAAAGGCTCCATTCTTTCTAGCAAGAAACTAGCCCAATACTTTCTTTTAGATACACAAGGAGATTAAATTTTGGAAGTCTTCAAGGTGAGAGTCATTTCAAAGGTGTAAAGGTTGAGCGTAAAACATTGGTGTGTGTTCACAGAGATTGTTTGTGGTTTAACAATCAACTACACGCAAAAAGTGCTAAACAACCAATGGTTTAAACGCTGACCATTGAATGGCGGAAAATATTGCGTAACACATCGGTTGGATAGGGCCTTCCTAAAATTAAAGTTAAATAAGTTTTTTATATACATGCAAGCCCCTACCGCAACAAGATTGGTGGTGTAGACAATGCCCATGAAATTGATGGTTCAAGAAAAACCCCAGGAATTTTCATGCACATCCTAGTTGGTTAATCATTGTGTTTTTTTGTAAATCATTCATTTTTAAAAGGAATAATTTAACAAAATTAATGGCTGGTATCATTTAATTATTAGGGCCAACGCCCAATTACTCAATTGCAAATTTTTTAGTGCAGAAATAATAGTTTTTAGATAAGAATCTGTCAATAGTGACATGTAGTAGTAATTTAGTTGCAACATCTAGAATTTGAACAATAGATAACCAGTTATATTTTGAATTTGTTATTTAAAATTGTATAGGTTAACGGTACACAAATTGTACTAAAAACTCGCTACTAATATCTCCAACTCCCATTGCTGCTTTTTTTCATGTTTTGATTAATGTCTCAATTATTTTCACTTTGATTAATGCAAAAAAATGAAAGGGATCTGTTTAAATCTAAATTAGTATACACATTAAAGAGAGTTATTTGTGCAGTGTTCAAATATTAATTTTAAGTTTTTAGATTAATGTACATATGTTTGTTTATGTGCAGAAATTTGTTCATCTAGCAATTAAAAATTTCCCTTTGTTTTTAAGAAGCCCATAGGTATATGAATGTTCACTCCCCGTGATATTCTTTGTATGGTTAAGTGAGAGAACCTGAAGGAATGAGACATTTTCAATAGTATCAAATAGTTTCAGGAAAAATTTGAAGGAATGAGATTTTGACACTGAAAAATCATAAACTATAAAGAACATTTATTTTATTATGAACACATGAATACTTAACCAAATTACAACTTTTTTTGCACATTTAGTTTTTAAAATTGGCAAATGCATATTTTAAAGTTGATTGATAGGCGAATCTAAAACTTCAATTTTTTTGTCAAAAATAGAACTGGTGAACGGGAGCCCCTAAAAATTTGCCTTTAGTTAAGTCTACAAGTTATTTAGCCTCATAAAGCATGTAAACTGTTGTGCTTTTAACGTCAAAACAACAAAAGCTTGGCAACTAAACAAGATAGATTTTTTCAGATTTAAAAAGAAAAACATATAAATTAGACGTGTAAATGTAGATTATATAGCATTACTTGATATAAAGGAAGTCGGACCATATATTTCACTACTACTGATGCAACTTGGGCCATAAAATTGATGACAACTTAATTCCTGTGTATTTAGAATAACAACTCTGTGAAATGGGATTATATGTTGAAAGATGGTCGCATTTCAAAACATTAAAGAGCTTTTGCCAAAATTATAACTAGAACTGAATTTTTTTTTCCAATAAATGAAATTGCAGATAATTGGAATTATTAGTATTTCTAGGCTGATAAGGCTTGTTAATTAGCAACGGCGTTCTATTCATTGACTATTAGATTTCCAATTCCCCTACACATATAAACTTCAACTAATTAAAGAATTTATTGCCTGACGATCTTAAATCACATTAACAGTAGAACTTCAAGTACATAATAGCCTTGGTATGTTATTACATCTAGTTGCAGTTCCATAGACAAGCTCCAAAACTTTTTAAAATTCATTACTGATATTAGAATTAGTTATTGTTTCCATAATTATGCCAAAGACAGTATGTTCACCTGAAATTGTGAATCTAGAAACTTGCCACAGGTCTGTCCAAAGTGAGAGCCCGCAATGATGCTAATTGAATATAACAAAAATACATTTAAAACAGTTTATACTGCTTCCTTAAAATGATATCCATTTTGATTTGTTTTGGCATTATGCCCAATTAAAATCATCTCATCCCTCATGTTCTGTAATATTATACACAAGTTTCCTGTATTTCTTTACTTTCAGGCGTGGATTTTCACACCCGACTACATCCAATCCCTAAACCCTTAACCGATTTCTAAATCCACTTAAGTTGATTAGCATAACTGCAAAGGATCAAGTATATAATCCTCGGATCAAATCCATTTTTGACTTAAAATTAGCGAATTTCCCATAATCTAGAATTTCAGCTACAAGACTTCTAAGTTTTACAGAGCATGGTAATTTTTGAATATTTTGTAACTGTATAGACTATTAATGAGACAATTTTCACATTTTCCTCCAACACACAGGATATTTTCATATCACATCACATTTTGTGTCTACTTCTGAGTAAAGCTAAAAAAGTTTAAATCAACTCACAAAGTAAAACCCAACAAGAATACTAAAAACATGCAAATGCCCTGGTATAAACAGAACCTCTCATTCCAAATCATACTAATACTTAAAAAGTAATAAAGAGGACACAAATCTCAACAATCAAGCGACATCATTACAGCAGGCAGTACCAAATCTCTATACCTATACGCTGGGTTAGCTGTATTGGAAGCTCAATAGTTGCTGCAGCAAATATATTTGAATCTCTAATTAAATCCAAGATATTTTTGCCAATAGTCGCTGCCCAGTTAATAAAAGAACAGTCGGCGCTGCTTGCCCTTTTCTTACAAAATTGATGTGTTGGGACTTCAAATATCTCAGCCTTTTTAGTGAGATGGAAAAAGGAACCATACTTTTAAAAGTACAATAATAACTTATGATAAACCATTCATAGAAGGCAATAGAGTGCCCAAGACAATTATAAACATTTTAGTACATATGGACTGTGTTCTACCCTCACTTTATCAAAGTAGAAACATAATAAATAGACTCAATGCCCAAAAGTCTTACAGGGCACAGTTTCCAACAATTAGTTCCCCCTAATTACTGAACCAAAGGATTTTTTGGCCCCAAAACACAAATTGAAGTGTCACAGATGTGCACCAAATTCGTTGGGATTCAGCAGCCATCAAGTAAATAGATCCAAAGGTTGCGGTTCAAAATATTAATTTTGTAACCATCTTTGAACATAAGAAATGGGGGTTTGTAGAAATGGTGCATAACGATTTATATATGGATTTTGCATATCTCCGATTTTCACCCAAGCACTACGATGGTAGGAAGCAGTATTGGGTGCATGATACATGAGCTTTAGCAACTGTACACAATAACAAACAATGATATTTGCAAGTTGAATACATTGTGTGGTAAAAGAACTAGAAACAAATGCATGTTTCTATTGATGGCATGCATTATTTAGAAAGAGAATGTATACACTAGCCTCATGTCAATGATGTAAAATCCAAGTGGTCAAATACATAAGAACAAAGCATCAGATAAGAGGAGAACCTGCCAATACATAAATGCAAGAACTATGTTTCGATTCCGCCTGCAAAAATAAATGTCCATTATGTAATGTTAGAGAATACACTTCATTTGTGTCGGCAAAGTATAAGATGCACTAAATTGACCTCAAACTGAAAACTATAGCCAATGAATTTTACTTACGTAAAAAGCAAAATAATCACTAAAAATCCTAGCCCAATCTCAACATTTGAACTCAAATGTTCAATGTTGACTATTGGTATCAATCCACAAACAAGGATCCTCCAGGTATTTTCTGTCCATATGAAGCAAGCCTGAGTAAGATCATTTTGATAGAATAGTTACATAATAGAATTAAAATGCATTTAACATTTATTCAAAAAATCAATTGCAGGTAATTCAAAATACATGTTGAATATCCAAGTGATCATTTCAATCCATGAATTCCCACAAAACGCCATGGGAGCTTGATCTAACTTTCCATTCATTACAGTTTTTAATTTGGATATTGAAATTGATAAAGTTTTCTGGCTATTACTCAGTACATCAATGCTGTTGAAGCATTGGAAAGTTCAAACCTGTGACAAATCAGTATATATCTTTAAAATTTTAAAGAAAAATTCAGTAATAAAGAAAGTATTTCATCCCAAACAAGAATGGTTACATGATGAAAGGGTTGAATGCCTCAAGCTAAAAGTAAAAGAGAGTTTCTTTGGCTATTGACGTCCTTGTAAGCTACTCTTTAAAAATCCCTTTTGCTTATCTGAAACCCATGTATAGCCATCAGGTATGTAAGGGCTAACCTAATAGCCACTGAAACAATAGGGGCTCCAACGCACTCCAAAGGTAGTTGCATCAGAAAAGACTATAAATATCCTAAGAACTCCTTTATTTCCAGGACAGCAAAAGATTTCCCATATTTTGGGGATGGCAAGGGGACAGCTATTAAAATAATATATTTTAAATATTTTAACTTTATTTAATGAAATTTATGAGTTTAAACTGTATTTATGTTTTAAGGTACTTTCAAGATTAAAATTCAATGTTTTGGTTAAGAATAACAGCCTTCTTAGAGTAACACCATCATAAAAAGTTTTAAAACTAAAAATGTGGACATTCCCTCATATCCCCAAGTCCCTGAAACATTTGGGACGCCAACAAAATCTAAGGGAATGACAAAATCATCTTAGAAAAAGATGATAAAAAAATGTCAGCAGAAAATTCACTATCAAAATATCTCAGTTAGATGTTGTAATTGCTTCAAGCATATACAGTCAACAACAGAATGTCAGAAGCATAGAAGCAAAGGAAAATGAGAGCAATACAAAATGAAAGTGAGGCAAGAGCCTTAAGAATCAGGTGAACCCAGCCCACTCACTTGGTATTGGCATAACTCTTCTGCCAATTCCAAACCTCCTTCAATGGCCTAATCAGGTCAACCTCTTGCTCTGTCTCTCCAATCAAATTGGGTCTAATGTCTACCCTCTTCTACACACGATTCCAACTAAAGGTGATGCAGGACCATCCAAGGTCCAAGGCAATCCTACACAAATTTTGGCTAAGTGTAGCTGCCGGCAAGGTTGGAGAGCGCAGAGAGCAAAGAGAAGAAGCGCAGCAGAATCAGGTAGCAACTGTGCAGAACTGCGTGAGTACTTTGCACAATAGCAATCAGCAAGAAGCACAGTGTGTGTGGAGTGTGCAGTAGAAATGGCACACAATAGTGCGCAGAAGTTTTGTGGAGTAGTGTAGGCAAAGAAGAATAATGCGCAGTGATGCGCACAGGAATTTTGGGAGCACGGTAAGAGTTTGGCTCAGCCTACTGACTGGAGCGTACAGAGAGGTTGCGAGCGAAGTTATACGCAATGGTAAAGACTGAAGCAGAAGGCACAGGAGACTGAATGGAGGATTGCACAATAGTTTGGATTGCAAAGGAGGTGCATGGATACTCAGAAGAAGGCCCTGAAGCCCAAAGATAGTGCATGGAGGGAAGGAGGTGTAGCTCAAAGTTAAGAGTGCACAACAGAACAGAGAAAAGGCATGGCAAAGGATTGCGAGCAGAGCGTGCGTGGTAGAGTTGGTAGTTGGCAGATAAGACAAAGGGATGTCAGAAGAAGTCTGACAAGGGAAGCTGACGAGGATCAATGATGAGTGGAATCTAACGACCAAACTTACATGGCATAGCAAGTAACATCGAGATGAAGGTAGCTCAGAGCATTTAATGAGCTCAAATTCAAATTTGAATCGAAGCAAGAAGATCTAGAAGCATCTAGAAGGAAACAACCCATCCAAGAAGAATTCAAACGTGGAGAGAGAAGCGGGAATGCACGGCTATTTAAGGAGGTTGAGTTCACCATTTTGGGGTTGTTGGCCCAGAGCTAGAGTTGGTTGGTGCAGAAGTTGTAGAGTAACCCAATAGGGAAGGAGTTGTTGAACATGCATGTGACGCACAAATAGCCAACTGAGAGTAGCTAGGTCATTGTAGGCCAAGTTAAAATCAAGCATGAAACCACTCTAGGATAGGTCCATAGGAGAAACACCAGTATGTAAAAGCTCCATAGAGAGTTTGTAGCTCCATAGAGTAGTTGCATGTAGATGTCGTGGAGGCCATTGAGTGAATAGAAGGCACCATTGAGTTTCATTCCGCTATGTGGACTCTACAAACGGTGCTGAATCGCCTTGATCCGTCATGTCGTATCATTAGTGGTATCAGAGCAATGCTACTTTCCTACAAGAGAAAAGATAAAAAGTTAGCAAAGCGTTGAACGAGAGGCAGCTAGCAAAAGTTTTGTCCTCCACTGTGAGAAAAGGTGGGTAGAGAATGCAAAAGGAGATACCATAGTGTAGCAGACACAGGAGATAGAGGTCTTGCACACGAAGGCAAGTTGCCTAAGGATACGGGATGTATCTGATGCAGTAATCGCGAAATGCTGGAGAAGATGTTGGAGGAGCTCAATGGTGTAAGGACCAGACTGGAGAATGTGGAGGAAGACCACCAGCTCTGTGAAGAGTCGACAATGCAAGTAAGATCGAGAGTGAGAGCGCCAAGGAGGAGGAAAAATATGCATGGAGCCACAACCGAAGATTGTGAAGCGCAAAGAGTGAGGAGAAAGCATGCACGAGAGTACCGCCAAAGAATGCACAAAGGAATAGTGCGTGGAGAGAGCTTGCAAGTTGAGCAAAGGGTGAAAAGAAGAGTCACCCAAAAACGTTTGGCAGTGTGCGCGAGAGATTGAGTATTACACCAAAGGAGGCTACCCAAAAGGAGAAGATAATTGCTGCAAGCCATGAGCACGCGGGATGTTTGTGTAAGTCCACAGACAAAGGTGGAAGGACAAAGAGAAGAGAATGGTGAGAAGATTGTGCAGCTGGAGAAGGAAGAGTGCACAGAAGGACCTAAGAGCGCGATGGATTAGTGAGAAGATGTTCTAGGGGAAGACAAAGGGGTGCGCAACTAAGTGTGCAAGAGAATAGACCCCAATGGAAAAGCGGAAGAACGTAAAAAGAGCGCCCAAGAGAAGAAACTCTAGGAAGAGGAATTGAGAAGTGCGCAGATTAAGGCTCCCGCAGCAATAGGAGCACCATGCTAAAGGAAGCAAAGAAGAGAGAAGAGGTTGCCCGAAGGCAATTGAAGCAGAATAGTCCAGGAAAGAGACTGCAGGAATGTGCGTGAAATAGAGCGCATCGGGAATAGACAAGATCCACAGAGATCTCAAAAGGGAGCGTGCAGAGGAGCGCACAGGAGAAGAGCACAACCGAAAAAGGAATTACACAAAGGAGAAGTTGTCACGAAGGCAACCAAGTAAGAGCGGTCCAAGGAGGGGATTGCAGAAGTGCGCAGTGTGGACGAGGCACACAAGAGGAAGGACACGTGAACATTCGAAGGTGCAACAACAATGAGGAGACACTGCGAGAAAATGAGGAGGTTGCCCTACAAACAATAGGAGAAGAGAAGTAGCCGAAGGAAGGAGCTGCAGAAGTTTTGCGCAATGAACCATGCGCAAGAGAGGAGAAGATAGAGTGTGCCCCAAGAGAAGCTGCCCGGGAAGAGGGAGAGGAGATGTGGTCGGTAGCCACAAAGGCAAATTGCATGATGACGAAGCAAGAGCACAGTCAAAAGAGAAGGCACAAAGAAGAGTGCAAAAGATATAGCACACCAGAGAAGCGGAGATGGAGGAGTAGCCATGAGGAAGAGAAGAAGAAGAATCTACAAGCAAGCAGACAACGGCCTATTAGTGCACAGGCGGACAGCAAGTGGCCCAACACAGGTCAAGGGAAGGAGAAGTGCAAGAGAAGCCCGCAAAGGCATAGCACGGGCGTGCAGGTGAAGATTTTGCAAAGAAGTGGCGCAAAGTAGAGCGTGCAGGAAAGCAAACGACAATAGAGAACCCATGACCGAGAAGGGCGAAAGCAGAAAGGAAGAAGAAGGGAAGGAACCCTCAAAGGGGAAGGATGGCCTATGGTGGGCCCAAGCCCACAAGTGCACAAAGAGATGGATGCCCAAAGGAGAAGAGTGTTGAAGAAGACAACGCCACAAATAGAGCAAAGAAGACATGTGCAGAGAATAGCACCACATGCAAGTGCGCAAAAGGAGATTTCGTAGAGAGAAGTCGTGACAGAAAGGCCATAGGAAAATAGAGAAGACAGAGAGAAGAGGAAGTGTGCATAGAATAAATGAGCAAAGGAAAGAAACCCAAGATGAAGAGAGCCAAAGAAAGGAAAAGGCCTTAAGGCTTTAGGTGGAGGTGGACGAACAAGGGCAAGCACAGACTCGCAAGAGGAAAGGCTCAGCAGAAAAGGCCATATCAAAAGGGCATCCTACAAGGTCTACCATTAAGTGTCTCGTACGATACCATGTTGATTAAGCTATAATTTCTAAACCTTTGCCTAAGGAGTAATAAGATTGTAATACATTATTATTACACACAAATGTTACATTGCATCCCATATTCCCAAGGTTAAATCGATAGTTAGCAAACTATATTGGCTGACCGCTAACCACCAAGTAGACCCCAAAGCAAAAATAGCAATGAATATCATATGAAAGACCATCAAACATCACTTGAGCCCACACATTAGAAAGGCGTTTTCTGAATACTAGAGAATGTGTGCAGTCCTTCAAGACGAAAGTACAGAGATTACTGATGGAGAATATGATATTGCTAAATCATTTCAAGGGATAACCAATATAACATTTCTTAAGCAACTACATCAAACTACTTTCTTGAGCAAAAAAAGACCCAAAAAGGTTCATTTATCTCTGGTTGAAATGTCATGCTATCTGTCCAACCCATAAAACACTTGCAGATAGGGACTGGTTCTTTACCTGTAAAGACGAGCACTGCTGAAGTTACGTCTTAGATACTTCGCAACAAATTCAAGAGACCGGCATAAAACTGGCACCAACGCAACTGATTTCCATGATACAACCAATAAAGTCAAAACTAATTAAATTGAAAATGATAATAATCAGAGCTTGTAAAAGCAATACTAATTTGGTTCAAAATTTCCAAAATCACTGGGCATGTAGATGCTCACATGTAATAGGCATGGGTGAAGAAACAAAGGAAAAGCAATATAGAAGATAAAGAAAATCCTTTGTGGCAATCAGGGACTGAAGCCAGATTTGAACAGCTTGCAGGTTCCACGCCCTTGGCCTCTGTAAGCAATCAGTAATGGATATCAGAAACAGACCTCTGTCAAAGGAGTTATTTAAATATAGGCCACAATCACATTATAATTTGTAACTGCAAAGAATACTTTATACCTTCAAACTGTATACGTACAACCATAGAGCAAGAATTTCCTCTATAGGACTAACATGGCGAAAATTCAATAGAAATTTTTGAAATCAGTTGATATCTAAACTTTAAAGCTGTGACAAGATATAGTAAAACAAAGATCCATGCAGAACCCAAATTTGTGCTTATTGTACTAACTGTAGCCCAAACTGGATCAAAACTAGGGAGAGCTAAATACCCCATATTGTATATATATGGAATATGCACAGGAGAATCCCGCCCCACAATGGCAAAACGGTAGGCCCGATCCAACAGACTCCGAGAGCAGGGAAACATTGCCATTGCAGCCATGATCACAACCTGCCCACAATTCAAATTTTCAAATTCAAATCAAAAGTATATACCAAGTAGTTTCCAAAATTGAAAAGTTTAGATCTAAAAAGTTTCTAACTCAAATATTAAAATGACAAGAGTGAAAATAGGACACGCAAAAAAATTACTACAAGGCCATTAACCTAAGTAGAAAGAAAATTTAAAGTTTGCATTCTTAACTTCCAATGACAGCAGTATTAACTATAAGGAGCATCTCATTCAAAAATTGAATCATTTGTCAAAACTGATGTAATTTGAATGTAGCATCTAAATCACTAGTTCAAGTATGATAAAAGGCTTTTAATTTTTTTCTCTCGTGGTTCTATTTAAGAACAAAAGATGCATCACTTTAATTTCTATTTAATTTGGCTACTTTAAAATTAGAATGAATCTAGATGTAATCACGCCACATAAGTGACAGATAATCTAAGTAAATGGAATAAACATCATCTGTATACCTAAAGAGAGAAATCTATCACCAAATATTGTTTATTGGAGGACCTAACGGGTCATATACATATTTCTTGGAGAACGAGCAAGTTCAGTAGTGAGAAAATGATATAACTTCTACCAACGAGTAACTGTCATTGGCTGTGACCATTGCAGTAGAGGTAGGAAAGGTGAAATGGACCATGGGAGAAGACATGCAGGAGGTGGTATAGGCCATTGTGGAAGGGAGTTTCCTGAGATCCTTTTGACTGGGGGAGTGGGAATTGACAATGATCTGGACTATTCTTCAAGTCACCTTTCATCTCTGCGAGACTCCCCTGTCCGAAACTATCCATAGCTTAACACCTCTGCCTTAAAAGGCTTCAGCATTACCAGGATTTTTAACACTTCAGGTAGAGATGAGCACCAAAGAAAGAAGCTTCTTTCCATAGCCCCTCTAATTTGCCATAAAGGAGAAAAGCTGGTACAGCTGACAAATTTCCTCAAAAGCGACCCAACAATCAGAGTCAAAGCCTAAATCTCAATAAAGGACTGGGGGTTCGAGGATTTTCTTAAAGTCATTATACATCTTCATCAAATGTCTGTGAGGAGTGTGCATCATTAAGCCATGTCCTGAAATCCTCCAGTAATTATTAAGCAAAAGGCCGATGGAAGCTGAAGAGCGAGTTGTTGAATTTTCTGAGCTGCTCCAATCCAGTGATTACAAAGCTGTGGGTGAAAAAAATACAATTATACAAGCACTGATTTGACATCTTTCAAAATTTAAGTTAAAGGGAAAGTAGTTTGTGAAGCACTTGAAGCACTCCATTAGAGAATTCAAGGTGAGAATGCATAACCAGAGTGAGTTTCATGGCAGATGGGAGTTCTGGCCTTTATGGAAACGATGACAGTGAGGGAAGTAAATGGAGAAGAATATGCAAATGTTGTACCTGTCAATGGAGAAGGTTCAATTCTCATCTGGTTGCATTCACTGTGCTTCAAGTTCAAATGCGTTGAAATAAGCCAGCTTTTGTGCTTTTGCATGACAGGACGCGGGTTGTGTCCAACTGTCAAGTGCGTTTTAGTTTTGTTTGTCTCAGTTGAGGTCTGTTGCTATGTTGTAATTATTGGGCCTTTGTCCCTTTCATGGAATACATATTAACAATCACTACAAAAACAGGTCCCAATACATGTCTCTCTTAAAACTTACACATGAATAAAACCACCATTTTGCATAGGTTCGTAGTGGTGAATTGTACTCCTCTGAAATACAATCCAAAAAGTTGGCTCATCTCATCTGTGAAGAATCATCCACAAGACTGTAGTATTTCTTTGACGGAAATGGCCATTGGTAGCCATAGGTCCAAATCCTGAGATAAAATAAAAACCCAAGAGAAGAAGTGTGGAAAACTGTGCAGCCTCAACCATCTCCGTGTCCTATCTCAAGTGACATCAAAGACTTAAAGAAATATATGGTAGATAAATAATATGGATAGTTTAGATCCCTTAAAGAATGGCGCTTAGAAACTCTCGGAACAGATAAATTCTCAAAGAAGACAAATTTACTCTACTATGAATTTCCATTGTTGGACTCCTGCCAAATCCTCGGTGTCTCTTGAACAGCAACCTAAGCACACTAATCAAGCAAGCTTTTAATCAATGAATATACCCACAACAGCACCATATCACGCAACAATCTCTTGCTCAAAGTCATAGGAACAATGGTTTTGATGGAAGAAAGTGTTGAGGAGGTTAAGCTACAAGCATTCACTCCTAGAATAACGGGTTGAATCGGTCCCATAAGAGAAGAAAATAAAGAAAGGCCAAGTGTAGCTAGTAATAAAAATTGTAAATACGAGATAAAGACAAGTAGTTTTTTTTTTTTTTTTTTTTTGGGGGCGGTTTTACCCCTAATGCTTTTGTGCTTCTTCCTGAATTCAATTATCTTACCAAGCAAATAATCCTCTCGTTGAGAGACCATGAAATCCTTGCTACATCTTGAGCTTAAGAAAGAGTGTGTACTGAGAGATCAAACATTCCTCGTGCTAGGAATTCTTATCTTGATAGATCATAGAACCACGTGGCACCTTAATGCACCATTGAAGCAAATTTGAAAGGAAATAGGGTCAAAGGGACTCCTCAAGAGTCAAATGAAAAAGGATACTCAAAACTAAGATTCAAGAATCGAAGACGCCCACAGTGGTGGCACCAACAGTAGAAAATCAGCCTTTTCTCTCCACGATATGACTACATATTATAAGGCATGACATTTTCTATTATAAAGCAAGAAGCATTTTAGGATATGTATCTTAATATAAATAGCTCATGCAGAATTTGGGCCCAACAATTGTAGCTTCAAAATCAAACAGAAGTAGCCAGCAGAAAGCTGGATGGAGCTGTCCTGATATAATCTTAGCAAGTTAATAAAAACTCTCCAAATGATCTACCCAATAAGGAAAAGTGACCAGTACAAGTACCCAAGCATTAGTAAAAAAAAAAAAAAAAACTGAATCGAATTTCGATCAAGCCTCAAGGAACTGTTTGGAGCACTTGCTTGTCCAGACGACCCTGTACTCCTTCCTGCAGGTTGAGCTCGACTTCCTGTTTATCACAGCGACAAAATTCTTAAATCAATGTGAATAAAAATATTTTCTTCAACCAAGCACACTAGTTTTACAATAATTATGGTTCCAATGTAAAGTTTGATACCAAAGGGAACTATATCTACAACCTGAGTTATCTGACCGATTTCGCTCTGGTGAAGGTGCAGATGATGTTGTCGATGTTCAGTGCAGAGACGGATGATGAAATTGGCTCCACCTCAAGCTCAGGATCCTGTTTACATCCAAATTATAACATTTAAAATATGAAGCAAAATGCAATGACGAATTTTATAAAAATATAACATCAGCCAAATCAATCAGATAGCACAAGCCTATAACCTTAAAAGTAGAAAGCGTAATGTGTATACATTCTCGTAAGATATAAGATAATCAGATAAAATGTATGAGGACTTTTAAGTGACCTAACAGCTATAAAATGCCAAGGACATAGCAGTTTATAGTGCACTAAAGTCCCAATGAAAAAATCTTTTAGGATTGCTATTATACATCTTTTTTATTGTTTTTCAATTATTCCAGATCACAAAGACACCATCCACTTAGTATATAAACTAGCCACTATAGCCCATTCCTTCTCTTAATTTATAAAAGATTTGCTTAAGAAAAATTGTCTTCTACTGTTAGCTGGTACAAAACTGCCTAGTGTTAAGCCTGAATATATATACATCAGTAGTAATAAGTGGTTAAACTGGATTAAAAATGGCTGTATAGCCACAATTAGAACTAGAAAATTGTCAAATGCCAACAAAATGTACACAAAGAAAAGCCCCAATTAATAAAAGAATCTGTTTAAGATTAAGATGTTAGGAAAATATCATGTTAGTGCTTACATGTGTGAGTGAATATATATCTGGATTAGTAGTTATAATATTATATTTGTTACATGTATTGTTGTAAATTACAACAATACTAATGGATATAGGGCTGATATAGGGCTGTTGGGAGGTTGATATTGTTAGAGAGATTATTTGGGAGATATTATAGGTACTAGAATCTCCTAGAAAATAGGAATAATCTCTCCTATATATTTGTATGATATTAACGTGAGAAGAATGAACCATTTTTTCGTGTGTCAATATGTTGGTGCTCTGTCATAAGATATAGACCATAATTCATTTTTTCTTGTTGCCTACAAAAACTATATTCTTGGAGATAACTTTGCACAGAAGACTCTACACACACTCATTCATCACTAAGAAGCACTCAAAGTTAAAAATAATACCACCTTGTCTAATGCTCATATAACAGAATGGCAAAGACTTGCTTCCCTCAAATAATCAAAACAAATGGTGTCCGTGTTAAGTCAAAAGAAATTGATTTAACAGAAAAAAAGAAAAATACCTATTGTCAAGGGACTATTACTTCACCTGCATTATCGAGGAATCAAAAATATAAATAAAGACATTATGCAGATGTACTCATAATAAGCAATTGATCAAGAGATCACTGACTCTGTAGCTATTGAACTAAATATTGATGAGACAGTGTGGATAAAGATTACACAATTGTGCTCAAGATAAACGATATCTCAGGGAGACATAGGACTAATAAATGTTTAAAATTGGATGAAAAACCACTACCTGAAAGTATGGTGGCCAAGTTGTAAAAAACAAAAAAAAAAATAAGTACAAAAAGAAATAAAATACATTTGATTGAGCAACAGAAAAATTGGAAAACAAAACATAATTAAGTTGGTTGTGGTTAGACGGCTAACAAAATTCAAAAAATTATGTTGGTTAAGGATAGATGGAAAAAACCCAAAAACAGGTTTTATTCATGCAGCAGGATAAAAAAATAAAAAAATGATTCTTTTTCAATTTGGAGTTTTTTAGCTACACAGTTAAAACTTGAAACTATATATTCTTGGAACATAATAATAATAGCCTAGAATTAGTAAATTGTTTACACAACATGCATACTTTAGAAGTTAGAAGTGCAATCTACGGCATGCACTGGATATATACTTAAGAGATGACGCTATCATTAGTTTAGTAACATGCAATCATCTTTACTTGATATGTTCTCAAGTAGCACATAGCCCTATTTGTCTTTTTCTTATAGAGCAAGTAAAGTAGCTCCTTAATTAGAAATAGAGCAATAATATTAGGTATGTTTTTCTGAAGAGCTGGCTTATGCAAACATGACTGGTCTTAATATTCTGACCTTAAGTTGGAATCACCAGTTCATCACTCACAAGTCACAGCATATGTCGGAGACCTCTGTTGATTTAGTTTTTATGCCTCACTACCCATCTAAACTTCATCCAACATCCCATCCTCATTTACCCTTCACTACTTAAGTAACAAGTGGAACTTTGCTTTCCAATGTTTGAATTACTGAAATCAATTTGGAAAGAAATTCAAAACGTAGTCTTTCAAAATTTAATATTTCTTTGATTAGGTCTTTTTGTTACTGTGGCTCATATAAAGAGTCGTAATTTTCCTGAGCAAAGGACTAATTTGAGTCCATAGTTATTGTGTGATTCTCCATGACTTTGATGAAATATTTTCGAATGTCTTGAAATAATATTGAGATAATACAAAGAAATCCAATACCTCAACAGAACAGCAATATGTAACGAAG
>CM031239.1:1028474109-1028617623 GCA_018340775.1 Taxus wallichiana var. yunnanensis
GCATAAAGATCTGTTGTGTATGAGTGAGTCCAGGTTGCACTGTCTAAGGACTTGACTCCTCACCGTGAATGCATCATTCGGAAATTATTAGAGTGCGATGTGTCTTGTGAGTGAGTTGGAGTTATATTTTCCAAATTTTGTGTGGGGTGGAAAAAAGGAGGGCATCTTCCAAGAAGGGAAGTCTTGGGTAGGGGGTGGTCTTGTTGAGAGGATAGAAAAATGGCACATAGAGCCATACTTGTTGGGAGAGCATTGATGGTACCGAGAGTTGTAGACTTGGCAAAGATGTTAACAGGATTCCAAGCTCGGTTGGAGGATATGGAAACCATGCAACGTCAAGGACTTGTTAAGGATGTAAGTGAAGACTAAGGAGAAGAAGCCTCTAGGCTTCAAGTGGAAGATTTTACTGAGGCACTAAAATTTACAATCGTGAGGGCCAATGCCAGAATGGGAAGCAAGCTGAGAATGGACACTCCTAGTTACTAAGGGAGTTTGAGTCTTAAACAACTCATTGAATGGATCCCTCTGTTTGAAAAATATTTTCATTTTGAGAAAATAGAGCATCCCAAAGAAATTAAAGTTTTCTTGCAAAAGTTGAACGGACTTGCATCCCTATGGTGTGATTGTGTGCAAACCAATAGATCAACGAAAACCAAAGACAAAATCAAGTCTTGGGATAGAATGATTGCTAAGTTGAATGTTAAGTTTTTTCATGTGGATTATCAAATGTGTTTTTTTCAAGACACTGCAGATCTTGCAATAAAAAGATGAACGTAAAAGTACATGGACAAATTCTACACGCTCACCATTAGAGCTGGTTATGTTGAAGATGATGAAGAAATGACTTGAATCGTGTGAAGCATGTTCTTCTCAAAGCCACAATATTGCACCAAGAGTTAGACAATATCCTTCTAGGTGGTGAGGATACTCCAGACAAGGAAGAGGTAGAGGATTCATGGGTACATGCTTTAGATGTGGAGAAACTGATCATAAAGCATGTGAGTACCAACAAGCACAACAAGATAGTGATAAGAGGAATGAAGCTAGAAATCACATCATGCAAGATGACCGAGGAGAGAGTGTTGCATCCCTAATCACGTATAAGTATCAAAACGAGGAGAAGCTCTTACGCTTTCGAAGCCCACAAAAAGTAGATGAGTCAATGCAAACAGTATTAGTGCATTTAATTAACTATACACTTTATTGTATGTGATTAAGATGCACTTGTAATATTTAATTGTAATAGAATGGTTATTATGTTTATAGAGAAGAGTTACAATCAAGTTATTGACTTGATTCACTTCTGCTACTAATATATTAAAACAACTATTAATAGATTAAAGCAAACTTGTTAGGAAAGTCAACTACTCTCCAAACCCTAATAATAGCCTATACTTGTTTTTTATAAAAGCATAGAGTTAGTGTTATAGGTAATTGAATGTGGACGAGATATTCATTGTAACCTTCCTAACGTAGAGGGAAAGTTTGTTGTCACAAGTTGAGACCTAATTTTTGGTAAAATTTTAGCTCAATTAGAGAACTTCGATCTTTAAGATTCTCAAAGTCACCCAACACTCCCTAAATTGCATGTTACGAGGTGAAGCTACGGTCAGCTCTAATACCAAGTAGGAAATTCTAGACAAGTTCTAAAATTGGTTGATAAAACCTACACTATTATATGTGATTAAGATGCAATTGTAATATTTAATTGTAAGGTAATGTTTATTCTATTTATAGAAAAAGAGTAACAATCAAGTTATTGACTTGATTTACATCCGTTATTAATAGATTAAAACAATTATTAATATTAATAATTTAAAGCAAACTTGTTCTGTGAGCTAACTACTCTCCAAACCCTCTAATAGCCTTCTACTTGTTTTTATAAAAGCATAGAAAGCTAGTGTTAGAGGTAATTCCATGTGCAAGAGAGATTTATCATAATACTCCCATGGGGGCCATCGGCCCTCCCTCACATATGAGCTTTTAATATATATTGGTCGTAATTCTACTTTGACATATGTGTGTTTATATTGCTTTAATGGTTCACATGTATACGTATGTATGTGCTGTTTGTCTTGAGGTTAATACGACAATCCTAGAACCATTCTAAATTGTTATATTTGGTATCAAAGCAATCAAAACTTCACCTAGTAGCGTGGCAATAAATTCATGCGATGTTCGGTCACTTTGACAATCATACAAAAAAATTCTTCCTTGTTAGATGTTGAATTAGCCTCTAAACAACAATTATGGGCTACCTAGAGGAATCATGCTAAAATCATAATTCTCTTTTTGATCTGAATTTTTGCCAAAAGGTAGATCTTGGTATGTACATCAAACTTTCCTTCGTGTCGAGATTCTAAATCGGCCATCGTATTTAACACTTTTGGCGATCTCCAAATTTGTGCTAAACATGAAGAAAAAAATTGGGTCATTTTAATCTTTGCGAGCAAGTAGAGTATGATTTTCTAAGCACTTCTCTCTTCTACCATGGGATATTTGATTCACTACGGTTTTCAAGATATTCCAAGTTCTTTGCATATGTATTTTTCAACACATTCATTGGAATTTTTTTTTGCATTTACGACACGAGACAATCTAACTGGCTTGTGAGCTCAACATATGTTGTTATTCGATGATCAAGAGAAACATATGTTGTTATTCAATGATCAAGAGAAGTGGATCTATGGCTCCACTCATACTCATATAGATATGTTCATCTCTCCACTCATTCAACATTATTGAGGGGTATTTCGTGGTGATCTTGCTAGATCTAATACATGCAATTATTCGGTAAACTCTTTTATATTTTCAATATGATATTGTAAATGACCGTATGTCCAACATTTGTCATTTTTAATAATCGAAAAGTGGATTCATGAGCTCCACTCATACAATTTTCAGTTTTGCACCTTCTTTAGAATACATCTTAAGGTATATGTTAGCGTATTTAATTATCTCGTACACTATTGTATATGATGAACCATATTTTATGAACCATACGCAAGTTTGAAAGTAAGTGTTGTAAAGTTATCATTGAGTAGTGCAAGCAATGATAATCTTGTGTCAAACAAGATGGTAGAGAAGTTTGGTTTGAGAGAATCGACACCCAAACTCCATCTGAGGTGTCTTGGTTGTTGAAGGTGTTGGTACCCAAATATATCCTAATTTTAAGCCTATTTTTATAGCTGGATGGATGATTTCATTTATCATATGAGTAAGTTATGCGATGATGGATTTGGTCTTACTTTCGCCACGAAAAGTTCTTGAAGGTTCCACATACTTAAGGTATATTATAGATTGAATGGTTAATGCAAAGTCGGGATTTTGGGTGTGCTTGGCCAAAGTGCAAATGTGATGAGTGCAATTTATCCCCAAGCCCAGAGGCTAGATATTTCTGGAACTATGTGGCCTAAACTGCTAAGTAACTTGAAAAGTTCCCCTAACTCCCAGTCAGGTTTATATCCCCTCATAAAAATGGGCGGTGTGTTATCCACTTCGTGGTCCCGCCGGGAATGATCTAAGGACGTTCCTCTTCGGCATTTGAGAAGAGGCCCTTGTTTGGTTGTTTAAAGTAAATTACATTTCAGGGATCCGAGGCCCAACTTACTTTTTGTTTAGCTTGATACAATTTGTAAATGTTGTTCCTTGGAACCCGACCAACTAATTTAAAGTCATAAAGGGATAAAGAAATTACAGTTTCTCCCAGTTCATAAGGATGAGAAAAGTGAAAAATACCTACTTCTCTTTCCCATGTTTCTATGCAGTTAAGTGTAACACACCAAAAATGAAGGCCAAATGGAATGTCTGTTTTGAGGGTGTTCTTATCTTCAAAAGATGAAAACAAGAAAAGGTGAGGATATGCTTGAAAATGGATAACAATTTCATGATGGTATACAAGAGCAATTCAAAGCAACATTTATAATAGAAAAATGGGGGTCTATTATTTACTTGGGCCCAACCCTCTATTGTATAATTGTATGAACAAAATAAAAACAAAAAAATAAGATACATTTCGATACATATAATATGGTGGCACATATGTTAAACTTCCATTGCTACAATCACATTAGGGGCACCTCTTAGAAACTGGTCACGACGCCGATGAAATCCTCATGGGCCATGATGCTTTCAAGACGAATCAGTATGTCCCCCGCCGTGCCCCTCGACATCCCTTTCTCACGCAATTCAGGGGATACTCATCCTTGGCCCGTTTAGGATATCGACCAGCTCTCTCTCCTCTCGCAGCAGTGAGTTCACCCATTCACGCAGACTAAGCCCTCCCATGTCGTACGCTTTGGTGCGCCGCCTCGTAGGATGGGTCTCTGACAGGAACTGGGGTCACATCACAAATTTGGGCGTCAAGGAGGGCTTGCCTTTTCTTTGATTGAAATGCATGTAGTCCGACCACAACCTAGATATCTTCCATGGCAGACTCTAAAGCAACAAGCCGCTCCTCTCATTCTGCTCGCATGACCATCTAAAGATGGACCCTCATTGTTTAATTCTTGATGTTGGGTGGAGAAGTGGAGCTCATGTTTCCAAAAGAGAAGGGGCATAGTAGGCTTTCATCATGTGTCAATGGTCATCATGAACACGCGGGAAATGATGAGACCAGTGGTTCCTCAGGACTTGGGATCTAAATGAAACTCTAGGCGAACCAGGTGAAAATGCAAGGTTTGGAAAATAGGGAAAGAAGGACACATTTCGGCCAGGTGATTCACAAAAGATAGTACCAGGGTAGGCTGATGAAGACAATCCTAGGGATTGGCTCTAGCATTTGGTACACTAAAAACTTGGTGAATCAAAGCCTCGTTTGGCCTAAAAGTTGAAAGAATTGGCCCATATGGACCAATTCCTCCTCTGATGGATTTGCACTCAGGAAAGATGAAGCCATTGCTAGGAATATTGAAGTGAAAGGGATGGCAGGAAAGGAAATGGTTTTGAAGATTCTACAATGAAATCTGAAAAGGATAGGTGATGGAAGGAAAGAGCTGGTAGAACCGCTTAAATAGGCATGGCGATGGCATTGACGTGGCAAGGAAAATCATTTCATTATTAATGCCATATCAAATTTTGATTTTCAGGTACGTGTGGAGCTTAAATAAAGATCAATTGTTTATGGGGAACGTGTCATCGAAAAGGATTAATTGCCACACAATTCGAGAATGTCTTGTCACATTAACCTTTCTAGCCACATCATGATTATACACATGTGGAAAATTTTAAATGTTAAATGTGATATGACTTGGAAAATATTTGGTTGTGTCATTAATGACGTATGCAAGACACGGTGGCAATTGGCGAAATTGTGGTCGTTTGTGAATAATCATTTGTAGTTTCATGGCGGCCCCGAGCAGTTGAAGGTCGATAGTTTGTTTGGGTATCTGAGGAATATGCTCTATAAAACCCTAAGAAGATAAGGTGATATAAGAAGCAAGAAAGGAAAAAGAAAAAGAGGAGAGAGGGAAAAAGGCGAAAAATTGGCGAGAAGATCTTGGGAGAGAAAAATTTAGTGGGAATTTGCAGAGGCATTGCGAACCAGAGGAAAGGATTGTGTTGTGATGAAGGTTTTTCTCTGTATGACCCAATTATCGAAATTTGTGTTAAGATGATTGCATATGTACAGTCATTAACGGGCTTTGAGAGCATTAATATATGTTTCCCTTGTCTTTTCCTAAGTTTAATGGTTTTATCGATGAATTCATTTGGATTCATGACATTTCTTTTTTCTGTCGCAAAATGATGTTAGGTGGGAGTGATATGTGTCTTTTGTTATAATTCTTTGTGAATCATGGTTGTAATTCGATTTTAAACATATCTTGCACTTGCTTAGATCTTGTCTAGGAAGGGTGTGAGTATTTGATGTTTTCTGGGGGTACCTAAAGCCTCATTTAAAGCCTGTAAAAATCTCCCTATGGACTAAGTAGGGTTTGGGGTATGACTTGTAATTTCTTGGGGTCCTTGATCCAGACTATCTAGCATGATCTCGCATGAGATGATCCTGCCTTAGGTGTACTAAGTTGGATTGTCAGAATTTAGATATTGATTTTCCCGAGCTTTCCTGCACAAATTTCCATACAAGGGGCGCATTTATTTCCTTTCTAGCATTCATGTAGTGATAGGAATAGACGATGGTTGGCCTTTTGTTCTCTCGATTTCCCCATTTCCCTTCATGGCTCTTTCCCTTTCTCTCCCCTTTTCTATCGAGATTCCCTTCATCCTTACTAAAAATCTCAAATAACTTTTCAATAAAACCTTAACTCATCTCGTGGGTCCCAAATCACCTTGTTCATATTCAACTATTCCGCCCCTCGAGAACACATTATTGACTCAATATATCTTGCTTGTTCTCACCTCTAATCCAAAGTCCCTCATTACCAGCTCGCACATAATTAGCACATTAAACTTTGGGACAAAGTCTCGGGTCGAACTAACACTTTCCCTTCGCGGTCCGCGTTGGGTCCTCGGGTGTCTACAATGTTTAGTGACCACTCTTTCGAGCGAGCATTGTATTTAGTGGCTGCACTCGGTCCCGATCTGTCCCTTTTTGAGTCCCCACTATCATCCCGACTCCGCGCCCCAACCTCCGTATTCCCCTGACCGCACTCTCGGGTCCTCTCACCCTGACTTGGGCATAGTCAAAAGTAGCAGGGATCATAGCCGCACCCTTTGTCCGGGTACCTCCCCATCACCCCCTCGGGAAGGGTGGACGACCGGAGAGAGACCTTCCCCCGGCTACAAGACGACACATCGCGGGTCCCCCTTCGTCGCCCCTCGGCCTCCACCACACATCCTCATCTTCCCTTTCCCCCTAGGGTGTAGATCCGGGAGCCAATGAAGGGACATCAAATCCTAGTGAGTGAACATTATTAGATTGAGTCATACAAAGCAGATATTTTGTGTGATATCCCGCCCATGAATATATATGCCATGTTGTTAGGAAGATCTTGGCGGTTTGATTGGAAGGCTCTACATGATAGATGAGAAAATACATACACCCTTGTGAAGGATGGTAGGAAGTATAGTTTGAGTCCGTTGAAGGACCATGGAGAAGAAGTAGACGATAGTCTTAAGATTTTGTCGATTCTAGATAAGCAATTCCTAAAGAACGTGAAGGGAAAACATGTTTTGCTTTCACTCCCAAACCATTGCAAGTTGGGGTCGTGGAAGAGGCAAGTGATTTGCCTAGAGAAGTGACCAATTTGTTGGGATAGTTTAAAGGGGTCATCTCCAATGATATGCTAAATGGTTTATCGCTTATCAAGAGTATTGGCCATCATATGGATTTGATTGTTGGATCAAGTTTTCCAGCACAGGTTGCATATAGGTTGACACATGGAAAACAAAGTGATCAAGAGATAAGCATATGATTTGATGGAAAAAGTGTTGATGAGAGAGAGTTTAAGCTCATGTGCTATAACAGTAGCATTAGCACCCAAGAAAGGAGGAGAATGGAGGACAAACATGGATTGTAGAGCCATCAACAAGATAACTATCAAGAAAAGATTCCCATTGCCTAGGATAGATGACTTGATGGATTGTTCAAGTGGAGCAAGATACTTCACAAAGATTATCTAAAGAGCGGTCACCACCCAATCATAATCATAGAAGGGGATGAATGGAAGATTGAGTTCAAGACAATGGAGAATTTCTATAAGTGACTTGTCTTGCCATTTGGATTGAGAAACACATTGCGCATTCATGAGACTTATATTCCTTGATGAGTTTTTCACTGTATTTTTAACTGCATTCTAATATTCAAAAGAATAAAGGAAAAGCACTTGAGGCATATAGGACAAGTGTTGCAACAGTTGCAAGAGGAGTTGTTGGCCAAACTACAAGAAACACAACTTTATAAAGGAGTTGGTTTACTTGCTTTGTGATTTCCCAAGATGGATTGAGAATAAATCCAAAGAAGGTGAGAGCTATCTTAGAATGACCAACACCCTAAAGTATGTTTGAACCCGAAGCTTCCATGGATCATAAACTTTTACAAGTTCATCATAAACTTCAGTGGGATATGTGCCCTACTACAAAGACCATGAGAGTGGATAGGAAAGTGTTTATTTGGGCAGCAAAAGTAGAGCATAGCTTCAAGATTTTGAAGAGGCTGACTGAATAGTAGGTCTTAGCATTCTTGACTTCAACAAGGTATTTAATGTTTGAAGCCATAAGTTTCCATGGATCAGCAAGTTTGTGTCTGAAGTTCATTAGAAACTTCAGTGGGATACGTGCACCTATCACAGACCATGGGAGGGGGATTGGAAAAAGTTGAGCTTGACATCAGAAGTAGAGCATAACTTCAAGTTTTTGAAGAGGGTGACTAAACAGCCAGTTTTAGCATTCTTGGCTTCAACAAGGTAGTTTAGGTTATTTGTGATGCTAGTGAAGTTGCAATTGAAGCAATTTCAAGTAGGGAAGGTAAGCCTATTGCATACTTTAGTGAGAAGCTAAATGAAGCCATGTAGATCTATTCATTTTATAATCAAGAGTTCACTGCCATAGTGCAAGCTCTCAAGAAGTGGAGGCATCATTCATTTCCCAAGGAATTTGTGTTGTACATAGATCAACAAGCACTGCTATTCATCAATACTCAAGTTGAATAAGAGACACATGAAACGAGATGAGTTTTTGCAAAGTTATTTATTTGTGCTAAAACATAAACGTTGCAAGTTGAACAAGGTTTCAAATTAATTGAGTGGATGGTGTCTCTTGTTGAATAAGATGCATGTGGAAAAAGTGAGATTTGATTCTACGAAAAAGTTGTACAAGGGAGATGAGGATTTCGAGATATATGGACAACATGCAAAAATTCTTTAAGTGTGGACAAAACACCATGGTTAGAATATTTTTTTGCGATAAGAATTGTTACTAAAAGAAAAACAATTGTTTATACCACGAGAGTCCATGAGAGACATTTTGATATGTTGGTCATTTCAGCGTTGATAAGACATTGGCACTAATTACTGAAAGTTACTTTTGGCCTAGCATGTGCATTGATGTAAAGAAATTTCTGCAAAGATGGAGGATTTTCCAACTGGGAAAAGGGAAGGGTGAGAATGCAAGATTGAATCAATCGCTGCCTATTCCAAAGAGACCATGGGAACTTATCAGCACGGACATTGTTTTAGGATTGCCTAAATTGCAGAAAGGACATGATTCTAATTTTCTGATTGTGGATAGATTTTCCAGAAGGGCTCATTTTTTTGCATGCAGGAAGACTAATGATGCTACGCATGTAGCCAATTTGTTTTTCAAGGAAGTGATGAGATTGCATGGATTGCCTAGGAGTATAGTATCTGATCGAGATACAAAATTTGTCAGACATTTCTGGAGGACATTGTGCAAGTACCTAAATACCCAATTGCAGTTCAGATAAGCAAAGCATCCTCAGAGGTAATCAACAAATGTTTGGGTAATCTGTTGCAATTTTTAGTGGGAGAGAAGTCAAGACTGTGGACTCTGAGATTCAATCTTGGTGCATGCTGAATTTGCTTACAACAAATCAGTCAATGGTAGTATTGGAAGGGCACCATCCCATATTTATTTGACTGTTACAAAATTGAGAGACATACATGATGTGAGTTGGAGGCGTGCATAAACAAAATACTTTGCAGAGTATATATGTGTGGCATACATCAACAAGTAAGAAAACAATTGGAGGGAAGTACTGTGCAGTACAAGCAGCATGTGGATCGCAAGAAAAGAGAGCAGAATTTCAAGTAGGTGATATGGTTTTAGCTCACTTGAGGAAGGAACATATGATAATTTGAAGTGGATGAAGGTCAGACCATGAAAGATTCTGAGAAAATTAGCAGCAAATGCCAATGAAGTAGAGCTATTGGAGGAAATGACATTTGACTATCTTCAATGTAACAGAATTGTTCCCTTGCTATGAGGGACAGACTGGTGGTGAGAATGCGGGTTTGGATTCTCAAAGCATGGATTGGAGACGACAATTACCAGAAAAGATGAGAAAGGAAATTGAGGGGTTGATCTATTCAAAGATCGTCAAGAAGACAAGAGGAGGCGAGTGTCGGGAATTAGAGTGGGTTAGAACAGCCTAAGACGTGACATGGATGAGCACATCTGAGGTTGTAAAACATGGGAAAACCATCGGAATAACTCAGGAAGTGTATAAATAATTAACTTACCCGAGGAGCATAACACAGGAGCATCCAAGTTCACAGGCAATTCACATCACCCAAAAGTAGTTACTACTAATAAATGGTCGCAACCTTTGTTGTCTATGATATCCAAAGATGCTATATGCATTGAAAGAAATCATGTGAAAACTTGCAATTTTGTTCCATCGCACGAAATTATAGGTGTCCAAGGTTTTCATTAAGTCGCATGGCATTCCATTTGTCTACGAACCTTTGTGACGTGCTGTGAGCATCCCAAGGAGAGGTGTCGGCAAGATCCTTCTAACCTTTGCAAGGCTTGATAAAATTTTGTGTAACACCATAGTAATCATTCCGCATAGCTAAGGGTATAATGACATGCAACATGTCGCTTGAAGGCCAAAAGGTAATGCCCCTAACTGCAATTGAGAAGTAGGTAAAGATTCGTGAAGGGAAATTGTTGCATCTTGAATTGGAACATTTCTAAGCTTCCAATGCTTCCAATGAGGACATCTTGAAAAGGGAATCATTTCCTTTCGAAAGAGGTTTGCTAACAACTGACACACTAGCTAACACCAAAGAAAGTGTAATGTCCCCTTTTCTAGATTAAAATAATTAATAATATTATTTAAGTTGGGCCTAGTCATTTCTAATATTTGGGCAACTTAATAATATAATATTATTAAAATAAAAAAGTATTTTTAAATACTTAAAGTAAAATTAATGATTTAACTAAGTTAGCCAAATGTAACTTTATGTTATATTATAAGGCAACTTATGTTTTATTATTAAAATAAAAGTGACTTTTAAATAAAGTAAGTCGGCCACCAAAATTGAAAGAAAGAGGAAAGAGAAGTTATAAAAGGAGGATGAAGGGGTTCATTTGGGGCATCTATCTATCATCTTGATTTTATGAAGTCAAGCACTTGTGCTTCTACTTTCAGCTATTGAGGACAGAAACCCTCTTAGCATCCATCACTTGAGGACGAAAACCCTCATTGTGATCAGATTTGAGGACAAAACCCTCAATATCTTCTTGGTGGCTTCACTCAGGGGTCACATTTGAGTGTAATTTCAGATCATCACAGCTAGGGCATGATTTGCAGCCATTTCTAGGGCTATCTACACCCCTTTGGATTTCAGATCGGCAGCGGACGGAATTGGTTGGTTTCAGTTTGCAACGTCTCCTTTGGGTCTCCTCTTGTCATTTGGAGCGTCTTTTGTGAGAAAATTGTTGTAATCTTATGCGGGTATTTTTCTTGTTTGATGGTGTGAAAATAAATAAAAATAAATCAGACTTTGGTTGGAAAAATTATTTTTCATCATCTATTTGTACCAAGAGGGTTTCCAAATGCTTTGGGCCTTCCCGGTATGTTGTGACTATTTGATAAATAAATGAAGATTTCAAATTGTTGTATTTTCTGTCTTACGGGTTTGCATAAAAATCATATTGCTGTTATATTTTGAATAAGGGTTTCAATTGAATTCCAAAATTGTGCTAATCTACCCCAAAAGAAATATTATAGAAAGCTCGAGCGAGCTCGAGAGAGTAGAGAGTTAGCTCGCAATAGTAGGTCTACATTGTTCTTCTTGAAGGATAATTTCAGTAGCTTGCTAGGTGTGTGCACACATCCGCATACAAGTTCGTAGGAGTGAGTAACGTCCCAGTTGAGTTTGGAATCTATGTAGTTTTAAGTCAGAAATAAAACTAGGAATAATTGTGTTTGCAAGCATTTTCATTTTGTTTTGAGAACAATAAACAAAGATTTTGTGGTGTTCCATTCTGCGTAAAGATCCGTTGTGCGTGAGTGTGTCTGGGTTGCACAGTCTAAGGTTGTTGTTAACTTGACTCCCTAATCGTGATTAAATCAAACATCATCTCCAACAAGCGTGTCTACCTCTTCTACATAAAACCTGATTTGCTCAATGAGCCTCATGTTCGAGAAATTGTGTATAACGACTATAAACTACTTTTTGATGGGAAAAGACCGGGTTTGGGATACTTAATGAAGTCACATCACAACTAATTTTCAAACACGCTTTCAACACCTTTTACCAATAAAACATTCCCATTTTTAGGAAGTTGTGCAACCAACACAATCTTCACTCAAATAAACATTTTCCCGCCAGATCTATATTTTCCAAACCAATTGTCTTTAAATGAGTTGTATTTTATTCACCGGTCATCTACAATTCAAGCCTATGGTAAGGTTGTATTTTTCCACTTCTTCAGGGGTGAGGAGATTGAGATCACCAACTCTTATACCTACTTGGGGATTCTGTTCTCTGGCCCTCGTTTCAGTTTGAGACATGCCCTCTAGCCTCGTGTCAATAAGGGCTATGGGTCCTTAGTTCTTCTAGAGAGACAATGCTTCCGCCATCACTTTCAGGACATCTCCTCCAAAATGTCCCTCATGGACTCCCTCATTAGACCCACAATTCTCTATGGTTCTATTGCTTGGGGACCCTCTTTGTTAGGTACTGACTGGGCCTCCGTCGAGAGGGTCCAAGACACTTCTCCTTCGCCGTTTCATCATGGTGTAAGAAAATTGTACCCCAACACATTATTTTGGCAGAGTTTGGAGCCCATCCTTTCAGATTGGAGACCATATTTGACTTGGTTTCTTTCTTGCACTGCATTCGGGCTTCGCAAACATTGCCAAGGGGCGGGACAAGTACCCGTACTTGGCATATTGTTCATCAAAGGCTATTGCTCTTTCAGACTCCCCACGCCGGGGTCACGGTTGGTATGTTGAGGTCTTTGAACTTTTGGGGGCAGTTGGTATTCAGATGGACCATCTTCCACCTTTTCAGTACTCCTTGGACGCATCAAGCCACCTTCTGCCTACTAAACAAGAGATGAACAAGATCATTAGAGAGGATATTTACAATCAGTTCATCCGTACCACTTGGGTAAATCCTCAAGGGGTTTACGTCCCAAGATGGCCTTTTATGTTGAGCATTTCTTGGAGTTGAGGGACGGTCTCATTATCCATCCTCAGTACACCCTTCGACATTGGATGCATGCCCTTCGCATCCCCCTTGGTCAGTTCAGGGTTGGTTCTCATAGACTCTGTTGTGAGACATGAATCACCACCTTGATCATTCGGACAGATTTGCCAGCTTGTGTAGTCTCGTGAGACCGAGACGGAAACACACTTCATCTTTCGGTGCCCCATTTACTACGAGATCAAAGGGAGGTTCCATTGTTTATTTAGGAGGACACGGGATCTTTCTGACTTCTTCAAGTTTGAGGATCAAAGTTGCCTAATACTTACAGGAGGCTTTGAAGCTTCGTGAGCACACTCTTCAACCGCATCCTAGACCGAACTCTACTCGCGGATCACTTCCTTCTTCACAATGTTACCTTCGGAGAGAGGCACTAAGCGCCCTTGTGAGACCGACCCCGCTTCTTCCTCCAGATTGGTTCGGCCCAGGGAAACCATCCATGGTTCCCCGAGCCATCACAAGCATGCCCGTACTAGGTCTGGCCTCAGGAGACGACTAGATCCACTAGGCATCAGAGGGATAGTATTGTGTCTAGACAACAACATAGTAGGTAGACTCTCTCTTTGGCGGGTTGACATTCTATCCTCAACTTTTTCTAGTCGACCTCGGATGTTAGGAGAGATGGATCTACCATTCCTTGATGGGCTTTCCTCTTTTCTTCTCCTTGGTCGTCTTTCCCCCTTTCTTCCTCTCACTTGTATTTCCACCCCCATTCTGGGTGCGTGTGATTTCTCCTTCCGGTTGGCCACCTCTTCTGGCTTTTGTACTTGTCTTTCTCGGGAACTCTTTGGTTTTCCCGCTTTGTATCGGTGCTTGCTGTTGTTTGCAGTCCCTTTGACCTACTTTTGTGGTCATTTGTTGGACATTAATATATTTATCTTTATATTTATCTTACAATTGGCTTAAAAACGAAATTTAAAAGTCCTTTTATTAAATAAAACATCGATATTTTCATGAAATTGTGCAATGTTAGAAAAAATGACGTTACATACATAGCAGTAGCCAATTGACATCAGCTATGACAGCAAAGAAGCAACTCCAAAATTAAGTTTTGTTTGGCTCACTATGCACTATGCACTTTAGAATAGTGGGGGACCAAAATGCATCGTGTACTAGACCAATTAAAAATTCGCTCAGTCTGCATACCTCAGATTTTTCGGACAAAATAGCTTCAAACTGCTTTACAAGCTCAGGTGGCGAAGTCCTGTCAACTTCAGCTCCTAATATTGCTATTGGCACTTTAACCGCTGTTGCAAATTAGAAAACATACGTATTAACCTTGTGTCCCCCCTCTTGAAGTTAAGAATAGAAAGAAACTGCAGATGTAAGTAACATTAAATTTGAAACTGAGGGCAGACAACCCAGAAAACTTAGGTTACTGAATTACAGAAATCTTGAAAATGAGCTTTATAATCTTACCTTTGATATCATCAATGGTAACTAGTGATGGATGCAGTAACACTCCTGCTTTTATATTGTCCCCTTTTGCTAGCTCCACTACCACCTTGGCTATAACAATGAATGCATAAAAAAATTTAAAGTTCAGACTCTTCAGTAAAATTACTACACTCGAGCTAAGATCTGTTACTGTTTAAATGCATTTTATAACTTAAACTGCATATATGTTTCTACTTCGAAGTCAACAAAAATACAACACACCCTGAAATATTGCATGTTAAAAGTTGAAAATCAGTTTAGTTTTCCAATGCTTCATCCACGGAGGGAAAACTAAAATATTTCTCACCTCCCCAGCAAAATCCAGCTGCTCCGATACTAGTTATGCCTTTGCTCTTCAAAACATCTATAACTTTTACAGAGTCCTCAAATCCTTTTTCCTAAAGCAGTGTATACAACACTAATCAACATGGTTATCCAATAATTTGGCACAAAGAGGTTGCCAATACTTTTTGATACAAGCATCCAATGCAACCAACAATTTTCAACTATTGCATATCAACAATGCAGGCATGTGTTTCTAATGCTAAAATCTAACATCCCAAAAAATACAGTGTCCATTAAGAAGCATTACAGGTAAATGATTCTGCAACCAATCTTGAATGGTACTGTTTGGGGCATATGGATCCCCATTAAAGGGATCCCCATTAAAGTAATCAGGAACAACCACAAAGTATCCAGCTGCTGCTACTTTGTCAGCGAGCTTCCTACAATCATATTCAAATGCTGCTTAGAAATCAGAATGTTTAAAACATTCAATTGTCTTATAGCTTATTCAAATTGACTCCTCACAAAGCAGCACAAATCAGTATTCGCATCTACAAATAACATACTAAAATTTTCATTATTTTCTAGAGAGAAATGTTTGTTATAACTTCATCAGATATAAATAGACCACAAAACCTGTGCTGACTTATTACACTAAGCATACATATATTGAGATTCCAAGTCCCGCATGAACCCTGAAATGTTACTGTAGACACATCAGACCGTTTTATAATTTGACATGATCCATAAGCATGCAGTCCTATCAGTATAGATGCTTCTTGTGACACCAGCCATAAAACCACATTCAATATTGAAAATGATATGGAGAAAAATTCATTAGAATGACAAATAAATATTAAAACATTTTTAACTATTATTTATGAGAACAAAAGGTGTTAAAATCAGAACACGCGCTTTTTTCAAACCTCTAGTACGAGGCTTTTGCAAATCTAACATATACCTATCTAATGACAAATATGGCTTCTCAATAGTAAAATAAAACATCGGCACAACAAGAAAAGCATTTTACTAACTTCAACTTGATCATAAATATAGAATATGGCATTATGGATTGGAAATAAAAAAATAAGTTTGAACTTGCAATCTAGGATGCATGAAATAGAACCACCCTACAATATAAAATAACCAGATAAATTATTGAAGCGATTCAGAAAGAATAAATTAATTCTTTACAAATAATGTTTACATGAGAAATAAATTTATTGTTTGAGCAATAGTTAACACAGCATAACAAGAAACAGATCTTTTCTTGGATCAGGAATTTCATCCAAATTTCAACCAAAGTATGTATGGTCAAATTTGAATGAAGCATGTAATGCTAAGAGGTCAAATCAATTAAGAATATGGAAAACATGGCTTTGGATTTGGAAAAAAATATGAGCTTTTAGGATAGATGACATGTTGGAAAAGATCATGCACATGCACAGAATGTCCAAACGAATTTCTCCCAGCCAGTAACAAGACCCCAATTCTGGAAGTGGATAATTTTCAAGAAACCACATGGATTGGTAGGGTTTTTTTGGTACAAAACATGTCAATAGATACTATGCACAAAAGATAGGATACAATTCTTGTTCAGACAAAATACAAGCTAAAACATGGAAGATGTAACTACATATTATATTAAAAAGAGAAGCTTACATAATATGTAAATATTCGGGATGCTTGTTCATTCACATTGATAATTACATTACATTCGTACAAGCTTAAATAAGCTTGTTTTTTACCATTTGTATACGGGACCCAACCACTTACAGGCTCAATTACCTGAACCAACTTACCTCTAACATTAATAACACAACATTAATAACACAAGTTATTAATGAATTAACATTACAAATATCTTTAATTCCCAAGGGGATGTCTTACGTACAAGATGCATGCCCTAACCAAGTACAAACTAACTAAATTTAACAACCTTGGATCATACGACCTAACAAACCCCCATCCAAATGGGAACAAAAGATCATATGGAGCATATGACTGTGAAGCAATCCAACAATATCTGCCACAACCTGCAAGCCGTCAGATATATGGGGTTAGCCCATGGCGCCTATGATTCCCAAGAACATGAAGGGCAAGTGAAGAATAGAGGGGCGGGGAAAGATCCTGAATGGAATGAGGTCCGGGCATGTGCCGAGAGTCTCCCTCGTCCTAAAGGGGCCATATCTCTCTATAGGGTGCCCGCCTCTAGATCTATGGGATGTAGGGAGACCGGAGATCTACATATAGGGGACGGACTTCTCTTCTTTAGGAAGGGTGATCCCTACCGCCTCTATCTACCTATAAAAATTATACGCCACCCCCAGAATGAATAGATAGGGGCCTCGCCCGAATAGATATATGGGGCTCTGCACTTCCCTATAAATATAACTCCTCACGAGCACAATCTATGGGTCCTATCTATCTATAGGGGGCACCCGAGCTATCTATGAACTAACCAGATATTTAGGGCCATATATAGAGAGGGGAGGGGCCCTCGTACCCATTTTCACTCCACCCCTATCTATATATGGGGCGGATATATATAGGGAAGGCCAACTATCCATTACCCCCGCATCCGCATTCACATTCGTTGATTGGAGACTTAGACTCCGACTTCATCCTTCAACTAATGACTCTATTCTTATATACGTGATACGAAGCTTCTACTCCCAACTACCAACCCCCATAGTTCAAATTAGATAGGGCGACCAACTACAAGCCCATATCAATATATAGGCCAACGACCGAGCGTAGTGAATATGGCCCCTATAGATATCTCGTAGCGAATAATATATCTTATCTATCTGGCTCTAGCATGAACTATCTATCTGGGGCGGGCCCCTATATAGATATGGCGGACCGGGCCCATGTTCATTCATCTAGAGGGTCCCCCATATAGAAAATAGAGGCCCCATATATCCCAAGGTGACACTCTATACATCCCGGTATTGATCAACTTTGTGTTGCTTACACAAAGCTTGCAATCCGCAGTTGTGACACAAATGGTAAGCACCATTCATGCTCATCCTCTCTGACCATCCGTTATTGTACTACAATATAAGCACCATCACGAGAATGCTCAGCTACATCAAACCTTACATTGATGACAATTTGGTACACCTTTGTATGGCACATCTACCTTGATGCCCAACAACGCTAACCTCACTTTGCTCAAAAGGATTGATGTTAGTAACCCCTATCAATTGTAGAATCACTGTCATCTGGTCAAAGACCAGTACAATCTTCCCCATGTTTAACAAGAGGTGAGATGTCTATGTAGCAAAAAAATGACCAAATAACTCGGTTTGCTCCTCATCAATGCTATCAAATAACTCAAAACCAAAATTTAGAGAAAACGACATCAAAATCCTATCAACTATACACAATGTAACTACAACACTTTCCCATCTTCGAGGTTGCAATATACACAAAATGGGCATGTCTTTAACTTTATCAACCTATTCGATCTCAATGAAATACAATGTGCTTATCTCCGACAACACTAACGACGAGAAACAATGTTACATTTACGGTTTCTTTATAAAAGCAATCCACTTTCAGATTCAAAGTGCTTGCACAGTGTTGATTCAACCAAAAATGCACCCATTGTACATTTAATAGCGTTATTTCTCCATTTTTAGTACATTTATATGAAAAAAACATATGGGTAGACTCCAAAATAAACAATAGACTCTTCTGTTGAATGCAGAACGTTCCAAAACCTATAGATTGAGCACTTACATACCCGGCACGTGCCAAAAGGCAAAAATTCCAGAAATAAAGCTTGTGCATAAAGCTATAACACTAAAAAAGTACAGAATTTTAAAAGTTATCTTTTGCACTTTGTGGGAATGGACCACTTGACCTTCAATGCTCTTTGAGTCTTATTCTAACACCTCTCGTCCAACTCTTCTCAACCACCACTTGAAAACTAATATTTTGAACTTGAATGTGATCCCCATTTACTTGCTAATTTTGTAAATTGATAGACTATGTGCAAAAGGAATAGGTCAGATTTGAACCTATGACGTCTCCTTTTAAATGTCTTGACATCAACCAACTCAGCTACACATACTCTAGACACAGGGAACTTGCAACGTAGCATGTACATCAAACATTTCATTGTCCAATCATCAATAAATATAAGAAGTAAACTTTTCCAGCAATGAAAATTTTACCAGACTATAAATAAATATCACACCCAGCAAGTAATAGATGGGACCCACATGCTTACTACAGCCCACTCCACCTAATTTTAATCTTTTCAGATTTTGTCAGAGACTCCTACAATCTTCAAAAGGTGCTCTTTTCATTTTACCACCCTTTTGCTTATTTTTTACAGATTTTCACCAATCTTCAATGCCTCGTGGTAAATTCCAATGCCATTTGCTGTATTTGTAAGATAAACTTCAAAGATTTATAAAGACGGGTGCTTTTAGTTATTGCTTTGACAAAACAAAAGAAAGAAAGCACTTTTGGAATGCCAGATGCCCTTGTTTGGGGATATGTAGTACTTGCAAATGATACCCGTGCTTTGGCAGCTTAATTCGCAAATCACTACGTTTTCCAACGCCTTTGAACATCAATCAATCTTTACTATGGTTTCCCACGCCTCCAAGCAGATTATCATGACCCAAGGAGGAAGAACCACATCCCTGCACTTCTTTTTCACATTCCAGCAAGTAACTTCAATGCTTTAAATTCTTGTCTAGTTCCTCTCCACGGAAGATTATTCAAAAGAGAAGGTTATATAATATGGTGAATATTGAAGATGCTTGCTCATTCACATTGATAATTATATTACATTCAAACAAGCTAAATTGGGCTTATTTTTACCGTTTGCATACAGGACCCAACCATTTACGGGTTCAAAACTACCCAAACTAACTTACCTCTCTAGCATTACTAACACAAGTCATTAATGACTAACATGAATAACATATTTATTTAATTCCTAGGGGGTGCCTCACATATGAAATGCATGCCCCAGCTAAGTTCTAACAAACTAACATTTCTGATACGACCCAACAATCCTCATCACCAGCTACATCATTAATTATCTTCAGTGAAACAAAAGTCTTATTGAAAAAATGATTGAAAGAATACTATAAATACATGATATATGTTGAAATGCTACTACAAAACATATAGACATATAGTCTCTGTTGTGGACCTTCACAACTAATTGTTTCCCCATCTGTACCATGCACATAGGATTACGTCTCAATAATGGATTCCACAGTTGAAACAACATAGCAGGTTCAAAGGTACTCCAGTTTAGGTCAGAATATGGCCAGCAATATTTTAAACACCAGTAACAGCTAGGGTGGGCCAATATGGCAATTAGGTGCTCCACCTTTGACTATATGAAGTCTAGAGAAAGCCCCGTCGTACTTTTCTGCAAAATTCTGTTAAGCATATATTTCTCACAAGGGACTGACCACACATGTTCAAGAGCGAGAGCAATTAGAGGGGCTCATCACAGAAACTATGCCAACATGACATAGATGGCTTACAGTCACACAAGGAAAGATATAGGATCATAAACAGAAGTGGCTACACTCTGCTACACTCCTAAAATGCACTCATGAAGGTCAGACTTGCAACAGTCTGCCCAAGGAGAACTCTCCTCAACAGATTTTAAATGCATATTTATTCATTATTCCTCCATGCAAATAAAGGCAAGGCTACGTGAATGTGCAGGTGCAGGGGTACGCAAGGGGCGGGGGTATGCAGCAGCCAATGCAAGCTCCCAAAACTTAGGTACACAAGGTGCTGGTACACAGCACCCAGTGCAAGCTCCCACCATTTGGGTACACAGTGCGATGGTGTGAGGATATGCAGGGTGCGTCCCACTAAAAATATGGGTACGGTATGACATCAAACTTGAAAGTTCACACATAATACTATCATGAAACTTATCAAATCAGATGTATCATATGACATTATTTATATCAAATCATCATTGATTTATATACTTAATCACATTATCATTGGTTTCTATAAGGTCTATGAAATTACATAAACTTGTACATCAATATGTGTCATGAATCGATCACAAAACAATATTCAAAATGTTAAGAAGTTTATTACTATATATAGATCAAGATTCAAAACCATTAGTAACTAGGCATTATTACATGCAAATCTCAGTGATAATGTTGAAAATGAACTCTAAAGTTAATTGTCAACTATAATGCAGTGTTAGTGGTAAATATGCAATAAGGTTTTTTAACATATGTTTGAAGTTTTTGACCATTTCAGTTTTTGCTTAATTGATTTTCTATGGGTGTTTATGAAATTAAGGAAATGCTCCCGATGAAGATGAGGGTAATGGTCTACGCATGTTAGCCTGCATTGGGTGTGGGTGCAGGTGCATTAGGCTGCCTTGTGTGCAAATTTGGGTGCGAATGCAATGCACACACCCAATTAGGGGAGTAGGTACAATGGTTGCTCCCATTAACAACTACCATCCCTAAACTCCAAAATCAAATTAACTCATAACCATCCATACATCATAATATTGAGGTAATGACACTTCTTATTCTCTCTTTTGATCATATGTTATCTTCATTATCGTCATATAAAGTGATAATGACAACAAGAGTGCTACATATATCTAGTGTTCCATGGAATCTCAAAACGGAGGGATGGGTCTCAGAGACATGGGAACCAAGGGCTTTGGTTTGGGGATGGCGGTGGGGTAGTGCGACGGTGGCGGAGCGGTGGGACTGCGGCGGGGCAGTGGGACGGTGGAGTGGCGAAACAATGGTGCAAATATATATAGTACATAAAAACTTAGTTATACATCAAATGAAACTTTGAGATACTAAACACATTGCATTGAATAGTGAAAATGCCAAATATCAATATATTAATATTTATATTCAAATGATAATTACATCTAAAATTCAAATACAGTTGGCCAGTGGCTCACTACAATGAAGACTTGGCACTTGCTCTAACTCTTGTTGTTACTTGTTAATGTTGTTTCTCTTCCCTACTAATCCTCTCACTCTTGTTTGCTAATGTTATTTCTCTCACTCTTGCTTGCTAATGTTATTGCTCTCACTCTTGCTTGTTAATGCTCTCACCCTCTCACTCTTGCTTGCTAATGCTTTCACTCTTGCTTTGAATTTTTTATTGTGATTTGGAGTGAGGGTGTAACTCTTATTTATAGTTTTTTTAAGTGCTTAGGGGGTGGGTGGGGCCCATTGAGTATTAGGGTTAGGGTTGGGGGCCAAAATTATAAAACAAAATGATTTTAAAAAAATTGATGCAGGTCTCGATTGGGAGTCTCGAGGTTGTCCAGGAGTCTCGGGACGAGTTGAGAGACTTTTAGAAGTCTCCGAGACATTCCAAAGTCCCCAAAATTTGGGGGAGGTCTCACAAACATCCCCACTTTGAGGGAAACGTTTCAAAGACGCCCTCGTGGAGCTGGTGGCAATGGTGGCGGTGGCAAGACGGAATGGGGATGTCCCCTAGCATCCCCGAGTCTCGGAGACGTTCAAGTCTCGGGACGACAACTTCAGGGGTGTGTCCCCATGGAACACTGCATATATCCCCTCTAAACATGTTTTCATCATTGACTATCCATGGATGGGTAAGGAGTCGATAATGGAGTTGGAGATACATCAAGTAGTACTATACACTATGAATGGAAGCAAAAATTTAATGAAATTGTCATAAAAAAGTATTTTGTCATTAAAATGAAACTACTATGTCGATTGGACTCCCATCGTCAATGGCATCATAAATAAACTTAGCACTATCGTTTTCAATGGTATTGGCATTTGGAAAGAAGAGAAGGAAGAGATTGTTGGCACTTATGAGCTGCCCTTCAACCACACACATAGGGTGATTGCCTGATGTATGCCCTTTATACATTTCTCAACCGAATTGCCCTTCTCCCTCTCTACTTATTCTCATATTTGCCAATTCTATCAAAAGTTGCAAGATTTTACTCACAATCATCACTTCCTCTCTCCTCCCATTTCTTCTTTAGCATTTGTTACCTTAGCATCCATCTTCAACTATCTTCAAATTCTTTCAACTTCCTATTCAAAACGTGTATCTTCATATTCATCTCGACGGCCTTCCTCTTTGCTTGATTCTTGGAGCAATTGTCTCTTTCCGCTTGTTATCGTGTTGTTTTATATTAATTTTCATAAAGAATTTTCATTTTCATTTTCCTACTCTATGAAATTCCACTGCACGTGTTTATCAATAAAGGTCAGCTTTTCGATGGATCTTTACATCATATTGTCATGCACATATTTGAAATTTTAATTGTTCACATTGTGCCAAAGTTATGTAAAATATGGGTACTCGTTCAATTGTTCCCTCTCTTGTGCCTGGAATCTAAGTAAAAGTATGGATCTTATCCTTCAACATTGTTTCCTATCCTACCACTACACAATATTAAGGTCATTCTAATCACTATGCTTTCTCCTTTCCTCCCGGAGAATAGGCAACTAGTACTATTTATTGTTAGTCGTGCCTCTATTATCATCATGGATTTTCATCGCCAAGCACAACGACACTACAACCGCCACAGTTTGTGATGGTTTTGTCTACTCTAGAGACTAGATGATGACCATATGTCTTGACAATGTGAATGCAAGAGATACCAATGAGAAACTCAATATGCACAATAGGATAAGACTCTACAATAGGGTTGCTCTAGATTATTGTTCGTGCATTGGACTAGGGGTTGTTTTTCGGCGATGTCATTAACATCCATGACATAAAGATTGAGTTACCAATATCAAGCTTGTCGTCCAAAAATAATTGGTCGATGATTTCCGAGGCATAGTTATATCTTGGGTAATACTATCACCAGATAGATGCTTCCTTTGCGGTCACAATATCGGCGGTCACAATTACCAATTTTGAATATTGGGCACAAAGGGAGGAGGGTTAAAGGGTATTTTCCCATGGTGCCAACCAAAATACTAGCATGCAATAACCCAAGAGAAAATGAAACAAGAGTCCTCAAGGAGACCCTAGTGTCAACAAACCTTATTGTCGAAACCTCATCATCATCAACATCCTCATAGTCAACATCTCATCGCCTTCCCTAGGTTGTTCCTCATATGTCTTGTTGTCTTCACAAACCGATCTAGAGATCTTCACATCCTCCTCTTCCTCATCAACATATTTTCATTTCACATATTTCTCGTTTCTTGACGAATTCAACAATTATATGACAAAACCACTTTCACATACCCTACAAGAACATACGCCTACAAAGTTTTACCATGTGGGCTATGTAATGCATACACAACATTCCAACCAAAAACATTTAGTATCATTCTTGGCCTTGTCCATGATAGTGTATAAATTTATATGGATGGTTTTTTGTGTATGGCAAGTTCTTTGAAGAAATGACAAAAACAATTAGCGTAGGTGTTGCAAAATGTGAAGAGACCAGTTAGTGTTGAGCAATGACAAATTTCATATGATGGTATTCGTCTTTAAAACAAATAGCTAAGGTGGCTAGGGGTGAAAGTAAGGGTCACGCCAAACATATGGATATTGGCCTTATCGATTATGAGTAATGGCTGTTGTAACAAGGATAAAACCTTTCTTGATGGAAAAAGGCAATGTTGGCAATATAACCCCATATTTGGTACAAACGGATTCAAAGGACGAAGACTTAGGAGATAATTTTGAAGCTTAGCTAAGAAGAAGTATATGCGAAGAAATTCCTTGGACAATGGTGTGCATGCATCTCTAGAAGCCAATTCCGTGAGATGGAAAAATTAGGGAAAAAAGTTGCCACACTCAACCTCTAAAAGAGTGTCACCGCATACCATTGTGCAAATATGTAAGAGATAATGTTGGAGCAGTATCACAAAGTTAAAGAGGAAATGGTTGATCTTAGTTCATAATCATAGAACATGAGGCTTGAAAGCAAGACTAAGCCAATGGGTTGAAGAAGCTGATGAGATAGCTAAAGGGAAAGGACACTAGTTACACTAATTTCCTGCTCAACAACATACCATACGAAGAGGGAATGTCATCAACTAAAATAGTTTCCTTAACTTGCTTTTCAGGGAATTGGGCTAAAACCATTTGGGCGTCTTTAATTTGCCCGATCAAAGGAACTTGCTTTGTTTCCATGGAGTAACACGATCCGAATGTTCTTGTACAAAGTCAAACCAAGGGCATGTGCTACTTTTGCCAACATCACATTATCCGAGGCTCCATAATCTATAATGCAATTGCTTAATTTGCATTCGTTGGTCAAAAAGGACACAAAGAAAGGTTCAATCTTTTCGTTTTAACGTGTAGTAGGCCGCCACAATATTTTGAGTTTTCCCATCTTTGGGAATTTTTAGAATTCCTTTGGGAAGAATGAACAAGAGAGTCGACTTTGATAAACTGACCAATTTCTCGAGTTGATCCTTATTGGACTTCAAGTACTCTGCCTGTGACATGGAAATTTTTGTTTTATTGATATGATCAATGATATCAAATTTGGGCAAAGTAACCGTACTTGATGTCTCAGATACTAGTTCTTTCGAACTTGATGATGGCACACTTTTGACCTTTGCTTCGGGCTTGGTTGATACTTGATGTAGAAGAAGAAACTTTCTTCGTAGTTGATTTATCTATGGATTGACTCAACAAAGGTTCTCCTTTCTTTAAGATAGTTTTGACCTTAGGAGTCTCAACTATCTTTGATTCTTTGGAAGCTTCTTTAATTTTGGATTCTTTAGGAACTTCCTTGGAAACCTCTTTATCTCCCGCCTTAGTGGTATTCTGCTCCTTTTTCTGAGAGCATGTGAAGACAAATGAAGGATTGACTATTCATATCTTCTATAATTTCTTCGTATTCATCTTCTTCTTAAACGGTACTCAAAGAAATGATTATTACTTTCTCCCTCAGGATCTTCAACTTCAGGTTCAGATGTTCTAGAATCCGGCTCTTCCTCATCAACCTCGACGACTTCAACTTCATCGTCACTTTCTTCAATGACATCACATTTTGAGTTAGTTGCGGGAGCTACTTCAATAGCAAGCCTCGTCGGAGCACCTGCAATCCTGGCTTTGTTGGGAACGTATCCTTTTCTTGGGATGTCTTTGTAAGGAGCAGGTTTACTACTTTGAGCAACTTGCTTTTTCAAAGCCAACACATCATTAGCCAACTTAGTGAGTATAGCTTCTGAAGCATTGGGGGTTTCTTGACTCTTTCCCTTGAGGGAAGTTTTCTTGAATTTTCCCGCCATGATTAAGTCATCCTCAATTTCTATGGCCAAGGATTGAGCAAGTTCCAAAGTAGCCACTCTAGCCCTTCTCAGCTGATAGCACACTTCTGTTGTTGTGCGTTAATAAAGAAACATTTTTTCCCATCAAGGTTTGGACGAATCTCGGCAGAACTTTGTTCACCATTTTGTTGAACTTAGCCACAAAATTCCTCATGGGTTCTGTTGGCTCTTTCTTCGCCTGAGATAGTTGGGCAAGAAGAGCATGTTCATCTTCTGTCGTCTTGAATCGATCTTCAAACTTAGTTTTCATATCATTCCAATTTGTAATGCATCCATTTGGCAGATGATGAAACCAATCTGCAACAACATCATGCAATGTTTCGACGAAGAGGCGAATAGCAACATCTTCATATTCTACCAACAAAACAGCACATGTAGCGAAGAAGGCAGAAATATGGTCATCTGGTGACGTCTTCCCATCTCCGTCGAACTTGGGAAGAATCTTCCTCGATCCTCTTGGGAGGTCATGTCGAGCTAGTAAGGCCAATGGGCCTATGGCATTTCCCCATGGTACGTTAACTGCCATTTTGGGAAAGGTGGTATGCGAAGGCAAAACAACATGAGCAAGGACAAGTGCTTGACTTGTAGTGATTCCTTCCTTGCTTGCTCTTTCGGGGCTTGATGCAAGGCTTACAAATCTACGAGGTGTGTTCTTCTTGGGAGGAGATAACTTAAAACCAAACTTTCCTTGAAAGTCAAAAATGGGATCAAATCGACCTTTAGCTTTTTCTCCTCGCGTAAACCTCTTCGTTGCCGCTTTGAAATATTTATTGTGAAGGGATCACTAGCATGTTCTGATTGGCTCTAGCCTTTTCTCTTCGCTCTCTTTCTTGAGCTATTTGCACCTGAATAACTCTAGCAACTCTCGCTTTCTCTTCTTCGTTATCTAGTACTAATGCGGCGAGATGAAAATGATAGTTGTTTGTGCGCTTTTCCCAAATAGCTTGCCTCAAATCTGATGATATGTCTTCTTGAGTATCTGCAAAAAGAAGATTTGGTTGCAAGATAGGTGGGTTACCTGTAATAGTCATACAAATTATTACCTTGGTGGAAGAGGACCGCGTCGGTGAACAATGATCAACACGTGTCCAGGAGGTCTTCTGGCCACAAGTGCGGGTGCTCTTCTTCTAAGGTCTTCAATGTAGATTTCTCTATCAATGGCTCTATCAACAGCCAAAAATTGTTGCAAGCTTTCGCGGTTTTCCCAAGCTACTTGTTCAAAGGTTGGCAGCAATGTCTCCTTGAAAATCTTCATCAGGGCACAAGGTTCGGTTGAAGAACTGGAGCTTGTGCAGAGGGGATAGTCATAAAGATTTAACCAAGCACTGGTTAACGATTCCTGATTCCCCAATAGAGTCGCCAAAAATTGTTAGCATATGGATTTGCATGCATGCAAATGACATGCAACAATGTGGGAACGAAGTCCCTCCTCAATGAAGGTGAGGTTGCCTTTATTGAAAACCAAAATCTGTATTTACACTTGTACATTCAAAATTGTATGTGGGGGTGTTTTGGAACATTAATGGAAAGAAAAGTGAATGATGGAGATGGAATGGAATGAAGGAAAGGAATGGAAAGGAATGAATGGAAGGAACATGCAAGAGTTAGGTAAAAGCAGAGCCTAATATTGCATGGAGAAGAACAAACAATAACTAACACAAATAAAATAGAGTTTGCATCAGCTAAACGAGAATGAGTAAAAGGGAACACACATGAGCAAGTAAATAACAGAGCTTGATCACTATGAACAAGAACAACTTAATAATAACGTTGACAATAAGATCAAAGACAATATTTGCATGCAAGATTCAAACATCTAACATCTAATGAACATAAGAACATCAAATGTTACAAGAGACAATGAATGAGACACAAAGTTCATATTTCATTAACTCCAAAATGTCTTCACAAAAGAACACAAAGTTTCTTCTTGAAACAAAGCTTGCACACAAAAAGTATTTTCTTCTCCTCTCTCAAAGTCACCCTTACAAATGAGCCCCTAACTTCCTTTTATAACCCAAAAGTTGGTTACAAAGTAGTTAGGGTTTACATGAACATTAAATAGGGCACTTAAGTGACTTTTGACTTTTTCAACCAACTTTATTAAAAGCAACTAAAAATAGAAACCACTTAAGTTAAAAAGTCATTTAAGGAAAAATACATAAATAAAAGAAATGGGTACATGTGGACCCCACTTAAATGACTTGGACACACACATAGACATCCTAGTCAACAATGTGCCACCTAGATCAAAACACCTAGGATCAGTGCCTTATCCATTGGGCCAAGAGTCCGCCTATCCCGATCATACAGGAATGAACTCATTGACCATGCTCCAATCCTCCAGATGACAAGAGAGTCGATCTTGAAACTTGAGCAATTCATCCACCCCTTCGTTTGAGCAACATCCTGGTGTGAGCAAGTTTCTTCATTCGTATTCACATTCACAATTACACACAATTCTCCACATGCTCCGAATAGCCTTCCATGGTGAATTATTCATTTGTCGCGAGATTGTAGTCATTACGCCACCTTGGCTTGTCAGAATCCAACTTTTGATCTTTCGCCATTGAGAAGATCTTCCAAGAGCCAAAATTGCAATTCACTTCTTGGAGTTATGTCTTTTGTCTTTGTCACCATCCCAAGTGTTGGCATTCTGATCCGCTCACGATCGTCCAATTCGAGAACGCTCCAACTTTAAGACTGGCCGATGAAGTATTGCGCTGCTAACTGAGAGCTGACAGGGACACGCTTGAATGATGTGGCCTTGCTTGATGATCCACACAATTGTACTTATCATTGGTCTTGGTTTGTTGATGAATAGATCCGTACAATGATCAAGTGAAAATAATTGTTGTAGACAAGATTCTCCCATTATCGATCTTTGCCGATAACAATGGCTTTTGACTCCGAAGAGACCTTTATGCCAATAGCTACGACTTATACCGCATAATGAGGAAGTCAGAGGTTGCTTCCGCTTCGGAGCCGTTGGAGTTGAATCGCCACACTATGCAGGTTTCGTGGTGCATCCATGCAAGTGATGACCAATTCAGAACAAGCGTCAAGAAAATTGTGACTCGCCTTCGGTTGATATGCGATCGCAGAATCGACCTATGTCGACGTGTCCCAAGTTAGTATCGGCGATGTTCTCATACTCTGAATGGAGCGTCGAGGTGAGTAGAATGCCCTGGAACTCATACCGCAACATCGTTTTGTTTGAAGATGACATGATTGTGAAAGAAGTGTTATTTCAAGCTATTACTTCCTTCTTACAAAACTACACAAATCACCTCTAAAACTGCCTTGGGAAAAATAGCAAATCTTGTTCTAAGAAACTCTCACTGGATGAGGAGTATATTAAGGTACCACAAGTTTGCGTGTCAGAGGGTTTTTTCCCAATCAAATTCTTCAGTCAAATATTAAAGGTCAAAGTTGACTCTTTTGAAATTGCTAGGAAAATGCAAGTGTAAAACTGTGAAAATCTCATTTAGTTTTAGCTTGGGAAAAATACCAAATGCATCACCCTGAGCATCTAAAACTTGGCAAGGGAGCATATGAAGGTGGGGAGAATTGAAAGAAATAATTATTTTCTCTTGACGATCATCTGAGTTCAAAATATCAACTCTCAAAGTGAGTCACCTTGACAAGCTGAAAACTGCATGTGCAGCGAAATCATGCAAACTACATTTTATTTGGCTCGTGAAAAATATCAAACGAGGTGTTGCGCATTTGAAATTTTGCAAAAGGAGTACATGAAGTTGGGAAGAATTCAACGAACCAAACCGTTTCTCTTGACGATCATCTGGGCTCGAGATACGGATTCTCAAAGTAGGCCTTCTGCTAAGTTGAAACTACGTGCGCGGCAAAAAATCGAGCAAACTGAGTTTTTCTTGGGTTCGTGAAAAATATCAAATGAGGTGCTGCGCATTTGAAATTTTTGCAAATGAGTATATGAAGGATGGGGAGAATTCATCGAACCAAACTCTTTCTTCCCGACGATCATCCAACTTTGAGATATCGAACTCCAAAGTTGATTACTTCAGGATACAACCCACGGCACGTTCTTTCCGCATCTATCGTTTTCTTTATTAAATTCATTTTTCTTTGTGCCGATATACATCGGTAATGCATTTGAATGCGTGATATTTTTGAATAGCCTAAATACTTCTCACCGATGCGTTGAAAATGATTTTTTTATGACTTCACGCATGATCTATTTAATCTTTTTTTTTTTAATTCGCTCTCACTTCTTTGCATGCACCGATATTTTCTTTGGCAGCTAGTGATCTTGTTTCTCCTTCTCTGCAATGATCAAATTTCTTCTTCTTAAGCATGCGTAGTATCCTTGTTATTCTCTTTCTTTTCTTAAAAAAAGAATAATAAAATAAAATAAAACAGAATTTTATGCATGTGTTGGTTTGGAGACTTTGATTTTTGTTTAATTAGTATGCGTGGAGATCCTTGTGGTTGCGTGGATTCTTTTGCTGCAACCTGCGTGGGCATATTTGAAAATGGCCTGTGATTATTTGTTTTTCTTACCAACTACATGTTGATTCTCCTCTCTTCAGGCTATACGTGGACTTCCTTTGGCAGTGAATGTGCATTTTTGTCTTCAAATTAATTCCTCCTAGCTGTACGTGGGTTAAAAACAGACTTCTTTCTTCCTTCCCAAGCATGGCATGGATCTTCTTGGGACCTTATCTCTCAGCTACGTGGACATCCAAACAAATGCGTGGATCTTCATTTGTTTTTGTGCAACTGCGTGGATTCTTTGCCTGGACTAATTTGTCTTTGGTGAATGTATAATCTCATTGGGTGAATGCGTGGAGATCTAACTTTTTGCTGTTGTTTTGTTTCTTTTTTGCAAGTTGCGCAGATGCGTGGAAGCTAGCCTTACCTCTTCAGGTTGTGCATGGAAAAAGACAAACCTCCTTCTCCCTTCCAAACATGGCGTGGAAATTGCTCATGGCTGATGCGTGAATTTCTTTCCTTCAAATTCCACTGATTTTATTCTCCTGGGCAGCGTATCATCTCCCTGAAATGGACTGGTTGTGCGTGGAAAACTTGTCTTCTTCCTGCACAAATCAATAACAAACAAAAACAAACGTGGAATTTCACCTTTTCCTCTGTTGCATACGGGATTTATTTGAGATTCCAGATCAATCCTTGCACATGCCTGAGATTGCCTTCACCTTTGCAAGCGTGGATCTCATAAACTTCTTGCTATCGCTTCCCTCCAATGAAGACAACTACCTAAAACTCTCAAGGTTGCCTGGCTCTAGCTAATGCCCGTGTCAGGTTTCCGTGTGAAAGCCGGATAGTGCCTGTAGAACAAGCTTTTCCTTCTCCAGCTTTGGATATCTGCAATATCTCCTTGTTTCTCCTTCTTCCCAATTTCCTCTGCTTCTGCAACCTCTTGTAACCGTCTCCTCATCAATTCCCGGATGATAGAAGCAAAATCAAAATTGTCTACGGCAATTGGAAGTGGAAGAAAAATTGCCCCGGCACTTGCTCACGGGCCGATAATTAATAAAAAGAAGAAAAGTTCTCCCAAGTTTGTCAAACAACTTCCATGAGTATTAAATTAATATTTATTAATTAAAAACCCTAAAATTTAATAAATATTAATTTTATTAAATAACAGGGTAAATATTAATTAAATAATTAAAAGACAGTTTGTGGCGTAGCGGGAGAAGGGCTCATTCAAAATGGATGAAACGAAAACCAAAATGACGCGAGAATAAGACGATTGCGATGGAGGAGAACAATCACGCAAGATAACACTTTTGAATTTTTTATTTATTTTTAAAATTTTCACGTTTACTAATTTTGCGAAGTCAAAATTAGTTGATAACACACTTGATGGTAGAAAGCCAGACACTGAAATTTGATCAAGTCAGTTTCTATTTGTTGCAAAAGGAACGTAGGCAAACATAAGCAATTGAGTCCATTTATAGACAATCAGGGAGTGCATTGACTGCTAAGTCAAAGGGGAATTGGAGACATAACTCTGGTAAATCTTCTAGATACTAGGTGAAATGTCATTACTATCATAAGTTTGAGCATATCAAAAGGATTTCCATAAGCAACAATATGATCTTTCCGACCAAAAAAAAAAATCCATTAGATGAGGCAAATTTGGCAGCGGTAAAGCATTCAAAACAAGCACAACCAGGTTGTCATCAACCACCTTTTATCGATGACACCGAGCTGGACTCGGAGATTTTTCATCCAAAGAAGATGCTCGTGAGGGATGCCTTACACTTGATGGTGAAAATCCAGACATTGACATGATCAGGTCAGTTCCTATTTGTTGCAAAAGGAACGCAGGAAGACACAAGCAATTGAGTCCATTTATGGACAATTAGAGAGTGCATTGGCTGCTAAGTCAAAGGGGAAATGGAGACATAACTTTGGTGAATCTTATAGATATTAGGTGAAATGTAATTACTATCATAAGTTTGGACATATCAAAAGGATTTCTAGAAACAACAATATGATCTTTCCCACTCAACAAAAATCCATGGGATGAGGCAAATGTGGCCGCAGTTGCAGATGAACGAGATTCTGAAGAAGAGTATGCTCTCACTAAATCATGCTCAATTAATAGTGCTACCAATTGCCAGTTCATTGATTCCGACACATCCAGACAAATTTCATGTCATAGGGACAAGTATGTAACATTTACTGCAATTTCTGACATTGTTATATTAGCAAATGGGGAGTCACTTGCAATAGACGGCATAGGGATATTCGTATAGGAATGACTAATGTAAAATTCGTTGTAAGAAATGTTAGGTATGTTCCTAGCATGTATAGAAATCTCTTGTTATTTGGTTAGCAAAAATCCCAACATTACTATAAATTTTATGGAAAGCAGTGTATTATGTCAAATGTGAAACATGAATCGGTAATTGCTTTAGGCATTGAGCAAGGTGGCCAGCATAGGCTTGTTGACTCTACCATAGCCAACTTAAAAACACATGTGGAGGGAGACTCCGCCATACCGCATTGACATTCCTCCCAAGCTTGTTGAACATGCTTCAGTCAACTTACATGCACTAATTGTGGGGGGAATATCCACTTTAAAGAATATGCAGGAGGCTGAAATGCATCATGTGCAGGCAGATGAAATGCTCGATTACAAGATGCATGGGAGACACATGGTGAGCTAGCAGAAAAAGCCACTCAAAGAATTGTGGAGGGTGACTTCACTATCCAAGATGCGCAAGAGGCACATGGTGAGATGGCAAGAAAATCCATTCAAAAAAAGGCACTAGCCTAGAGGACCAAGAACAAGGTGGTTATTTCAGCAAAGCATAGTCATTTTTCTCTCGCTTCTAAACTTTTTTATGGTACCTAAATCACCACTCATACAACCCCCATTGGATACAAATGGGAAGAAATATTCACGAGAAAAGCCAATGGTACTTTGGACGAGTACAAGGCTCATCTTGCTGATAAAGAATTTTAACAAAACGAGGAAATAGATGAGGAGATGGTTGCTTCTCCTACTGTTGAGTTGGTTTTTATTCCTACTACAGAGATGGTTGTTTCTCCTACCGTTGAGTTGATTTTTACTCCTACTATGGAGATGTTTGTTTCTCTTACTGTGGAGCTGGTTTCTACCCCTACTGTGAATACTGCAAAGATGGTTACATTTCAGTTGCTTCTCTTCAGAGACCTGGACAAGGGCTCTACATGGTGTTGCTTGAAGATTTTCAGGTACATGAACATGAACATCTAGGTTGCAGATGGATTGATTCCCTATACGGACTTAAGCAGGATCCATGAGTCTGGCACATTCTATTTGATTAGCATCTCCAAGATTTTGATTTCAGCACTATGGAAGTTGAGCTGAAGTTCACCAGTCGAAGAATCACCCTACTGACAATTGGTGTGCAAATTGATATTTTGATGCCTACATGACTGGATCTATGTTGTTGTTAGCGTTCTTTCTTGGCTTTTGTCTCAACCAAAGCTCATACATTGTACAGCAGCAAAGTGTCAGAGGACCACACATTTAAATTAACAGTGAAGGAGCAGCCTGCCAATTTGATTACTAAATCCTTTGGTCACATTGTGTTTGTAAAATTTCAGGACAAACTTTAAGTAGTTTTTAGATTTGTCATTAAGGGGGATATTAAAATATATTAGCTAACACTTAATGAACTATTAATTATATATTAACTAATGTTCAGCTATGAACTTCCCTAACTACAATGTAACTTATTTCAGCATGATAAAACGATGAACACGCACATACCTCAATGTGTTGTGTGCCTTCCAGTTTCTCTGCATTCTTTCTTTGTTCACAACTTCTAGCATTTGCTTCTTCCCCTCCTTGCTACTTGTGGACCATCTAGCATCTATGGTATTATAACTAGCTTCATATTCTTAAGGATATTTTATGAGGGTTAAATATCATAGCTGCTTCTATATTGACAATATATCTTACCTCATGGGAACACATTCCTTGTCTATGAGGGTAATTGTAAGCAGGAATTACGATTTCTCAAAGCTTCCATTACAACTTCTATGATATTGCATGGGTGTGGAATATTTAAGTTTGTCCGGTTTTTGAAATAAACTATCTAATAATTTATTGGCAAAGGACCTCTGAGGCCATACAGCAAATGCATCTCCAAAATTATTTCCCTTGTGATAAGCAGAAAAGTGTAAAGCATTTATTCACCTCACACAACTCTTGATTGAAATCTACATGGGGTGCTTCCTACATAATTCAGCCAAGAGGTGGGCAGGACATACCAGTTTTACATGAATTAATAACTTTTATTATCAATCACAAAAAGAACTGTGTAGCCTCAGATCACAATTTCTACCTCAAATTAGGTGCTTCGTATCCTGCAACCGAAAGCATCCAAACAAAACTCATGACTGTCAGTCTTGAGACTCAAATAGCAATGGAGATGTCAAATTGAACAATATAAATAAAATATATACACATATATGCATAACTTCCATTGTGTTTCCCCACCATTCATAATAGTCTTAAGAATGCATAAAATCACAGATAAATATCCCTATATACAAGTACAAACAGGTACACCAAGAATAATCTAAGGAATACAGTAATGGTAATGACAACAAGGAATATCATTAATTAGTAATGGAAACGTATCCATCAAGATAATTGAACAATTCAAGAGCTATAAAAACTATTGTTTTATAATCTAGATCTAAACCAAGCAAACTAGGCACAATTGAATAACAGATATTAAATCAGAGTTCATATTCCATATTCCTATTGTCCCTTGCTGACTTTCAAATATTTCTTGGAATTTTATGATAATTATTATGAATATGACAAGGGAATGCAACTTAATATCATGATACTAAATCAGAGTTCATATTCCATAGTACTATTTTTCCTGGCTGACTTTCAAATATAGTCTAAATTTTATGATTTTGATTCTGAATATACAAGTGGTTAGGGTAGGAAACAAATGACTGCTTGTTTTCATCCAACACTTTTCCAGTTGTGCATACACCACAAGTGAATTACAATTCAGTAAATAAAAAATTAAATTGAGAAAAAGAAAATAACTAAAACATAAATCCCAGAGATTGGCACTGTCACACATCAGCATCAAAAAGCTCAAGGCAGAACCAACGACACCATCATCATCACCACCACAGGGAAAATACAGAACCTGATCGTGTCCATAGAAGGATACCGTAGATTGAGGAGTCCAATTTCAACACTCCTAAAAGTTATCAAGGTACTTTCCTTATAACTTTAGCTAACATCCAAGGCCGATGAATCTCTAGAGGTACAGAAAAAAACTTCCGATGCACACTTGTCCCCATGGTCTGGGATGTAGGCATAGAGAATCAAATGGATCGTTGTGCCTAATAGAAGAAAATCTACAATACCTAATATGAGAAAGAGAGGTTCGTATGATTCTCCTTAATCTTGTCTTCCACAGGCTTTTTATGTGTAGACGGTTCTCCCTCTTCTTGAGGGTTAATTACAATGCAACATAATGGGGATAAAATCTCATAATCTCCCATTTTCCCACTCTAACAACCCACATTCCAAGTGTTCCTCGTCCTCTACGCACTATTCTAATTAGAAAACTTTGTCATTTCTCAGGTTGGCATAGCTTCCTGGCTCATTTGGATTTTGATGCCAGTATTAAAGTTTCTTACCCTTGTGTTCTATCAACACCACCTTTTTCCTGCTTTGTCCTAGCTTGGCCTTATCCATTCATAGTCACCCTAAAAATTTACCATTGGCTGGCTTCAAAAACAATACCACCAAGAATCAATCATGATAAGGCATCCTCTTATATGTACTTGTGCTACCAAGACTCCTAGGTGTTTGATACTAAATTGTTTTTACCACTGGCAACCTGAATGTAAGTAGTCACAATGTCTATTTGTCCAATCTCCTCTAGGTGTTTTCAAAAGCACATTTACTACTAAGACAAAATCTATGACCACTTCCGTAAGCGACCATCCTACAATGTCCATGTGCACTACAATAGGATGTCCACGTCCATGTGCATTACAATAGGATCACTACTCTTTATCATTAATGTCATGGGATTCAAACTCCATCATCTTTCGGCAGTACCTCCATCTCCATTTTGCCTGATGGTACTCCTCGCACAGTGTGCAAGGACAATATAAAGTCTACTAGCTCTTCAATCTTAACTAGAATTGTTGTATTGGTTATATGTTTGGTGAATGGTTAATGTCGAAAAATGGTTGGTTCTTTCACTTGGACTTGGTGCTCTTTCTTTCAAGGGGTGTTCTTTGGGCATTACCCCGGTAGAATTTTTCCCTTACACCCACCAATATTTCTTTTTCTATACCCCGTGTTTGGCACAGATTCTGTTTGGCTTATGCCCTTTCTATTACCGCAATGCACTTTAGTTCTACCAAATTCACATTGGTCGCAACTCTATGCTTTGGACAGTCTCGGGAAATATGTCCCCATTCATTACATGGTTGGCATTGGATTATAGGAAATCCATTCCTTTGAAAACCTCCTTGTCTCAGGTTTTGATATCCAAAACTCATATCCTCCTTGGAGATCGATGCTTCCACGGCCAACACTTTTTTTTCTTTCTTGTTTTTTATTATAGGTTAGTGCTTGACTACATGTCCAATCACCCCAAAAATTTCACAAAATAGGTTTCTTGGACAATTTGCAATTGTATGACCCTCCACGCAATAGCTCACGCACCATACTTGTTATGTTTCTCTGTGTCACCCTTCAAATCCTTCAATATCCTCATCATATCCTCGGGGTAGTTATTCAATAGGCCTCGAGGATCTCCTCCTCCAAATCACTAGTTTCTTTCATCCTCACATTGCCTTTGTCTTCACTCTCCAAATTCATGACTTAGTTGTATGCATAGCAATACAACATAGATGGTGCAATTCTCACCTCGCCATTACAAATTTCAATCTTAGCCCTTCAACAAACTATCTTATCTTCAAACCATTAGCAAGAGCGTTATCTTAGAGATCAATTCCTTCGAGGCTCCTATCGTACGCACTTATCAAGTCATTCTCCTTTTACTTTGTGTTGTAAATCTCTACCACGATCTCGTTATTATCCTAAAGAAACTTGAACCCTCTCTCCAAAGCTTTCCTCAACTTCCCCCATGTGGTCACATTTGTCTTGTCTTGTTCCATGAACCAATCATTCATGCTTCCTCTCGATGTAGCTAGAAACTACCTATACCAATATCATGTCAATCTACCCATTTGTACTCAAAATTGTAGCACACATGGTATAATGCCTTGTGGGTCTTGATTTCCCTCACTCATGAACTTGGGTAACTTCTTCCTATCTCCAATTAGCGGTGTACTAATCATGATGCCTGAATTTTTCGATGGAGATGGTTTACTCAGTGGGATCCTACTTCATTCATTAACCATCCCCACCTATCCTTCCTTCTTTTGACTTGTGAGTCTTGCCTCATTTAGAAATACTAAATTGTTCGACAATCCACATTGCAATCCGAAACAATCCATGTTGTCAATCTTGAAACGCAATCCAATATCCACCTATTCCCAAGCAAAAAGGTGCATACTTTGATCTAAAGTTTCTACCTAGTGTCATGTTTTCCTTTGTATGAGGCCCATCTTCGCATTCACCACCCACCTCTATCGTCTTCACCCTTGAGTTGCCTCCCTTCAATAGTCCTCCCACTATTTGGTTGACCTACCTCTTCCCGATAATCCTCCCACCATTAGTGTGGTCCTCTAACATTAGCTCGCTATTCTCGTTGATAGTTCTCCCACCATTAGTGTGGTCCTTTCATATTATCTCATTATTCTCATTAATAGTGCTTCCACTATCCTTGCATTCACCCTCCATTGCCCACTCCAAAACTCATGCCTAGTCATCCATTGAGGAGCTCTCGACTTGTTCCTTGATTCATCATCTCCGTCATATGGGTCATAGATAAGTCATCCCTCCTCTTAAGCTCATTCATTGTTGGGATCCTTGTTTCACATGTTGACTTTGTTTGTGATGATCTGTAATGTCCCCTTTTTCGAATTAATCAACAATAAAGGATTCCTTGAAAGCAACGATTGAACAATGGAAGATCATGGATTATATTTCAATTTTCATCATCCATATTCATGATTTATTTTTGTATTACCCATTCTTAGTGGGTCGGATGGGTTTAGTGCCTTTAATGAGGCTTAATAAAAGATTATAATGACTTATTAGGGGTCATCCTTACCTTTATGAGCTTTAACGCCAAAGCAAGGTATAAAAAAAGATTAGAGGAGCTCATTTGAGCATCTAGATTTTGGTGCATTTTCCTATTTGGACATTGTGACTTGTTGCTCCATGCTCTTCCACTTGAGGACGAAAACCCTTTTTGTGTGGATTCCTAGAATGGTTTCTAGTGGTTTTGTTGAAGGACGAAAACCCTTCAACATTGATTGAGAGTGAAGATTATTGCATATTTGAGGAGAATACTTAATATTCAGATTTTTATTGGCATTGGGCAGCTTTATCTACTCATTTAGAGATTTCGGGATCAATTTTGAGAGGATTTCCATGGTTGGAAAATTATGATATTGGTCTCATTTGATTGCTGGTATTTTTATGATCATTTTGAGTATTCATATGTGTGGAGATTCCTTGTTTTCTAAGAGTTATTGAATTTACAAGTTTCAGTTGTTTTTGTGCCATAATAAATTCCAGAATTCTGAGTTTGATGATTTGATCACATTTTTGGCTTCTAAAATCAAGGGCAATCCAAGGAATAACTTCTCATAATTTTTGAGTGTTTCTACGGTGGATCTCTCTCTCTCTCTCTCTCTCTCTCTCTTAGTCGCTAGGGTTTGAGAATGTTTTTTGGTCCTTATTAATTGTTGTCATAAAAATCAGATTTGTTTGCATTGGGGCTTGAGCTAATTTCCTTATTTTTTAGTTTTATCCCCAAAAGGGATATTACAAGGGTTTCAAAGGTCAACAAACTTGCTTGGATTCTCTAAGGCCTAGGGTTTTAATGGACAGATTGATAAAGGTGCAAGAAAGACTAGCAGGTACCTTGGATTCTCTTGCCTCCACCATTCGCTAGAGGAGGATGGACATGTCTATTGAAGAAAGCCAACAAGGAGGAAGACCACAAGGAAAATCCTAGGGTTTCAAAGGTCAACAAGGTGGCAACTTGCTTTGAGGAATATCAAGCTCTTCCGGGAAGATCCGTGATGCCCTAACCTTTTCAAAATTCATGAATTTGAAAAGATAGAGTGGGCATTGGAACTTGGTCCAAGCCCCAGCCACACACTTTAAAGGTAATGGGAGAAACATTTCCAACCCTTGAGGAAAAGAGCCCCATCTTGTTGGAAAAACAAGGAGTGGCTGCAGAATTTGTTGGAGAAGGGACCAAACCCCCAAGTTCACTAGAGGAGGATGGACATGTCTATTGCCCTAAGAACAAGAAAGTGGATGGTATATTGCAGCATTTGGTTATTGAGAGGGAGCAGCCCTTAGGAGATGATGCAGAGCCTTAGCATTTCATTCATTCCATACACTCTTGGTTTCAAACTAAGTCAAGTATGCCTCTAGAACACCTAATCCTCCTTTTTGCTCAAACTAATATATACTAATTCAGTCATCATCCTCCATTGATAATGTCAACCAGAACTTCCTGATTTTATACCTCTAAGGATAGTTATAACAGTACCTACAATGATCATTAACCAGTTAAGTACAGTATTCTTACCTTAGTGGAAATCTGCCCTGTTTTGGATCTTGTGTAGCTAGGTCTTGGGATGCATTAACTTAGTCCTTTCAAGCTTAATCTTCCCTCATTGTCATCCTACTCTGCAAATTACTCTTCTCAAGGTCTCACCTCTCTTCCACATGCTTCTTTACCTTATCAAGAGGCTCCCTTACTCTGTAGTGACTCTAAATGGTCTCAACTAGTTCCTCTCTCCTCAAGGAGGATTTCATCCAAAAGGTGGTAGTCTATGGTTAAGTCCTTCATGGTATTTTCAACAACTTATTCATGTCTTGAACCCTCTAACCAAACTGCCTCATTTATTAATTCAACCCCAAACAAGCATAAGGCTCCATTTTACCTTCTTGACTGGTTTTGTGCCTTACTAGCCTATCTCCAAACACTGTCATGAATAACTATCCTTGACCATGGACTTAAGACAAACTTAGGGTAGATTCAAGCACCCATTACCCTGTTCTGGCTATGTCATGAGTTTCAGAGCGAGATCACAAGCCTAAATCAGGATTCCTGTGCAAATTGACTTATACCCTTAGGTCTGGACTGTGATAAGTTATAACTAACTGGGCAGTGCACTGTCAGAGAAAGCTCCACTTTACACCATTAGAATCTCAATCTTTCCTTTGAATCTCCTAGAGCATCCTCTCAGCATCATTTGTACAAATTTTCAGGCTTAAATTCCCTTATTTGGGGCCTCAACCAACAAACCCTAGCTAACTCCTCATTGGAAGCTCCTAGTAACCCGGTAGGAAGCAATTGGGAATAAAATACTCATAATTTCGTTTCAGGGCATGAAATTTATACCATACCTCTGTATTAACATTCTTCACATAGAATTCTTACCAGTAGACTCTACAGTATCTCCCAGCCACAAGGTTTCTCAAAAAGATCACTGTACATTTTGAGCAAGTATGGAATGCCTTTTCCTTCAAGTGCTAGGTTATTCCTAACTTCTCTTCTCAGTACCCTAAGGTTGAATGAGGGTATCATAAATCCTTCCTTTTAACCCACAGTTCCCTTTTATCACATGCAACATCTTCTATCCAAATCTCACCCACATTTCAACTCTAGTTTGCATTTTCCTCTTAAATGGTCTGCTACATATTAGTTAAGGGAATCTATGTCCAGTTATGTCTCTCAAACGAAGATATCTCACCAAGAATCTCACCTCAGAAGTTTATACAACCTCCTCCTTCGTAGATGTAATAACAAGGAGGTATAGATGACCTCAGACCTTCAAAGCAATTAATCTATCTCTCACCACTCTGTCTCAGAACAGAGCATTCTCAGTCCCTTTCACAGTTGATACCAACAATGTCCTTTTTCTCTATCCATGAGGTCTCCATTGGAAGGAATAAGACCTGTAGATGCTCCAACAGTCCCTTTTGTTATACACTGCAACCTATCAAATGATCTTCTCCCTTAAAACTGACAAGTTTGAGTTTGGAAGAGCTCTCAATCTATTGTTACAGATTTATACAGTCAAGACATCTTCAATTCACACACATACACTTCATGAAAACCTTACAAACTTACCATGAATGTTTCCACAACTCTTCCACCAGTCCTAATCTCTCTTTTTCATTACATGCATTGAATCTCCATCAACAATCAACATGCACAAGAATGCTTCACACAGGTACAAGAAGGCATACACACAAGAACATCACTAGTTTCTTCCTTGAAGCTTCTATGATTTCCATTTGAATGGGAATGAGGTGAGTTAGTTACATTCTCACATTTATATGACTTCCATTAGTGCCTAACCGAATGCACACCCTTAACTCATTGGTCCTATGAATGACCTTAGCCTTAGCACCAAGTTGTTTAGCTCAAGGACCAAGTCCTAGACTTCTTGACTCATGTTATGATTTCTATATCCTATGAGGACCTAAAAACACTTACTTACACCTCATTTTATCCTCTTACAAGCTTATAAACTTCAATATTCCATTAAAACAACCATAACAAGCCAAAAATGGCCTCCAAGACTCATCTTGCACTTTTGGAGGGAAAATGAACAATTTGAATTTTGAAAGGCCTAGAACCCAACTGACACACCTAAATGACTTCTAAAGACCTCTAGGACCCAATAACATACCTTACAGCCAAAATTTGGTTGTTTCCACCCTTATACACACCTAGAGTTGATGAAACTGCATCAGGAGAGTTAGAACTCCCCAATCCTCTTGCCACGGTTGATCTCTTGGTTGGTTGTCCTAACAACACTTTAATGACACAAGGGTTTGATGAAATTGTGGAACATGAGCCAAGGAAGGAGAAGGAGCACAATATTCAAGATTTGCACCATGGAGGAAAGGAAGCCATGAAGAATGATTCAGCCCCTACTTGATAGTCAACATTATGAGGTAATTAGTGATCATTGTTTGACTAATAATGATGATATTTTTGCATATGATGAATTCAGAGGTGAAAGAAAGGGTTGTGAACAAGAAGAGGTAGCGAAAGGGATGGATGGAACCCATTTCCCAAGTGGAAATGATAACAATCAGCTTGCTGGTCTGTTTATAACAACAGACAATAAAGATCCCAAAGACGAAGAATTAAACTTGGGTAAGAACCACAAGGACATTCCAAGCACATATGAACAAGGTACGGTGGTTGTGGCACCAAGGATCGAAGAGACAAAGGAAAAGGGAAGGAAAATCTTGTTGAGAGCCCAAGGAACAATATATTTCAGATTTATTGCTCTTTAGTTCACCATCACATGGAGTTGGTCATCTAAATCAGTTTCAAATCAGTTTCGTACAAATATGGGCAAAACAAGGAGCACCTTGAGTAGTAAGGGGTACTTGCACCCTTTCCGGTGTCCCCCAAGTTATACATGCATCAAGACAAATGTCACTTTAGGCTCAGAAACTGAAGTTGGATTGATAAGAGATAACATTCTCTCCAAGGCCAGCAGTATGCATATTAAGGTAACTACTTCTTTTTTCCAATTGGTTTATAATCCATCTGATATGCTTGTGTTTGAAGGAAGAAATGAGGGGTCACAATGATATTTGTATTGATGGTACTTCAACAAGCCTTTTATGGACAAAGAAATGGAAGGAAAGACCCCATAAGGGACAAAATGAAGTGGCTGGTCTGTTCCTAACAGCAGTCAAAGGAAGGTCATTTGAGGGAAATCACAGCCCTACAAAAGCTCAAGAGCATGGGGAAATTGTCAAGCAAGCATCTAGCAAAGAAGAAGGTGGTGCAGGGGATATACCTCATTTGGCCTTCCTATGACTTGTCTTGGTTTCACTATGAACACTTACCTCCACCATGCCTTCTTGACTGAGTACTTACCTTTATCAGTGTTTCTTACTCAATATCCCCTACTATGAGGATCTCCAAAACACACACTTTGCCTGCACATTGCCTACTCACATTCACAAAGTTAGCTATCAACTTTTCCCCTACAATCTTAATAGTCAATAGACCATTTTATAGGTGCAACATGAAGGAGGGTACTTGTGTAACTTGGGACAGAGTTCTCAGCACCTGAATCATCATATTCACTCCCATATGTATACCCTCAATCTTCTCTAAGCATTAATCTTTCAGCCCTATATCAACTTTACCTTGGAGTACTCTTACTTACCTTCTTCTCCAATTAGGTCACTAGGACCAATGTGCCCAAAACTTGATACAGACTCTCAGTCACTTCTAAGACTCTTAGAACATCACTTTTAACTCAAAACAAAATGTCTAGACTCATACTACAGTCCTCTATTCTTTATTTCTAACTGCAATCTCATTTAAGTCCTTGTTGCTTTTAGCCCTCTAGGCATATAAACTGAGTTCAATATCAGATTTCTCTAACACAACCCCACTACCAAATTTATGCTTCTGAGACCCTTTATGGTGTGCTCCAACATACTAAAATATGGTACCCTGTTCCTTTGGTGAAAATCATACCTCCTTTGTAACTGATCATGCAAATTAGGTTTATTTATGCACCTTAGGTATGACAGTGAATACCTTTAATGGTGATCTTGTCTGAGAATAGGTTGGAATACCTCTGTGGGGTCCTCAACATGCTCCGTGATTAATTTTGCATCTTGACTTAAAAGTTTGACCTTCCATGCAATTCAATTTCCTTCCCTATGCATGCCTGTATCAATCTGCAAACTAGATCTATACACAACTTCCTTGCACGTGTGAGATGGCATCTAAAATTTTGAACATTTCTTCTAAACCCCAAAACAATCCTTTTCCCAAAATTTATATAAATTTGGATGGTTAGAATTTATTTAGGACGATGCCCTAATTTGGGCCCGAGGGCACATAATTGGATCTACAGGTAATGTCTCAAAGTTTCAAGAGCTGTAAAAATTCTACATAGTTATTCTTACCTTCCTTCACCTATTCATGCTTTCACAGATCTCCAAAAACCCTCCTATGGTGACTGTCATCTTTCATGCATTCAGTCTGAGCAGGGTTTTCAACATACAGTCTATTAAAAACCATAGTTCAAGCAAATTTCACACATTTTAACCTGCAACACCAATGCAATATCTTATTATTCACCTCAAACCTTTGTTACATTCTTTGAATCATCTTCCATGATTCATTTTCCTCAATTGCTCTCTATATCTTTACTAGAATAGCTAAATTCTAGCTTTAGCTCCCAAAAAGAGCTCAACAATCAAAACCAACTCACTTTCTCTCTCATACTCGCTCATATCCCTATCATAACTCTATGACACACAACAATATGCCTTATTAGGCTTGAAAACAACAAATTTCACTTTCTTGCCTTTACCTATACACCTAAACTACATTTTTACAACATGTTCAATTTTGACATTTACTTACTCAAGTAAAATCACTCATATACACCTAGACAACATGTTCAAATGGTCTCATATGACCTTATTGCATTTAGCCCTTGATGTTCCTGTATCAGAAGGTAAAAGACTTTTGGTTGTTCATGATATTCTTTTGTTTTTTAATGGTTGCATGTGGCAAGATACTAAAGGATCTTGGAGGCATAAGAAAAAGGATGGAAAGAAGCATGAGGAGCAAGACAATGAAGAGGATGTTGAAAATATGCCAAGCAAGCTTCAAGGGATAGAGGAAATTGAACACATCAAGGATGTCCAAAGGTATGAATGTGTTCTAAAATCATTGCTTTCTTCTACTCCAATTCAGTTTTGTTGTCTTGAACCATTTGGTAACAATATGACACTGTTGAGGCCCACTTGTAAAACATGGCAAGTGGCGGTACATATGGATCAACAAGCTAGAAAACGGGTTATAAGGGGTGAAAAATATGAACACATAAGGAAAGTTGAAGTGAATCTTCCAAGGGACAATGTTAGGAGGTGCACACGTGAGACAAGAGAATTTCCGAGTGTCCATGTCCTCTTTCAACCTGCTGTAAATTTCAGATCAGCAGCCCATGGTAAGTCCTGTGATGTCTTATTTGATCATGTCAAAGGTTTATTTCATCATTATGTATCATGGCAATGTTTGGGTGAACATATCTATGCTAATGAGGGCAAGGTGCGAAGAAGGCTCTTTGCCAAGGACTCGCTATGTATTTTCCAAGCAATAAAGTGGGTTTTTATGACAGTCTACTCACACATTTTAGATCTATTGTTTCCTTCCTTATCATTTTGTTGGGCTGATCAACACGAATTCTTTGTCACGAGTTGGGATTTCAAGATAGGGATTGCCATGCATATGATGATTGAGAGAAAAAGAGGGATGATGAAGAGTTAAAAAGATTGCTTGCATCCTTGGAATCCAAGTAAAACCTTGAGGCTCAAAGAAGACAAAGGTAAAAATTTCAGTTTTCCTGTTTGCTTAAGGAATTGGATGAAAGAAAATGCTAGCATGCCATATTTGAGAAAACATAAGCTCAAGGGAAATTCTGATTTTTCTCTCCATGATTTGCTAACCTATGGTTCCATGAGAGAACCAACAGAAGTTTGGGAAAAGAGAAGCAATTATATTCAAAGTGGTAATAAGAAAGTTGATTTTCTTAAGATTACGGCCAATATATTTTATGGTTTCAGTTGTAGGCCTGCTGCTCATACATTTTCAGTGTATTAAAATCAAATTTTAGCCTCCACATTACTCGTGGACTTCCCATTTTTGTGAAATTTCAGTTTGCTAGTTGTTTTGTCACGAGTATAAGACTGAAATTACAAAAAACAGGTTTGGGGCTGCCATTTTCAGTTATGTATAGCAGTGTGTTTACATTTTTTGAGAGCTTTCCCTCATGGAAAAATGAGGAAAGAAGATTCTAGTTGGAAGGAGGAAAGAAATCAGGTTGTGGTGAGTTATTTTCAGATTTGAAGATTCTGATTTTTGAAGGAAAAATGCATGCTCATAGCTATGTTTGGGACAGCCTTGCTAAAGTATTGGGAAGCCATCTAAATGAAAATCATGAAGTGGCATCAAGCAACAAAAGAGAGTTAGTTGTCATGTTTCTAAGGCCTGACAAGAAGGATGTACAAGTGTTAAATACTCTTGTTTTCTTTAACACGTTTACTTCATGTGCAGGTATGTCGAAGAAGAAGCGGTTAAGATTAATTTGGGATTCAGGTTCTTACAATTGCTTGAGGACAAGCAATTTCGGGAAGGGAGGACTGTAACGTCCCTTTTTCAAATTAATCTGAAATAAAGGATTCCTTGTAAAGCAACGGTTCAACAATGGAAGATCATGGATTATATTTCAATTTTCATCATCCATATTCATGATTTATTTTTGTATTTCCCATTCTTAGTGGGTCAGTTGGGTTTAGTGCCTTTAATGAGGCTTAATAAAAGATTATAATGACTTATTAGGGGTCGGCCTTACCTTTATGAGCTTTGGCGCCAAAGAAAGGTATAAAAGAAGATTAGAGGAGCTCATTTGAGCATCTAGATTTTGGTGCATTTTCCTATTTGGGCATTGTGAGCTTGTTGCTCCATGTTCTTCCACTTGAGGACGAAAACCCTCTTGTGTGGCTTCCTAGAAGGACGAAAACCCTTCTAGTGGTTTTGTTGAAGGACGAAAACCCTTCAACATTGATTGAGAGTGAAGATTATTGCAGATTTGAGGAGAATACTTAATATTCAGATTTTTATTGGCATTGGGCAGCTTTATCTACTCATTTAGAGATTTCGGGATCAATTTTGAGAGGGTTTCCATGGTTGGAAAATTATGATATTGGTCTCATTTGATTGCTGGTATTTTTATGATCATTTTGAGTATTCATATGTGTGGAGATTCCTTGTTTTCTAAGAGTTATTGAATTTACAAGTTTCAGTTGTTTTTGTGCCATAATAAATTCCAGAATTCTGAGTTTGATGATTTGATCACATTTTCTGGCTTCTAAAATCAAGGGCAATCCAAGGAATAACTTCTCATAATTTTTGAGTGTTTCTACAATGGATTTCTCTCTCTCTCTCTCTCTCTCGGTTTGAGAGTGTTTTTGGTCCTTTATTAATTGTTGTCATAAAAATCAGATTTGCTTGTATTGGGGTTTGAGCTAATTTCCTTAATTTTCAGTTTTATCCCCAAAAGGGATATTACATGATCTCCATCTCTACTTTCTCAACAATCTTGGCAGACCTCCAAAGTATTATTGGTCAAGGAATCCTCTTCACAATAAGAAGAAATGTATTTTGCATGCAAAGAACTCAATTCATTAATCCCCTCAATGGCATTCCTCTCTTTCTACTTCTTCCTCTCTCTTCACTCTAGCATCATACCATGAGGTTGTGCTATCTCAAACTCTCTATCACTTCTTGTGTATCCTCTTTAGTTCAAGGTAATGACGAGTAATAAATTTTGGGAGGCTGACAAAAATGCGCTCAACTCTTTTAGCAAGGAACTAAAAGGTGTACTTAATATAGCAAGGAACTCTTTTAGCATTAAATGGTGCCTCCCTATGAGAACATCAATTGGTACCTCGCCATGGGTTACACACACATATCCTTTAAAATTTTTATTATCGTATGCCACTTCCCTATCTTTGAATGAAAAAACACAACCCAAAGACTGCTTTTACACTTTGTGCTTTAATGTGCAAATTTAATAAATGGCAATCAACACAAAATGATCCATGAAACTAGATTTCAAAGCGATGGTCTGTTTTGGAAAGTAATTCCACATACACCATTCTAGAGGTTTTAAAATTACAATCTTAAATTCTCAAATTATATGCAAATACCTCCCAAGCAGGGTCCTTGGATTCTTACAAAAAAGCCACGCTTAGTGTGAGTCCATGTAATTTGTGCAAGGATTTACATACAGCTAGATATAAGTAATAGACTGCTAAGGAATTTTTCATTGTCCTTCCTAGGAAACATGAATTCAAAGCTTGGACAACAGAAACATAGCTATGTGGGTAAAATGTCATGAATGCAGACATACAGCCAAAATTTATCCTAAGAAGAATGAAAAGAATCCAATTGCCTACCCTCCAAGTGATTGGAAAAACTTAAAGGGTATGAAAAGAAACACAGGAAAAAAGGAAGCAAGGCCCCTCATAGTATTGCAAAGGATTTTCCCAACGGGGAACAAAAACTCATATCAACAAGGCTCACTCTTTTGCTGAGGATTGGGTTTCGTAAAGGAAATGTTTCAGACACTTAAAATCACATCAGATGTTCCAGATCAGAATATGAAAGGAAAATCCAAGCAATCTAAACCTAGGGACAAGAAGGCATATTCAAAATAAATATTTATCTTTTGAAAATAAAGGAAAATCAGTTAAAGGTATGGGACCGAAATGATTCCTTTACCTTAAAAATTCTGTGAAAGCTGAGTCTACTTGCAAACACAACTGAAGAGTTCAAAAGAACCCAGAGTTTCTACAAGCTTCACCCAAAAAAGCAAGGGGATTTTGTCCTCTTCCATATTGGATCCCTTGCTTTGAAAAATGCAAGAAATCCAATATAGAAGAGAACATAGAGTGCACGCACACTTGCAAAGCATTTTACCAATGGGGAACAAAAACTCACATCGGCAAGGCTTATTCTCTTGCTGAGGATCCAGTAACTTAAAGAAACTGTAAATGTTTCAAACACTTCAATTCACATCAGATTTTCCAGCTAAGGATATGAAAGGAAAATACAATCCAAACCTCGGGTCAAAAAGCATAGTTCAAAATAAATTTTATCTTTTAAAAAATAAAGGAAAAACAGATAAGCTAAGGGGCCAAAATGATTCCTTTACCTTAAATGCTGTGAAAGTGAGTCTGCTTGCAAACGGAAAGGAAGACTTCAAAAGAACCTAGAGTTGTTACAAGCCTCACTCAACAAAGTAAGGGAAAAACGTTCTCTTCTATAGTGGACTCCTTGCAAAAAAATGCAAGAAATCCACCATAAAAGAGGCCATGGAGTGCAAACACACTTCCAACAGATTTAAAGAAAATTTAAAAAAAACTAACTAAACCTAAAACTAGAAAAGCAGAATAGCAAAGAAGCATGAGCACAATAAGATGGAAGAAAAGGACAGTATCAATCACCTACAGCCCAAGAGAAGCACTTCTAGAGGCCATGAATAGTGGGGTATGAAATACAACGAATATAAAACTTGAAACCAAATAAAGCTTTCATGTCAGCATTTATAATCTGAAATAAAATTATAAAATTTTAAAATGATATAGTCCAATTTATCCTAAACATTTCCAGGTCTGCATTTACGATCTTATATCAGATCAGAATACTAGGAGCGCATAAGGGTGATTTATTCCATTAATGAAAATATTAAACTTATAATTCTCAAGTTTACTCTCTTCAAGCTACACACATATAGGATCATGAATTGTTTCCAGGGGCTTCTAAATCAAATATAACATCCTAAGAACAGAATCTAACATGGAAACTAATATTGAAGGGCGAGCTTTCATGGAGAAGAATTTTTTTGAAGCACCAAAATATAGTAGGTAGATTTGCTTTTTCTTTCCCAAATATAATTTTTTTGATGGAAGAGTTTGTCATCTACTAGAAAAAACCGTCTACAAGCCATTATTTTTTGTATGAAAGCACCCTTTCTTGGCAACAAGAGGTACAATATGGAGCTAAGTGAGCATATGTACTTGTAGAGGTAATTCAAATGCAACAAAAAACAAAAGAAAGGTGCCTACCAAAAGTTTAAATTATTGTTACCAATTTAACTCTCTTCAAGTTACATACATGATGATATAGGATTCAAAATTGTTCCCAAGGGCTTCAAGATCCATAGTCAAAGGGCAGCATCGCAATTAAGATAAGATCTATAATAACATCCTAACAACAATCTAGGAATGTGTTTACATTCTAAAATGAAAGTTCAATATTTTAAACTAATATTATCAGTTTTTCCTAAAAATATTTTAGGTTAGCATTTACAATCTAGTATCATATCAGAATACTAGAAACTCTTGAGGCTAATTTATTCCATTGTAGACAATATTATTCTTACTATTCCTGATTTAACTCTCTTCAAGTTACATAGATAACCATTTATGATCATGAAAATTTCAAGGACTCAGGAGCCAATAAAATTTTTGTCCTACCTCTAAATGATAAATCTTTGGAAGACTTGACATACCTGAGTTCATGTCCTCATTTGTGAATTCAATGGTGGTACAATTCAACAGGAATATCTATGGTCATGGATTTGACATGTATGGAAAACAATCGCCAAATATGAATTAGTGATGGGCCCAAGAGGTTTTTTTAATGTCAGTTTCACTAGTGTTGTAGACCAGAAATTGGTTTTAGAGAAAAGCTCCTATCAAATTAAAACTCATATGCAGATTTATATATTCATCAATGGAACCTTTGGTTTCACCTAGACATGGAGAACCTTGCTTGTATACCTAAGGTTTTGCCCTTGAAATTTTGGAACACATAGTGGACCTCAAGGGAGCTACTAAGACACTAGGGAATTCATGGCTACTAATAAGACCAATCACAAAGAGTATACCTATTTCGCAAGCGTGTGTGAAAATAGATTTGAAGACCGCCTGTTTCAAAAAGACATGTATTCATGGAGCCAAGCCCTCGCTGATAAGCAAGTGCCTTTTCACTGTCCCTTTGTGTTACTAGTATAGTAGTTATTGACCAACTCTTTTTATTACTTAAGAGGAAACAATTCCTAAAATAAAAGAGTACAGATGAAACAATTCACGCCAAAATAAAAGAGTACAGATGAAACTTTTCCTCCTTTCCCTCCAAAGTCACGATTTAAATTTGACGGCCGTTTACACGTTTTTCATGATTTTAGCCGTAAAATACTTGCAAATTTTTGGAAAAACCGTGACTTCGCTTATTTGAAATATGACTTGTTAATTTTTTAAAAGTACACATTTGATCTATAAATATATATTCAAAAAACTAAATAAACAGATGGTGTATGAATAACATTATTTTGTACTTTCGAAGAATAATATTGACAAAATACAGTCACCTAAAAATTGTTTTAAACCCCTTTCTCCCATCAAAGTCACTCAAATTAATATCGAAGACGTCAATCGCAGTATTGACAACAAACCAGTAAAATATGACAAACATTTGAGAGATTGACGAAGAATACCATAAATGTCGGAGAGGAGAATGATGGCGGCTTTGGCGTCTGAAGAGCCCGTAACATACGCCGTCAAGTCAGGGAATGGTTCCAACCGTCCAACTCCCACGAAAGGATGGTCTTTGGGAGGAGGCGATTCGCAACACTGAGGACCTGCCATTTTTCTTGAAACCGCCTTCCTCTTTACAAAATAAACTGTTGTACGCCAAAACAATTTTTTCCAATCATTACTTATGGTGAGCTGCTGCACCAGGAATTTTCCCTTTGATTTTACCAGTGAGGTGATGAACGTGATGACGATTTATCTTTTCCGCGAGCTGATGCACGGGATGACGATTTCGTTTTAATTTTTTTTTAATCATGTGAAAGTGATTTTTTTTAATATTTATATTTGGTCATTTCAACTACAAAGAAATTCAATGCACCATGAATTAGGCTAGGTACTTATACATTTTTTTAATGTAGGTATTGTTATCATTTGATTTGTTAATTATTTTGATAGGATTTGATGTGACATATTCAAGGTGCACCATGAATTAAGCTAGGTACCTATACAGTTTTTATGTAGGTGTTGTTATCATTTGATTTGTTAATTATTTTGATATGATTTGATGTGACATATTTTTTAGGGTATTTTTTTCTAAAATTTGAGTGGGAAAGTGGCATGCTAAGTAGCTACTTGATTTTATGTACTCTGGCAAATATTTGTCCTCGATTGGCTCCTCTCCCTTAATGGCGTTTATATTACACTTTAGTTTATTCTAAAAATGCCAATCTTTATGTCTCCTCTCTAATCCCGAGGAAAAAGTTGTGTGTATAATAATGGCGGCCCAATTAATGTCATTACTATGTTCTTTTAGTTCCTAATTCTAAAGTGACGGCTATTGCAAATTAGAGATCCCCATAGTTACGTGTTTCATTGTAAAGATCTTTGACGTCAAGCTCTTACATATGCGGCTAGCTTCAAATACGATTTCAACACTTTGTCACATTCTAGTTTGTAGCCACTGTTGCATCGGCATAATAAATTCAATACTTAGTGATTCCCTCCTAATAAACTTGAACACAAATGCAAATAGATTTGATACAAAATCATTATATAAGTGTGAGAGGATCCGTGACTTTATATTAGTTAGTTCTTGGTTTACATGACATGAAATCTAAACGGTGACATATTCCATTGTATAAGTATGTTCAAAGTCATTTGGATCGGATCTAATTCTAAACATGTGGCATCGAGCTTCTCCCTCGGGGTTTGTTTGCAATATGGTGCGGCTCTAAGTATTTCTTTGCCAATATCTATCATGCCGATTGGGTAGATGTATACGATCCACCTACATCCCAATGGACTGCAATTCGGACTCCGGCCTGAGAGATTTCTTTCACCATTCCTCGCACCCATTACACGCTCTATATTCAAAGACCAAATATTCATAAAAAATGATTGCGGCGAATTGCATATGATGTGACATCTAGGGTTGTAGAAAAATATCTAAAATCCAAATACCTATAAAGTTAAGCCACCAGAATTTGACACTTTCCAAAGCAATGCCTTCTTCAAAGTAAACGCCTCCGGCGAATAATTTCTACTCTTTTTAATTATTAAAATAATTTCAATCAATTACATCCATGAATTTTTTTTTAAGCCAAGGGTATTCATTTGGCAATTTATTATGCCAAAGGTGTTACCCTTATTGGATTCGAGGTTTGTTTGAGGGTCTTTTTTTCCTTGTCCTTGAACCTCCAAATCTCTTACGCACACTCTTTTTCTTCCCCCTCCATTTGAATATATCTCACTTATGACCAAAAAGGTGGGTAGAATAACTAATTCTCAACCCTAACTATGTTGATGACTAATCACTTCATGGTTATACTTAAATAAAGGGTGATATTACCCTATAAACACTAGTTTAAGGTCCTTTTAGACCTTTTACATCATTTTCAAGACCTTTGTTACATCATTTCACCTTTTAAACCAAACTTACAATTCAAATTTTCAAATTCTCCTTTTTGGAGGGAAATTACAAGATTCCCATTTAACACACATGGAGGGTTCAAAATAACTATGAAGAACTCAAGGACACTTAAAAGGACCCCCATAACCAATTACAAGCCAAAACCATACTTTATTTATATACACAATTGATGCTCCTACATCATTGCATCAAGTTTGTTGCACTTCTACTTTATCACACTTTGTACCATAAAAAAACCTAGTTATTTGTACAAGACTCAAGGACACATTAAACTGAATGAAAAATACAAATGAGAGAGTCAGACTTACCCCAACGGTCACCCCGATGTGATCTTATTGCCGAGTGTTGCACTAAATTTCAAACTCCATGTAGTTCTTGTGGTGTGTGATTGAAATCATGTCCCTTGAGCTATGATGCCCTAGTGTCGAATCGCACAAATAATAACGAGCTACAACTACTTTGTCCCAATGCAAGAATGTGTGATAAGGAATTTAGAATAGCCTCCTCCTATGTAGTGAATAATGTGGCCCAAAATACAGTCCCTTGTGTTGTTTTGTGTATGTGGTAGATATTAAAAATGATAGCCCAATTGCCCATTAGAATAGTTAGTAGGTTGTGTTTATATATGATTTATTTGTTTGAATTTTGGCACATAGTGCACCAAAATCTGACCTAGGTCGTGAAAAGAAGATAAGAAATGACCCAAAGCAAAAGCCAATAGACAAAAGAGAAAAACAAGTTCAAATAGGATAAAAGGACATAAGCATTTGGGCACCACTTTGTCTGTCTAGGCGGTATTGTCTTGCAACAAGTAAATAGAAATAAAGTAAAATAATGGAACATGGATCCCTGTGACTCGACCAAAATATGTAAATGTCATATAAGAGACATAAGCAAAGTCAAACAAAGCAAGAAAATGACCAAAGAGGTGTCACCAATTCCTAGTTTCCAAACTTAAAAATCATGTATATAACACCATACTAGAGGCGTAATGTAATAGTAATAAGTGCATATTTTAGTGACTAAACTAACATGAATGTAGTTGGCGCAATTTACTACTTCATCCTAGAAATTAGGCAATAAGTTCTTGGAATGAATCATGCAGTTATTCATCTCCTTGAGTGTTTGACTCTTACGCTTTTCAACACCATTTTGTTAAGGGGTGCAAGGCATTTTATACTGAATAAAAATGTCATGATCAATACAAATATCTTTAAATTCATTACTAATGTATTCCCCCATCATCAGTGCGGATATTTTTAAGTGAATGTCTTGATTGCTTTTCAAAAAAGGCTTTGAAAACCTTAAAATTATAAAACACGACACTTTTATATTCCAAGAAATACACCCAAATTCTTCTAGTGAAATCATCAATGAATGTTAACACATATTTAGCAAATAAAAATGATTGTGAAGGAAAAGTCATTATGTCACTATGTACTAACTCAAGATGAGCCTTAGCTCAAGTGGCCTATCCCTTTAGAAAGGGGTCTTGATGTTGCTTTCCAAGCATGCAACGTAGAAATACACCATCATTAGAATAAACTATTGGTAGGCCAGTAACTATGCTTTGTGATGAAAGCTATTATAGATATCTATAATCGAGATGACCAAAACTCTCATGACATAGTATACTCACAAAATCAAAGTAAGCAATTAGTCAAGATTCTGTAGAAGTGTAAAATTTCTCAAAGATGTACAATTTAGAAGATGGGTCCACCACTCTTATAGCGAAAATATCATTAGGATCATTCAATTCCCTAATTACAACACCTTGTGGTGTGAATTCAACAATTCTCCCATCATCATAATGACAAATTTGATAAATAGACAAAAAATTTGAAGAAAATTGGGAACATAAAGAACATCCTATATGAGACCATTTGGCATGTTGATAGTACCAACTCCCAAAACATCAACAAAATAAGAGTTTCCCATCATAATCTGTGAAGTGTTGAAAGCAAAAACTAAACTCAACAAATGTTTAGAATGACTTAGATGATGTGTGTCACCATGATAAAAAATCCAATTTATCTCTCAATGGAGATAAGGCCCGAGAAAATAGAGCTTTCCCTTTACCAGTGTTGGAAGAAGATGGCGATGGTGGAACATAAAGTTTATGTTGTTACAATGTCTTCTCCAATGTTTCTATTCTCACAAAACATCTACACTCGGGATGATGTTTCTTACTACAATAAGGATGTGGATCATATACCTTCTTCTTTAAAGTCTTTTTCCTTGTGTAAGGACTGGAAGGTTTAGGAGAATAAGTGGTTATAGAATATTCAATGGTGGCAGGAGAAGATTTTGGAGATTCTGCAAGTTTAGATCCTGGTTTTTGTTTAGGTTTCCACTTACACTTAAAATATTTTTTCATCATTTCCATATTAGATCTTGGTAAGGTATCAAGTGACATTAGTTTTGATTTTTAATAAGACAACCTATCACAAAATAAATCAAATGAAGGAATTTGAAACTAGCCTCCTAGGGCATTCATTGTGGAAAATAAAGTGCATGTAAATACATTGAAAAGACCTTTTAGTAAGTTGACAGAATCAAGTAGATACATTCATCATCTTTTTAATCTCGACCACCAACTTTCAAATGACTCCTAAGTTCCTTAAATTTTGTCCTAAATTATTCAATGGAAGGAAATTTTGACAATGAACAAGAGGTTAATTCCATTTCTAGTTGCAATATTTTAAACTCATTTATTTTTCCAAATAAGCTTTCAAATTTATTTGTTGCCTATTTTGGAGACTTGGCAACAAAAATGTGAAATTGGAGGTTGTCTACAACATTCAAATAATTGATCCCTAGAGATTTCTCTTGCTTACACATATATTCGTAGTTATCTTTTTCACTGGTGAATGTAGCTACAATTTCTTGAAACACAAGCCAAAGACCCAGGATTTGAGCAACTACTATATTTTTTATTCGAAACATGATAAAAAAACAAGTATCCATTAGGATTGTTCCAATAGATGAGGAGGCAACATTTCTATACATCTTGATAAGAAAAACTACAAACTCCCCTGAAAATGATAATGGTACAATTTGTTTCCTGGAGAAAAAAAATCACTTTGCAAAATACCTTTTTTTGTAATAATTTTTCTCCAAAACATTCTTTACAAAAAAAACTCTTTTTTTGTTAAAAAATCCTCCAAGTTTTAAAGCCTTCAAAAAATATCTTCACCTTTTAATAAAATACCTCCAAAAATAATTCCTAGCTTGGTGAGCTAAACCGAGGAACTTGGCAAGTTGTGAAGCAACGAGTTGGGTGAGTTTGCAATAGTTCTCACCACATGTGACTTGAACATCCAACCTCATGCACCAAAACTAATTGTCTTCACCAAAGACTGACGACTTGTTTTGAGAGTATAAATGGAGGATTTTGCTTTTAAATTTTCCTTAAGTTTTGAGGAAAAATAAAAAAAAGTAATAGGCTCATGTGGATCCAGTTTTGGTGTGTTCACACTTACAATAACATAAATTTTAAGGACAAGGTCCAAGTTCATGTTGCCAAGTGTTAGGGATAAATCAATGGCTCATTCTTTATTTCATATTCAATTTTTCTTGCATCTCATCGTAGGTTTGGGAGAACTATATGAGATCTTCTCCCTCTTCCGATTAGCGGTATGTAGTGTAATGATCACATACTATGGGGGTGTGATGAGGTTAGTATGATCTAATCAAGATAACCCCCTTTCAAGTCAAGGCACCAAGGTTAGGGTTTGAACATAAAATAGACAATATCCAATTTTATCACACAAATCACAATGTTCTAGACTTGAAAAGAAAACTTATAGACATATGAAATTTCACAATAAGAACAAAACAAAAATAGATTTATATAAGTTAGGTTCATGGTTCTTCTAGACATATCCATATCCATAAAAATCATATGCACACTTTCAATGACAATAGTGCCTAGTTTGTCATGAACCCATTCATAGCACAATTGTAGATCTTGAGTTTTTTAAGCATCCTTATGATTTCCTTTGTTGTCTTTTTCTATCACATGAACATACTATCTTAACCTATATCCTCATATTTTGGTCAATTCATTTCATTCGCCAACCCTAATCACAATTTATCAAATTCTAAGTAGTGTAACATGTCGAGAAAATCACAATGTAATTGAATGCAGAACTAGTTTAGGATTTTCTTTTATTAGTCTTGAATTTCCATTTCCTTTTAGTTAAATTATGTGTTAAGCATAATTTAATTAAAACATTTTAGTGAACCCAATCCTTTATCAAAATTATACAACCTAGGGTTTCATTCTTCACCCTTATGGTTTTGGGTTTAAGTATGATAATTTTGAATATAGGATTTTCATCCAAACCCTTCATTGATGTGCATGTTTTAATGCACCTATTTTAAGCCACATATGAAAGCTAGGTCCCTCACACCAAATAGATTATTGAGTTGTGTCTATATTGATTGCATTTGAATGCTCTTAGTTCCACATCGTGATTTTGGAGTTTCCCTCCAAAATGCGCCATTTTGAATATTTGAATTTCCTAGTTGTTTATAGCGGTTTAGGTGTTTGGTTAGGAAGCATGAAATGATGTAAATGATTCTCAAGATGCTTATATGATGAAAATCACATGTGTCCGTCCTTTTTTAGGGTTTCATAAACTATGGTCACTTCTTACTATGGTTAGGTTAGTTTAACTAAGTTGTAACCACCTATATTTTAAGTCTTGAAAGAGGCATTCAAATGGGGAGGTCATAGTAAGTAAAGAAGAAGGAGATAAGGTTTTGAAAATATGTATGTAGAGTCTTGAAGGCTCAAAAGAACCAAATGTAAACATTGGAGACATGCATTTGCATGGCTTCTTGGATACAAGTCTTGTAAACATGAAGACTATGAGCATACTTTAAGAATAAAGAGGTGGATTTATGTTTACTTTGAGTTATTATTATTATTTTGTATGTCTTGATAAAGAATTTCCTATCTCATTGATACTAAGGACAAGCTATGGATTATGATAATGATGATTCCTACAATAGGCTTGATATCTAGTCCTATGGCCAAACTAGTGTTATTTTTAGGTGTAAATGGATTGTGCAGGTTGTTGAAAGGATGTAAATTAGGTTTCAAGAGATACAAATACTTCATGGGCTCAAGAATACTTAGAAGTAGAGGTGTTGTAAATGTGTAAGGTGAGTGAGTTGCATTATTGTTTATGTGTGTATCTAGAGGACTAAGGAGACACCATAAGGGTTTATAAAGCTTAAGAAATTTAGGAGCACAAGTTTTCATTGTTAAGAAGGGTTATAGAATGATAATTCATCATGCCAATGGTAACTTGAGCAAGGCATGTAGCTGGAAAACTCAGATTTTACAATCATCTTATCACTGGTAATGTGACATTTAGAAGGGCTTAAATAAGTTTTATGTCACTTCCTTCCTTCAAGGATGTTGGAAAAGTTGTGCAAGATTTTGTAGAGGTGTCTTGAACTTGGAATAATCCCTAAGACGCCATTCACAAAAATTAAACCTTAAATACTTCATATCAGTTTGTGCAACCCTATTCTAGGGTTTGAGGGAAAGAAACAAAGAAAACTTGCATTTTAGCTAGTGGAAAAACCTAAAAATTTCTATGAAGGTGAATTTAGGTGTAAGGAAGGTATCCATTAAGTTTCAAGGTCAATGAATAAGTTATTATAGGTTAAATGACTTAATATCAGTTTGACTGTGTATATAATACCCAATTTGAGGGTTTGAATATAAAGAAATGAAACTATCTCAAAGAAAATTCTTTAATGCCTAATGAGACTTGTATAGGAGGTGGAAGGAAACTTAAATGAAGATTTGGATGGTTGAAAAAGATGCACAAGGTGCTAGGGTAAAGAAACTTAGAAAAACAATCATATATTTTGTTTTAGAACATTCAAGAACTAGTTTTGAGCAGTAAATCTCATAAGTGGCTTACAAGCATTTAGTGAAACTTGATCATAAGGTGTATAAAGATTTAAGGAAGGTGATAATAAAGTATAAGAAAGAATAAATAGGTTGTTAAAGCTAAAAATTAGGAAACACAGCCTTGGAGACCTAAACAAGACGTAATTATGCATGGTGACAGTTTAGTTGAAGGACTTTCCTTAAGAATCTAATCCTGAAACTTTGTATAAAGCAAGAAATCCATAAAGGGTATCAAAATATGTGCTTATTTTCCCATGATTGTTTGTCAGTGATCGAGGACAATAAATTTTATAGGAAAAGAGGGCTACAAGAACTAGACCTAATTGGAAATTGTCCTAGGTAATTTGAACGCAGGTAGCTATGAATTGTAGAGTTTGAAAGTTTGTATGAAGTTAAAGACCCATAAGTTATATGCAAAAAGGTGGTTATATTCTCTCGAGTCCTTGAGAGTTGTTTTGAACAATAATGTTTGTGTGAATTTAGGGCTAGTAGAGATATTATTGGGTATGAAGGTGAATGTGAAGAAATGAAGTCTTGATTCATTCATGAAAGTTATAGTATAAGTTTATTGCAGAGAAATGAGTGTGTGAAGAGTGTAACAGTGAAAACACAAAGTTGACCTACTTAAGGTTTCTAAGAACTAAGTGTTGATTCTATGATTGAATAAAAAGAGGCAATGACATAAAAGAGCCTTTAATATAAAAGGATGTTAAATGTGATGGTCGTATGAAGAGTTAAGAATATTTTCTACATTGATAATATGGATAAACAATCCTAATAATCCTTGAATCATACGTTTTTGTATTGTTCTTTGAGTTTCCTTTTGGAGATCTTAAGCTAGTACATGATTTGATTATCTTGAGAATAACTTTTGTTGTGTTGGTTAGAGTATCAATTCCTTTCTGCATCAAAGTCATAGCAAAGAAGGTTTTCTCTTTGTAAGTGAGAAATAAAGAGTTGAGGAAGTGAAGAAATTTGAAGATTGACAGTAAAGTGGTATGTGAAGAAACCTTAGCCATTGAGGCTTAAAGATGAAGATAGAGAGAAGTTAAGAAGAATTATAAGGTGAAATAAACTTGGAGGTTGAAAGAGAAGAAAATAGGTGCCAAAAGACCGGGGAATGCCTAGGGTTAGTACTAGGAAAAAAACAAGGTGTAAAAGACTTGATTGTAAAGAAGAAAATAGATAGTTAGGAAGAAAAGTGAGTAGATATGAAGGGTTTCTTTCCTGGAGGGATACCACAAGAAGATGAAAGAAATTATAAGGTGGAAGAGGATGACTAATAAAGAGATGATTTAGGAGAATAAAAAGATGGAGGAAGATTTTAAATTGGTGATAGAAAGAAGCAAGGAGAAAAAACAAGTTATTGTTTGGAGTATGAAGAAAAGAGTGCAACGTCCTATCGAAGGGCTTATAGAGAGGAGGAAATGATTGATTTCTTGGAAAATAGAGGAAAGAAGAATACCAAGGTGTATGAAATTAAATATGTGCTATCCAGAAGTGGGTGTGATGTTAGGTGAAGAGGAAGAGGAAACTATGAAGAAAATGATTAACAAAAAGAAGATGAAGAAGAGCTCTTGCAAGGAGCTTCTAAAGGGGTTATATGGCCTCCAAAGTTTCATTCTAATCTTTCCTTTACATGTGTTCTTATAGGTGAACAAAGGGAATATATGAAGATGATGAAAAATGCATTGAAAGAAGACATGGAAGACCAAAAGGCTAAATAAGAGAGAAGAGATGAAGAATATGATAAACTTACAACATAAGAGGAATTGATATGGCAACAAATCATGAAGGAACGTGAAAATTCAGAGTTTTTTTAGAAATGAAGAAGACTACAAACAAGAAAAAAATAGAACTCATGAATATTTTGTATGATGAAGAAGATGTTAAAGAAGATGAAGGTAAAACTAAATCAATTATGAAGAAGCCATGAGAGGATGAAGACAAGTATGAATCTGATTTGATAGTGCAGTTGAGGAATGAAGGGGAAAAGAAAAGGAAGAATAAAGAAAGAGAGAAGAAAAATGCAAGCAAAGAAGAAAAAAAAAAACTGAAGGGACTAAACAAAGCAATGGAAAAGTCATTATAGTTGGAGATGAGCATAAGAGGAAGAGAAAAAAGTCAAAGAGACAAAAAAATTTGAAGAAAAGAAAATATTTAAACATGAGTTATAAACTTCCCACTTGGGGAGTATGACCCGTGAGCATTGTTCACTTGTAAATATCAAATTTTTGTTTTCATTGGAATTTTGGGTTGGAGTTAGGTTTAGGTGGTCATCTTAGGTGTTGTTGAATGGATCCCAACATACTTGGGTCCCTCTTGGATTGTAATAAGGTGATTTTGGAGTTTCCCTCCAAAATCCACCATTTTGAATATTTGAATTTCCTAGTTGTTTATAAGCTTTAGGTGTTAGGTTGGGAAGCATGAAATGATGTGAATGATTCTCAAGAGCCTTATATGATGAAAATCACATGTTTCCATCCTTCTTTTAGGGTTTCATAAACCATGGTGACTTATTACTATGGTTAGGTTAGTGTAACTGAGTTGTAACCACCTCTATTCTAAGTCTTGGAAGAGGCATTCTATAGGGAGGTCATAGTAGGGAGATAAGAAGTAGATAATAAAAGCACAATAAAATGTCCCACTTTTTGGTATGGTTTGTACCTTAGTAAACATGAATTTTTAGTTTAATTGATTTTCTAAAGGTAATAGCCACAAAACCGTACACATTCATGAAATTCCACAAACTAACGAAATGTTGTGTTTAGAGTGTAGAATACATGTATATTTTTTAAAAAAATTGGCAAAAAATATAGTCTTTTTCTTAATTTTATTCATATGTTGTTTCTTATGTTATTAAAGAGGAATGACTGTCCCCCAGTGGTTTTTAAAATGAAAACTTATCTTTTCACTATGAAATTTTAGATATATGTTCAAGATTATAATTTTGACGTGCTGTCAAATTTTCATATTTTTTGACATATATATTTTTAATTAATTACTTAGTAACTATATTTTAAAATAAATGGCATCCATATTTCAATGCCAATAACTTTTAATATTTATATCGAAATTAAAAAAAAATTCACAGGTAAGAAGAAGAATTCAACAAATACTAAGTATATTTTTTCAAATTTTTTTGATATATTGTACTATTTTTCAAGTTCGGTTGATTGTGTACTATTGATTGTCTTAAAATACCGTATGTTAGTAAAAATTAAAAAATAAATAATAAAACAAATTTTTAAAAATGAAAATTACATTTTTAGAAAGCCAATAAAAATATGAATTTTGTGTCAAAATTTTGTAAGTTAACTATTTCGTTTACACTAATTACTTGGCACCTGAGTGGAAGATTTTGGCTCACAATTGTCCCCCAAAAGGATTTGGAGCCAAAATGTGCCACTCAGGCGCCACGTCCTTCGCCACTCGTAGGGTTCGCGCGGACACCGTTCGAGTGAATGTGGTTCGCGCAAACCCCCATTTGCACGAACCCCCTCCATACCACCAAAACGCCGCCAAAACGTCTCCTTCTAGATTTAATGATTTGTAATTGTGTCTCCCCTTCTAAATTTAATGTTTTACAAGTTACTTATTTAATATTGTTCGCTTTTTATGTTTTAAATTTAGTTTTTTACATATTTTTGTGTTTTAAACTAAGTGTGTTTTTTTAAAAATTATTTTTAACCAAAAATATGTAATATTAAATTAGAAAAGTTGTTTTACATATTAAATATAAATTCTATTAAAATTAGAAAAGTTGTTTTAAAGTTATAGAAAACTAAAATTAAAAATAATCTAATTTCTCTTTGAGATTTGTATATAAATAGAGTTGCATGCACATATAGTTTTGTATCGAGTTTACTCTTAGACATTCGAGATCTATCACGATTTATGTGTGCGGGTGAAATTTATTGAAGTGGACGAATCATGGGAAATGCAAAGAATGAGTTACGAAAATATACCGAGGAAGAGAAACTGCAGAGAAGAATGCTAGAAGATCTATTCGTAGGAGGGCACAAAGAGAGAGAGAGAGAAGACAAAATAAGTGAAAGACAACGCTGCAAAAATTGGTACATATGTATAGAAACCCTTGATAGATCCTAATTTTTTTAGTTCTAAGGTTTAAATGTGATAATTTATGTTTTTAGATTGGGTAAAGGCAAGGGTTTTGATAGGATCCTATGTGTATGTTTATGGACACAAATCATGATGCGCAACATTATGCTTGAAGTGATAACAAAAGTTATGGAATTACTTCCCAAAAAAATGTGAAACACTTCGTGAAGATGGATTTACAAAAATTAAAAGAATTTTCCCAACAAGAACCACTATCACGAAAGAAAACAACAAAAAGTGTAGAGATAGTATATGGTGAATTTGTTAATTTGACTATAGTTGTTAGAGCACATTTGTTGGTTACATTCTTGAATCATGTTGATATGAGGGAAACATTAGAATTGTTAGGTGTTGATTTTGGACGGAAAAATTCAAAACGTGTAGAAGAAGAATTTGTTGGGAATGTTTTTAAAGGAATAAGTTCTTTGGGTACAAAAACTAGGTCTGTTGATAAGAGTATTTCTCGTAGAGCAATATTAACTTCAGTTGCATGTGAAGATACAACAAAGAATCATCATGTTACCGCCTTTGCCAAGGCATTGGGTTTATCTAGAAAAAGACGGTTAGTAGGTATGCAAAGAGGAGGAAGACATTGGATGATTCTACTATGGAAGGAAATTGGGCACTAATGTGTAGAAATCCATGTTTTGATAAAATAGAGGATAATATTGTGAAGATAGTTTTTGATTTTTGGACTGAGAGGACTTGTCCTTCTCCGAATGTGAGGGATGTTTTAAAACATAGGATAACTTGCAATAACTATGATGAACATATAAAACATTGGCTTGAAATAACTCAACATGAGATGTACATAAAGTTTACAGAAGAAAATCTAGATGTTAAGATTGACAACGAATGTTTGAAAATTTGAAGCCTTGGTATGTGCGAGTGATAAATTCCTTGACACATGTTGTTGTTGCATTATCACGTTGAGTTTGATTATCATTATCAAGTACATAAAAATTTATAGATTCAATGTATATATATTTTGAGGCGTGCTTTCATTTATATCTATATATTTAAAATTTGTTTAAATATCATTTTTTTGAGACATGTGATTTAAAATTAATGTATTTCAAAATCTATGTTTTTTTGTAGGTGTATAGAAAGTTATGAGAAGAAATTGCCCCACCTACACGTGTCAGTGAATTCATAACTTCAATTATTTGCAACGTATCTGATGATCATGTCGATGATCGTATGACTTGCATCAAAGGTGTCTCGTGACAAGTGTGGGGACTTGAAATTATTGCCAAAAACAAATGAAGATTTGGACACAGTTAACCTAGTTGCTTGCAAGAGGTGATATATATAAATTTATGTTTTTAAATTTGGATGTTAGATTTTATTTTGATTTTTATTTTATTGCATATGAATACATGACAATTTGTCCATGTTATGAATTGATTTTGTAGGTTTAAATACATAAAATATTCAACAAGGCTTGGAAAATATGCAACCAGGTTGGATTTGGTAGAAGAGGAAATCCCTATTGCTACATTCATGCAAAGTTTCCGAAGTTTCATTAGTCCGTAAATCAAACATTCTCACTATTCAAAGTGGTAGGCTACACAATTCAAGACTAATAGGGACACATTCCCTATTGGTTCCATATTGTCCGTGGTTGATTTTGTTGAGAATTACTCATTTTCTCATAAAAAGAAATTCAAACACAGTATTATCATACTAACTAGGTTACTATCATGGTTTAAGTATTTTATAGGCATGCACAATTAGATTTGGATGGGGTTGAAAGTACATATGTGAAGCGAATGACCAAGAAGGAGTATCACTTCTATATAAGTGATGACAAGGAACATGACACCCACTTTGTGCAACATTGTTTTGGTTTGTTCTTTCAATATATTCATCGTGAGGAATACAAATAGATCACCATTTTGTTTGGTCGGATGGTTGCATAAGCGCATCACAATTCAAATCCTCTCTCCCTTTCTTTGCACTCAGGTCGTTATCATCGTCATCACAAAATTCCTCATTTATGGAGTTTTTTTAGAGTGGTCATGGGAAGGGAGAACATGATGGTGCGGTGCATGCATCAAATGTGCTCTAAAGAAAAAAGCTTTGATTATGAGGGAGATCGATTGATTGATGCCCACACTGTTGTTGAATGGTGTAAGAAACATTTTGCGCCTTCGGGTTTCCACCTCACAGGCTTCAACCTCACAGCTTCAACATCACACGCTTCAACCTCACAAGCTTCAACATCACACGCTTCAACCTCACAGGCTTCAACCCCACACAGAGTGTTTTGGGAGATAATAGGTACATGCACATTTAAAACATAGATATGTAAATCTTGATGTGATTTATTAAGTGAACTACAAGTTACTAACTTTAAATTTTTTTATTCTCGATTTTTGTTGTTTGTTTTAAAATTTATTGATCTTTTGAGCATGATTAAATGAAGGTATTGATCGGAGGACAAAGTATGGATGTGAAAGGATTCCCAATTCTAGGTCTTTGCACTCTTTAATGACTATGGATAGTAATAACTGGACAATCTGTACAGACAAGAGATTATTCTTGTTTTTGTTATGAATGCATGAACAAATCATATTCAGAGTGCAATAATCAAAAACATGGGTATGTAGGTGAGTGGAAGCAAGTTCCTTTAGTTGTGGATGACACATATGGATCGGATCATGATGATAGTTTTGAAGATGTGCCATTAATTTCAACCGATTATGACCACATATCCGGACTTTGGTTAAACAAGGTATGTTTTATTTGAAATGATCAAGTATAATTTGATAATTAAATATATATGTATATAATTTATACTATACATCCGATCATTGAATGTTTCTTTGCATTTTGTTGTAGGAGATGTATTTGCAGTCATTATTGAAGAATCCAATATTGAGAAAGTGGAGTACTACTTGTTGCGTTGCACGAGGAGAGAACAAAGCTAACATGTGAAATAACAAGTGAAGTGACAACATTTTTTACTGGCTCAGTTGTAGTGCAAGGAACATACTTACAACAAGTGAAAGCCCTCCAAAGTGGGATTCACTTTGTTGATTACAAACCGCAGACAAAAGGTGTATCATTACACCCATCACATAATTTCTACTGGGGTTACAATTGCAGCGGAGATGAAGACTACAAATAGTAAACGCAAAAATGGAAACTAGATGTAAAGACCATGAAAAACTTTTACAAGTCATTGAACAATGAGCGAGCCACTTGGTATTATATAGAAGGACATGGAATAAATTACTAAACCTTGTTGGTAATAAACTATTAATCTAGATAGCATTGTATTTTCTACTTGAAGGGACTATGGAGACCACTATACAATAAATTTGTTTAATACTTGTGATTCTTGTTGTGAGATGGTTTATGGTTTACAAGTATTGTGATATGGTTGTTACATGGAAGTATGTATGGTATAAACATGATTTATGATGTGGATGTATGTTACATTATTATTTTTAATGTGGAAATGTTAGTTGGGAATTCAGATGTACATAGTTTTTGATATATGTTATTTGTTTAGTTGTGAACCAAAAGGTTGTATATGGAGTACCCTTATCACTCCACCCTTATCACAAATAACATGTTCTTCTGGGTTATGTTTTCTTTTGCATCAAACTTTGTGTCATATTTGTAATTACTATAACTATAGGATATGGAGCTTATTAATAAAACCTGACATGGGGCACTTTTGGACATTCCTTATATGGATTGTGCCAATAAGATGATTGAAATAAGACTACCGTAAAAGAATACAAGGTGTGACCTATTTTAATGGATAAATGCCTTCTAACTATATTTTTTGCTTTGACAATATGCCCTTCTTAAAAAGTAAAAATGCCTTCTAAGTATATTTTGTGCTTATGCCCTTCTTAAAAAGGAAATATGCCTTCAAGCATATTTTGTGCTTGACAATATTCACTATTTTAGCTTATTTTACATTTTACATGTGGAATTGTTATATGCTTTGATTCCCGCTGTCAGAAGATTTTAAGTGCTCATTATGGATCATGGTACAACATAGCTTGAAAATATCTTAAGCAATTTAAGACATTGTGTAATGCTAAGCAATTTAAGAAATTGTACAATGCTAAGCAATTTCTCTAGTCTTACTAGTAATTTTAGATTTTGGTTTATTTAATAAATAGATTTTGTTTTTTTTCTAATTGGAGATTTTGGTTCGTAAAATAAATCATTTATATTTCTACCTGCTTGCTGTACTGGTGCTAAGAACAGAAAATAGTTGTAGCTAGCTGCCAAAAAATGAAAAGAGGGAATCACAGAGGCTATTTCTTAAGCAATTCAAAAGCGTACATACCACAGAAGAGAAGCGCTTGCACCCTTTTGGAACAATCAATCATCCAAACTCCCATTTTCCATGTTTTCATATACCATACATCCTCTGTTTAGGCAAATGTTGAGAAACATCACCATGTGAGGCTGATGTATGTGACTTCGAACCTCAACCTACAAATAGGATTCAAGAACAATCATCCCTAAATCTTGTGTACACTCTATTATTTTATCCTTCTATGACGTCTTTAGTATGTACTTGATAAATTGATACTATTGATGTCAATGAGAGGACTTGCAAATTACTCAAAACTCATTCCATATTGCCTGTTGAAAAACTAGAAACTAGACATTTGTTTTAAGAACCTTGATAGCCTTGGCAGTATGATCTAAGATGCCCTTATAAGTGATTTAGAAAAGAAATCAATAGCGATTCAATTTCTTCTATTGAATGTTTTCTACATCTTTGTTCACGTGATTGTATGGCACCTTGTACTTTCTTACTCTCATACAAGTCTCTAATAGCACCCAGTTCTGCATCTTTTCTCTAGTGTACCTCCTTTACAACAAGCTGCCTTGTTGTTTCTGTGTCTTTCTTGTCACCCTCAAAATGTGCTTTATACTCAACATTTTCAGAAACCACATGTTTAATAGTTTCCCTATACACACATCTCTTGAATACTTTGAACTTTAATCTTCAGCCTTTCTAGTTCAATCTCAATATCTGGCTGCACGAAGGAAACCATTTGCCTATTCAGTTGCGGTACAAAGTTTTCTTTGTTCATCGCATACTGAGATTGCACAGAAGTTCATTAGTTTAAGAAAAGTGTAAAACAGAATAACATTGAAAAAATGAAATCATTGTTAATCAATGGCCTGAGTAGCCGGCTAATTTTTCACTAGGCTATTTGGAGGGGCATTTGTTTTGTTCTCTTTTACCACAAATAGCTCTTTAAAGTCATTGCTGCGCATTCTTTGTTCCCTTCCTCCATTCCTAAGGCTGGTATAGTCACTTTCATGGTTTGTTTTCGTCTTTAAGTTCTGCCCACATTCTACTGCTTCTGCGTCTGAATAAGGTAAGCTGAAAGATTGAAATTATTCGCCAGTGGCATTTGAGCTTCTTGAAAAAGAAGGCATAGAGATCTCAGAATATTTTACTGCTTTATTAGCATCTTTTATTTGTATTATAGAATAAGCCCTGGTGTTGTGCATCAAGTGCCAATACACTATGACATGGAGATTTGTTCATTAACAGCACACTGTTTGCTGAATTTGATATACTCTGCAAACCATGGTTATTAAGTTTGGAAATCCGAAAATCTGGAGTTCTTCTTGAAAAATTCAAAAAAATCCGGTTAGATATTTATACATATATTTATATATAATATTAATAATATATATTAAGAAAATATAATAATATAGATCATTAATGTTATAGAAAACTAGCAATTGCATGTGTACAAAGCAATGTGAACGCCGAACGGTATATATTATTTGTTTTAGAGGGATAGTTATTACTTTTGTAGTTGATGTTGATAAGGGGTGTGATTGATTTTATAAGTGTAACAACAAGATTAAAAATCATGAAAAGTTGTGAAAATTCGAAACAAGATGAAATTTAACAAGGACGAAACGTATACAAGTTATTGTGCAAAGGAGCACTAGTCAAAAGCAATGTATTTGTAAAAGATAGAAAATTCAGTTCCCTCAACAAAATGCAACCATAATTCTTCAATATATGTCCCTAACATATAATTGAATTTGTGATCATCAGAGCTGGGAAGAATACTGAAACCGGCTAATTAAAAAAATCTGTACAAGTGTAAGCAATTTTACGAAGTACCTCATGAAGAACAAGGCACACAATCAGCATACCAGGCTAGAAAATTGAAACCGGCAAGTAAAAAAATATTGCACAAGCCGAAGCTAATATAAGAAGGAACTCATCAACAACAAGGTAGATCCATTCATATCATTCTAGTGGCACCACCGGCGTGTACGATGAATGAAAGCTCCAAGATACACGTTGTTCGTAGATGTATTCGCTGCATGTAGAGTGGGCGTCACCTGAAACATCCAGTTGAAGGTAAGAGAATAAGAGAAGCTGTTGAATGCAACGATGGAAGGCACTCAAACAAGAAAGAGGTCGCTATCTTGTGGAAAGATATAAAAAATTCCATTTAAAAGCGCTTACCAGCGACGGGCAAAAATATTTAGAATAAATAAAACATCTGCAACAACATAGTGCATTCCATTCTTTTTTCTTCTCCATTAGGCAACCTGCGAGCTTGATACATCATCAGCCCATTGGGTGCAGGCACCACTCGGAAAGGAAAAAAGAAAGAGACAAGTAAACAAGGCCAACCCAATAAGCAATGAAACGTAAGAAAAATACATGACCTGTACAGATCTGTGACAACCATCCAGACACTAAAAATTTTCACCTTCAGTAGAAAACAGCTAGAAAAACAATGGGGATTTTCATTGGTTTGTTGGGAGTTTCCTTCGTTGCTCTGTCAATGTTTTTCACTTATGAAAGTCTTGGAGGCCATTTTTTGGCACAGTGCGGATTTTAATGTAAAAAACTTATATTAAATATGTTTGAGGGCATTAAGTAGAAAACAGTTAGAAGAGCATTGGGGATGACAGGTTGAGGAAGAAAAACCGATGATTTGGAATGAACCCAAATGGTATATCAATGTGCATCCACAACAAAAACTAAGTTCAAATTCTTTAAAGGCACTTTAATTATGAAATCCAGTAACTTCTTCTATCCAATACTGGGTGAATCTGGCAGAATACCAAGTCCATTACAGATGCTTGGTTTTTAAGAGTTTCTACAAACACCAAGCATACGTGATGACCTTATACATAGCTTTATAAGAATCAACCAACAAACACGATATGACACATGTATAAATATACAATAGCACTATGACAAAATAAATATTTGTATTTTCCAAAGGAGTCTCGGCGTAAAGATCATTTTTCCAGCTATCAGTAGTGCAAAAGGTAAATAGATTGGAATTACCTACTAGTTTCACGAGTCAAAACATGTTACAGCTCATCCTCAATTACATGGACTGGTTTGGCCTAATGCCATGTATTTTGCAGTCATAAGGGTTTTACATGGTCTCCTGATAGAAGTTTCCCTAACGAAAAATATCTTCGGCTTTCATTCTCAATATAATCTCTTCACTTGACCGATACAAGTCATTTTCAGAATTCCACGTAGCTTATTTTTTACACAAACAACAATCACACAACTTAAAGAATACGTGTAGACATTGTTACTCTGAACACGGTTTTTCCTTTTTTAAGATTCCAAATAAGTTTGTAGGTTCCATGCTCATAATCCCATATGGTATGTGTTTTTTCCACTTTTCCAGTTGACAGTCCATACTGACATGGGAAAAGAAATTTTTAACCTCATTATGAATCTTACAACTAACAGGCTGAACATGAACATTTTATTTATAAACTGCCCATATAACACAGGTCCAAGTTACAATGTTTCATGAATGTGAAGCATAAAAGAGATTTGTAAAAACAAGTGAACACCATCAAGACATTTACCCGATGTCAAATGACACAACAAAGAAACAATATACATTGACGAACTTTAGCATGTCTGAGCCATAAAAAGGGAGTTATCGTCCTTATCAATTACAAGAAGCCACAAGATCACATAATCATGTACATTGCCAGCTGAAGAGGTGGATGACAACTCAGACAGGAAGAAGATGACGCCATATAACCATCTATGGTGGTCAATACCCACCCATCTGTAATGTCAAGAGTCATCTCTGGGATTTTACAACCGAAAGTATAATGTCGACCCAGGACCATCAAGAAACTCAACTATACCAGATCAAACAAAAATGGGGACAACAAGGTTTGCATTCCAAATTTTATACTTGCACCCACAATGTACGTAGTGTGCACAAAGATGAGGGGCAGGGTTGATTCCATAGTGACCACCAATACATTAAGAAAAGAGAAAAGGAGCACAAATATAACTGTCCATCTCTCCACATTGAGCATTCTAAGTAAAATGACATCTTAAAGGAATAGGTAATCAATAGGCTAGATACCACCATAAAACAAATAAGAAATAGCACAGACTCTTAACCAAACACACTAAAATTAAGTGTTTGAACCACATAAATCCATTTCAGTATAAGAATGTATAAGAATGTACCCCCTCTCCCGTGTTAGGAGAAGGTTCAATTTCTCTTACAAAAATTTGAATTTAGATTCAATTCTGATTGTCCCTTCCCATTAATCATAACTTATTGTCTGTTGCTCAAATAACCCTTACTTTAAATTGTGTTGTGATTTTTGGCCTAACCTTTGTGTCTTTAAGGACATTCGGACTCGAAGACAATTGGTTATGGTACAAGGAGAGGAAGCTCTACTATCTGGATCTAATGTCAGCAAGCTCAAATCAGTTGGCTCAAGTTTTTTCAGCTAATACACCTGATAAACTTTAAAGTTCAAAAATCTGGTTGTGAAGAATGCATTTCTGCATGGAAATCTCCAAGAAGAAGTGTATATGGAGTTGCCCCCTAGTTGTAATCTACAGACTGAAGGTAATAAACAAGTCTGTAGGTTGAGAAAATCCCTATATGGTTTGAAGCAGTCTCCTAGAGCATGATTTGGAAGGTTCACAAGTTTTATGAAGTCTATTGGTTACAAGCAAAGTAAGTCAAATCACACTCTATTCTTGAAGCATAATGAAGAACAAATCACAGATCTTATTGTGTACGTTGATGATATGATAGTGACTGGAAATGATCTTGAAGAAAGGAAAACACTACAGGAGCATCTTGCCCGTGAGTTTGAGATGAAGGATCTCGGTGAATTAAAGTATTTCCTCGAAATTGAAGTGTCAAGATCGAAGAAAGGTATTTTTCTGTCACAAAGAAAATATTCCTTAGACTTACTGAATGAAACGGGTATGACAGCATGTAGTCCAGCTAGCACTCCTATGGAAGAAAATCAGAAACTATGTGTGCATTCATATCAAGTTCTTGCTAACAAATAACGCTATTAGAGATTGGTTGGAAGATTAATGTATCTTGCACATACTTAGCCTGATTTAGCTTATGCGCTGAGTGTGGTTAGTCAATTCATGCAGTCCCCACTGAAGAACATATGAATGCTGTCATCCGTATCTTACGCTACTTGAAGTCATCTCCAGGAAAGGGAATTTTATTCACAAAAGGAGACAGTTTGGATATTAACGGCTATACAGATGCAGATTGGGCTGGGTCTGTTCAAGATAGACGTTCTACATCTGGCTATTTCACGTTTGTAGGAGGAAATTTGGTTACTTGGCGAAGTAAAAAATAGGAGGTAGTTGCGAGATCTAGTGCTGAAGCCGAATATAGAGGAATGGCTAAGGCAATATGTGAATTATTGTGGATCAGAAATCTGATGCAAGATTTACATATTAAGCAAGTCAGCCCTATGAAGTTATATTGTGATAACAAGGCAGCGTGTGATATTGCTCATAATCTTTCCAACATGATTGAACTAAACATGTTGAGGTTGACATGCATTTTATCAAGGAGAAACTGGAAGAAAAATTGATTGAAGTTCCTCATGTTCGATCTCCAGACCAGCTTGTTGATGTGTTGACCAAGGCAGTGTCAAACCAAGCATTTAATGACTGTGGCCTTTTCTTGCTTCCACCTTGCAATCTGTTTGTTTCACTACTGTGGCCTATTTGAATGGGTCATGGGTTTGTTTACCTTCTCTTTCATTTGTATCATTACTGAACTTATCTTTGCATCCTGATGAAAGAGTAGCTCTATGTCATTCACAGTTTTCAGAGAGGGCCACAGTATATAGGTTTTTGCTTGCATCATATCTATGAATCTGGCCCTCTCAATCACTTTTCTACAGTTTTTGAGAATTATTTTCTACAGTGATCGCATTAGGAAAATCAACATCATCCTCCATTTGTTTTTCCAATTTCCTAATTTGCATGGAATTTAAAGTCTGTGTAGGGATATCCTACTCCACAAGTTTTTCCAACAATCTAAATTGTAGCATGCAGCTTCTCGAGTAGCAGAGCAGACCCTCCAGGCCAGGCTATATACAGTTTGGTCGCCTCCAGCATCCGGAAAACAATCGAGGATCCTTCTTACAATGGTATAGGAGTCATTTTGTCTTGGCTATGGCTATATAATAGTTGGGCATGCTATCCATCTAGATATTGATAGACCCTTGGTCTTCCAAGCATAACTATGGATGTTGTTGCCTTATCAATCTATATCTATATCTATATACCACTATGTGTAGAGTAGAGGCACTCCCATCCCTACCCTACAAATCTATCTCTCCATCAATATTGATGAACAAATGAAAATCAAAACATAAATATAAAACCCAAAATTGAAACTGGATTAGCTATAAACAACTAATCCTCCCTAAGGATTATTCTTAGCTGCTGCAACTAGGTACAAGTGACAAAGTGAACGAATAAGGTGTGAATTACCAAGAGGTCTGATCAAAGGTATGAATGACATATGTCGAAATAATAGAAGAAATTACAAAACTAAAATCTGAAAACATTACCCCTCTTGCAAACTCCACAACAATACGACTCCCATTCAAATCTCTTCCATTCAGATAATATCTTGCCTCGTCAGCATCTCAAGCATCACTAAATTCCTGGAGACCAAAAGTGTAAAACCTAGAAATAATGAATGTATTGCAGGGAACCTAGCTTTACAACCAGTAATCACTTGTTGATGATTCATCTGATAAATTTAGCATGGAGAACAAGCCATCTATAAATTTAGCATGGAGAACAAGCCATCTATTTAGCATGGAGAACCACCCATCTATTTGTACAGGGTCCATTCTCACAACAGATTTGGAAGGATGTTAGTCAATGGTTGAAAATGAGGAATCTCTGGCAAGGAGCAAGACTGAAATGTAGAAACAACCTTCACATAACTATGCCTCTAAATCAAATAACATATACCGTTCGGCGTTCACATCTCATGAAACACATGCGATAAATAACATATACTAGTTATATACCTATTATGATATCATCAAGAGACAAAAATGAAAGATAAGGGGGTGTCTTATATTCACATCCATAATTGTAAATACATGTGTCTAAGACATATATCAAAATATATTAATAATACACGTGTCTAAGACATATATCAAAATATAATAATAATGTCTAGAATGAGTATGAATATATATACATGTCTAAAATCTCTAAAAGTATGTCTAAAATGTTTGAAATCTATAAAATATCATCAAGTCTCCTCCATGCACTAGGGCGAGTGCCGGACCCTCACTACGCTCTGCTTGCACCACCCGTATGTTAAAAAAAAGGAATATACACGTCATAAACTATATATAGCATGTACCATATATTAAAATATATAAGCAAAATCTACAACAATTTCTTGATTAATTCAATACATCATATAATTGATATGTACAATTGATTACCTCAAAGATGTCTGTCCCTATGCGGATGTTGGGAGTATCTACGCTACCCAGTAGATCTCTGTCCCGTAGATCCTCGTGAAACAAAATAAATAAAATGTAAGAAGTTGATAAATAAGTTTTTGAATAAAGTTCATTAATTTCTAACATTTCAATTTAGATTAAATATTAATTATATTAAAACACATGTATTTATACCTCTGCGGAACAACGTCTCCAAATGTATGGGATTGTCATCCACGACCTCAACACCAAAAATATGTCGCCAACTAAGCCAAGTTGACTCGGACCGGAACATCGAGATCCATGTTGTGCTCGGTCCAAGAGCTCATGTGTATGTGACATGGGTAGATGGTGTGGGTGTGAAGCTCCACACACTTTGGAGCGAAGCCTAAACACAAAAGTACATGTTTAATTTTAATATTAATAAATTGTAAAGTAATGATCAATTAAAATAAATTTTAATTATATTAAAGGTTTAATTTTCACACACCGGAATAAAATGTGTTGAACATCGTGTGTGACAATCCCAAAGAACAGAAGTCTATCTGTAGCAGCGGGCAGAGAGTACCCTGACTAGAAGATACACTCCCACTCTGCTCTATAAAATCTAAAACCCCGATAGTGGAATGCTGCAATGCCGAGCAATCACCTCATACGCACGTAACAAGTCGCACCATGATGCGTCCTAGCCGACGTGCTCCGAATGGGATCTCAGAACTAGCTCAAAGTCATCTGGGGAAATCAAAGATGCACGAGCATATACCTCGCTACATGTGCATCACTGCTGCTACTAGCACCTCCACTGCTAGTATCGCGTCTCTGAAGGTACTGACCCACACGGTCAGAAGAGATCAATTGGGTCTCGCGAGCAATGCCAGCAAGACCCTCGATAGTAGCCTCATGTGCAATCATAACGATAGGTGCTGCGACATCCTGAAAGCTTGATAAGAATGGTTGTGGCCTTGGTACAAGCTGCCACGCATCAACAACTGCATGAGCTCCTCCTTTCTATATGCCTCCCTGTGGCTAATACGGCCACGCCCCTGCCCCAAATAACTAGGGATGTCTAAATAGTTCACCTTTAGGTTTAAGTGAACCTCAGCATGTAGCATCATTATGAAGTATAACGGTAATTGGTCATTATTTGGAAATTGGCCTTGAGAGGCCACAAATCTAGGATAAATCAAAGGGGCACATAAAGGACATGAACATTTGTTTACATAATATGCCCTTATTTTCCGTTTGTCTGCATAAAAACTCCAACAAGACCTCTTAACGACTTCCTTATCGGAAAGTCGTGATGTAATCTCATTATAACCTACATCTCCTGAGACACTTGATTTTAGTGAATCCATAAATTTTTTTATTGATTCAAAATCAAATGGATTATATGTTTTCAAACTTGTCTCTATTCTACGAAGATCAACCAAGTATTTTTTTCAATGGGCTTTATCTTTGCCCAATTGTAGTTGGATTTTCAAGAATAGATTGCAATTTTGCAATCTCTAAATCGGTCCTCTCAAACAAATTAGGAGTTCCGTAAGAAGCCATGAAATTGTAAAAAATGAAAGTAAAATTCTAATTAATAGTACTTTTAATTAAAAAAATTCCTAAGATATTCTCCTATATTAATGAAAACAGAAATATGAAAATTTCAAGCTTCAATGCAACTAATATAGAAAATAAATTACAAAATCAAATAAATTACATAAATTACAAATCACAATGATAACAAAATATACCAAGTGATGTTGCAGAGTTCAGAAATGAAAAGTTTGGAATACATTTAGATGATCTTAAAGTCAAAGCAATGTTTCTAGAAGAGAATGTAAGTTTACCTGGGCACAAACCATTATCAAAGCCTCACATTGAGTGGGATTCACCTTTCCCTGGAACACAATTTTTGTGCATATGATACAAAATTAGCACAATCAAATAGAACACCAATCCAATTTTAAACAACAAAACACATCGGTAAAAGACATGTCTAATGCAACTATATCTCCACATGTACAAGTTGACCACTTATGCATGCTTAAAAATCACAAAAACATTGAAATTATTTGTAATCTATTATTGATGTCATCACAGTGTTTGTATACAAAATCAGGGATAAATCAACTTTACATTTCAAGGAAGTTGTTTATTTCTAGTAATTAAGTAAGAAAATTCCTTAATAATAAATGAATGTTCAGGTATTTTTCATTGCCTTTTATTTTCTTTTAATTGTTCTGCAAGTAAGGTTATGGTAATCATTATTATGATTGCACCTCTATTTTTTAATGTTGGTTACTCCTGATTGAATTGTTGTGCCGGTCTTTACACGTTACAGATAAGGACAATCTATGTCTCTATGGATTGCCATCTGAGCAATGGGAAGTAAATCTACCTGCAGAAGAGGTGCCTCCTGAGCTACCTGAACCAGCTTTGGGAATTAACTTTGCTATATGGTTATGGTTATGGTTATGCCAACTAGCTTCTTCTTCCACAAAATGGTCATCTCTTTGCCCTTGTAGCCATCTCAACATTTTCAGTCCAAAGAATGGAACCATTGTTACATGGTCCCTAAATTTCCTCATCAAGACATGCTACAGTTGTATTCTACTCACTGGACTCATTTGTGCTATGTCTATTTACAAATTAGTTATGTTATACATTTGACAAAACATGAGCTTACAAACTAAAACTATGCATGCGATCTCAACTATGCTTGTTTATAGAAACTACTTCACTAATCAAAACTACTGATGCATAAGAGGCTAGGGAATCAAGACTTCCATTATATAAAACAACAAGATATTGCACTAATCTATTACTGCAAAATCAACCTTCTACGGATGGTTTCTTACACTCTTTCATCTTTCTTCTTACTCTAAGAGCATTACATTTTTCTCTCTCTTATACAAAATGACACAAGATATGACATTGCACAAGCTTTATCATTTGACTGGCCTTGGTCCTCAATGACCTTCCAAGGGTAACATTCCTATCCCAATCATTCAAAAGCTGAAAGACTATATCTTTTGTTGTATGGTTATGGTGTAGGCCCCAATAGAAACCCTGTTAAGTTATAAATAAAATGTTCCCCTATGCCCGCAAACAATCTCCTAGGTCCCAACCATCTTGAATCTCTCTTTTTATCTATGCAAAATGATCACTCCTCATCTCTACTTGCACTAATTCTAATGTCCTAATTGAAATGACTCTTTAACTTTCTAACCGACTAACTTCTCAGTATAGAAATAATTTTCTATTCTCTAGGTGTAGGTTCATCAATTAAGATTGCATTTTCTCCCGAACTTAATCACGAAGTCAAAAATAAAGGATAAAAATTTTAGCAACAACATATAAAGTAAATAGAAAGAAATCCCATTGGGCCAAATTAGCGTCAAATGGTTAGCCATGAGTCGTGATCTAAAAGCAATATTTACCTTGTGCCTTGTAAGGCTGAACACGAAATTATTGTTAGAAAACTAGTCTAAAATTAGTAAAGAAGCACTTAACCATGGATGCCCTGCATCAGCTTTAAGGCAACAATAATGGAACTTACATTGGATAGATCGAACTTCCAAATCATACAAGCATGCTCATATGCATGCGCACATACCCCACCAACGTGTAAATAAGTAAAATTTAACATGCGTATCAAAGAACTAAGAATGAAAAATACACTAGACCTGCAAATTTCAGGAGTTAACCCCCAAAACTCATGAATTAGCAAGACAACAGAAGCTTTTCATTTGAAGGAGTATCTGGCATTGCAACAAAGGCTTTGAGTTCCCTCTGGTCACTGGTGCGTATGATTGTATTTGCAACCTCTTCAAGCATCCCAGCCCTAGGTCTAGTCCTTATACCCTTCCATCTGTGCATCCAAAATTCCACCTTCTTCGCCACTTTTCCACCGATTCCCAGTCCTTTCATTATATGGGTTTCTCCTTCCCTGCAATTATGAGTGCCCCACAGGCTTCGCCTGATCATAATCAAACTAATGATTTTGAACACCTAGTTGTAGAGAGGTTTCTACAAAATTCAGAGCATCTCTCGACTATCCTAAAACAGGTTGCATAATCCTATTACTGTGCATGAAACCAGTGTAAACTCGATGTAACTGTTCGAAGTAGGTTTTTTCAGGAGAGAATGTGGTTATCCAAGTGAATCGGATGTCCAGGCTTGTGGGATAGATTGGTAACAATAGATGTGCTTCCTGGGTAGTTCAGAACCCGTAGGCCGCAATTCAATGATTAAATTTGTAGGGCTGGTCTTAATTCCGAATGGAAGGGTTATAATAATCCAACATTTCTACGACAAAAAATATCGATCACAAAAATTAGGAAGAAAAAGAAAATCAATTGACAAGTTTAATTAAGTACATCGTTTGCTTATAAAAATATATCTCAAATAATGTATTTTTCTCCATGGCTCAAATTTATAGAAGAGATTTGAATACCTTACAAAGACTAATTAAAAAATAATAGATATACTGCTAAGTATTGTTGCAATAAAAATTGTAACGTATAGGCTGGTAGAATATTGAAAAAGGTGTATTAATTGGGAATAGTATTTGGTGAAACAATGTGAATGTATCACAAGGAAACCTATGTCTTGGCTTGTGATCTCATTGCATGTAAGATGATATCTTGCTCAATCATTGCACAAGATGATATCTTGTTCAGTCGTTTTGTTAAACACTTGGCGTGCATACATGTGTATAAGAGTATACAGTCTTTGCTGAATTTTTTTGCTTGCCATATATATGTATAAGAGTATTTCGTAGAAGTTTGCTTGCAGAAAACTTAAATTCCCTATTTTTGATGCAGGAAATGTTTTTTCTTATTGTGTGAAAAGGTTTTCTTTGAAGTATAGGTCTTTAATAGTGGAAGATATTTGGAAGAATTTTCAGGGGTTGTGTGTAGTAAGGAGAATTTTCAGCAAGCCTTCTCTACATTACGTTGCGATTCTCAGACTGAGATAAGCACTGGATGGCACATAATTATTTTACAAATTCACAAGTATTTCACACTTAAAAACACACCAATTTTTTTAAAACAACGATCAAATTTAAAACCAGTCTGTACGACATATGAGAGTCAAACTCTCTCCCCGTAGAGCAAAAATCGTCTAGAAATGCGCACCTCCATGACATGCTTTTTACACATTTCGTCGAAGGATGAATATTTATTTTTAAAACTGTATTATGGGACGAGTAGTAGTCATGAAAAAGTGGTTAGAAAATCTTAAAAACAAAACTTGCAAGTTGCGAGGCTACTTAACCAACACTTTTATTCATCAGAGCTAGACAAGACTTGAGATTGCATACATTCTTATCACTACAACGCAAAGCAGTTTCAGTTGACACACCTTCAATTCAACAACTTTAGGCTCCTTCAAATATAGCCACCCCGCCTAATTCCTCCCTAATTTGTCATCATTTAGCATGTCTGCAACTGCATCCAGATAAAGAGTGGAAAGGATAGCCTTATATATTCTAATGATTGTTTTTTTGCATCATTGGTCTATGGGACAAGAAAGAGGCTACGAGTCAAAATTCCTAATGTCGTGTTAATGATAACTTGTGCGGTACAACTAATAGTGTAGTTGCCATTTCAATAGAAAGTTGAGGAACATGAAAAAGCCACACAGAAGAAATACAATCAGATTCGGGTGATACGTGGAAGGAGATATGTTCCAACACTTTTATTCCTACAGGTTTTATTACCTTCACTTTTGTACAGATATTTTTTTTTTCACCCCTAGAAAAAAACAATTCTAGATACATATAGGGTTCACTTCAATGGTGATAACTGATTTTTTTTTGCAATATATACTACAGTAATGCCAAGCAATTTTCCTGGAGCATAAAATGATGTGCTTTAAGAATAACCTGCCTTCCAGTTGGATTCAGTTTAATGTATTCTGACTTGATCTCGGGTCTTGACATAGTGCAGTGCAAAAGTTCAAATTACTGAAATTGAAGGTGAGTTGATTGAATTTGTATTCATTATCATTGAAAAGTGACTCTTATAAATGCTTTTGAAGTGATTTGATTGGTGGGTTATGTTTCTATTTTTCTCACACTTGGCTCACACTCACACTCACTTGAATACCAAGCTTAACCCAACATTTCTGAAAAGAATGGTTTTACCACAATGCTCACGGTTCTTCCTTATTATATAACACTTGTAGTAAGAATGTTTTGGCTTTGCCATAATAAGCACAATTGTACCTTCCAAACGATGAGAAAATGCCATTACCAATAAAGACCTAATGCTGCCATGATGATGACCCAGGTTCATGCCCATAACAATCAACTTACATTGGATACGCAGGCTACTCAAATCAATGTTCTTGATGAATTCGAATCTGGGGTAGCTTGATGTATCATTTTAGGGCAGTTTTTTCTGGTTTCCTATTTTCAAAGCTGTCGTAAACTGAACCTTAGTCGTACGTGAGGAAGGGTGGGTGCAGGGTTTACGACTTGCAGATCGGAAATCTTGAGAAGCTCCACAAGAGTGAGCAATGTTGATTTCAGTCAAGGAAAACATATTCAGGTCGCTCTTCCATGTCGGCCATTCTCATGGCTTCTAGATCTATTTATAGCTACGAGAAAGATTCAAATATATATACCAATTCACAAGTTTCTGGCGACTGGAAATCTTTCCTCAATTGGGGAATGGCATTTCCTCAACACTTCGTATCTCAACAAGAGCTGTGTGTTACCTGTAGTCCCAGAAGCCTTTTTCTTTATCCTCATTTGGGTGTCATGTAAACAGCCAGGTATGAATGGCTTTGAATATACAGGGTTTAACACTCGAAGGTGTTAAAAAATTACGAAACATATGATGCATTACCAGCGAGTCTTAACAGAATGCACAGGGTGTTCAAGATCTTTATACCTCTTTTCCATACTTCATGCCTCGATTCAACTGAAAAAGTTCAATGCACCTCATGCAAAAACCCATTGGAAGAAAAATAAGTTTAAGGTATTGAAAAACTTGTGGTTTTGGGTTATTGTTGCATTTAACCATCCACCACGGTACAAATCCTTTTAAATATATTTATATTTGAGTCGATTTTGATACAGACTCACACTTTTTAAACTTGTAAATCAATCTTTGATATGTAAATATGGGCAACGATATCAATATTTATATAACATCGATAGACACCCTTAAGACTGATTCTTGGCCAAAGAGCCCTTCGGTATTTTGGCAGTGCACTCTGCAATCTCGAGCTCCAATCAACAATTATGCCACTATTGGGATCTTAGTATGGCATAGGTAGTGCATGAGCTACACAATATACTCATTTTCCATAAACTAAAAAGATCCTTTATGTTACAATTTGCAACACATAAAATAAGCCCTTCAAAAAATACATTGAACAACTGGGGCAACCAAGAGGACCTTGGAAAAATGTACAGTAACAACCATATGAATTCTTCCTTAGTCGTGGATCAAAGCTAATAGAAATAAAGCTAGATAAAATTAGCTTGAAACTACAGTATAATCGTCCATTGTAAAAACAAGTTTCTCTCGAACTCGGTAAAAGAATACTTTTATTCTTTGATTGGACGTACATAATGGAAGGGTATAAATATTGCCTATTGCCCTCAGAGTTTCTCAAAGAGACCATTTACAAGTAACAAGGATGTAGCATACAAAATGGCCAACTAGGTATTTTCAGAGTTGACCTTCACATTCAATTCATTTCTAGGAGAAAAAATGGGGTTTTACCAAAAAAACGAAGCAGGGGTTTTACAAAAATGGTATTTTAATGGCTACGATTTTGCTAAAAAATGGGTATGATTTTGCTAACATACCTGGGCTCGTCGTTGTTGGGCTTCATCGCTGGTGGGCTCGCTGGTGTGGTGGGCTCTCGGCTGGTGTGGTGGGCTCACCGGTGTGGTGGGTCTGAGTGTGGTGGGCACAAACTTCGCACGAAGGAGGCGGGGCGGAGGAAAATGATTTCCTCCGCAGTGCCTCCACTGTATAAACAAGGTGGTTCACGTGAACACGATCATGAAGGGTGACATGTGGCAAGAAACTCCGATTAATCTTTGCGACAACGGGTTCACGCAAGATAACGAACGCTTGCATGTCCACTTTTACCATCTTTGCTCACATTTTCGGGACAACAAGTGGGACACAACACCATGCATTGACCCTAGGGTTTTTTAAATAAGTATATAGATCCTTGAAGGCTCAAAAGAACTAGATGTAAACATTAGAGACATGTATTCGTAGGGTTTATTGAATACAATTCTTGTAGACATGAAGACCATAGGCATACTTTAAGAATAAAGAGGTGGATTTATGTTTACTATGAGTTCTTATTATTATTTTGTATGTCTTGATCAAAAAAATCCCTATCTCATTGATACTAAGGATAAGCTATGGATTATGATAATGACGATTCTTACAATAGGCTTGATAACTAGTCCTATGGCCAAACTAGTGTTATTTGTAGGTGTAAATAGACTGTGCAGTTTGTTGAAAGGATATGAATGAGGTTTGAAGAGATAAAAATACTTTGTGGGCTCAAAAATACTTAGAAGCGAGAGTGTTGCAAATGTGTAAGGTAAGTGAGTTGCACCATTTCTTATGTGTGTAATTAGAGGACCGAGGAGACACCATAAGGGTTTGTAACAATTAAGAACTTTGGGAACATATGATTACAATGTTAAGAGGAGTTATAGAATGAAAATTAAGCATGTAATTATGATCATGCCAATGGTAACTTGAGCAGGGTGTGTAACTGGAAAAATTAGAGATGACAATCATCTTATGACTAGTAATGTGACATTTAGAAGGGTTTAAATAAGTTTTATGTCACTTCCTTACTTTAAGAAAGTTGGAAAAGTTGTGTAAGATTATGTAGAGGTGTCTTGAACCTTTAAGAAACCCTAATACAAAATACAAAAAATTAAACCTAATATACTTGCTCTTGGTCTGTGTAACCTTGTTCTAGGGTTTTAGGACAAAAACAAAAAAATTGTATTTTAATCCTAAAATACTAAAAATGGTATGGAGGTGTATTTAGGTGTAAAGAAGGTCTCCATTAAGTTTCAAGGTGAATGAAATTCTTATAGGTTAAATGATTTAATCTCAATTTGATTGTGTATATAATACCTAGTTTTGAGAGTTTGATCCTAAAGAAATGAAAATATCTCAAAGAAAATTATTTAACACTTGATGAGACTTATATAGTAGGTGGAAGGAAAATTGAATACATATTTGGATGGTTGAAGAAGACGCACAAGGTGATAGGGTAAAGAAAACTTATGAAAACAATCATATACTTTATTTTAGTATAGTCAAGAACCAGCTTTTGAGGGGTAAATCTCATAAGTGCCTTACGAGCATTTAGTGAAACTTGAGCATAAGGTGTACACATGTTAAGGAGGGTGAGAACATGGGGAGTTCATTAGCTAGGCAATATCCTAAAGCACGTTCATTCATATTGAGGTAATTAAAATTGATAAAATCAAAGTCAATATATCGGTAGACATTAGGGGGTGAAAGGGTTTAATTTACTAATATTTTGAATTAGGTATTGGGGGTAGATTAGAGAGGTGGGCCAAAGGAGGGGTGGGATTGATTTTAACATTAACCTAAAAATATTTGACCCCTAGTTTTTAAAACTAAATACCTTAAAATTGTAAAAGGAGTGTTGTCATGAAGTTAAATTATAATCTCTTTTTGAATAAGGAAATCTCAATTAGGATATTCTTAACCAAGAAATAATAATATTGTAGAAAACTAGGATTAAGTATACTTTTCAACACAAATTATATTATTTCACCATCTTAATTATTTTAAGAACTATTGATAAATGAATAAAGTTTAACATTAATGTAATTAATAATATGTCTTGAATGGCTTCAAATATCTTTCTAGAGAAAAGGTATATTATGAAAATAATAATTGAGTGGAAAACATGATATATTTTCTATTTGATATATTAGGGTAGAAATAAAAAGGGGTAAATAAAATTGTAATGGAAAAATAGGTAAGTAAGGTACATGGAAAAAGGGGGTATTTTCATTCTAATAATATAAAGGAAGGGTATTATCAATTGAATAATTGGAGGCATAAAATAACATTAAGGGTACTCTTAAATACCCTTCAAACAAACGTGCTAAACCATACTTTTACTAAGTGAACCACCCGTGGGTGAGAATAAAGTTTAAGAAGTAAGCACTAGGTTGTTTAAGCTAAAAATCAAGAAAGACAATCTTGGAGACCTAAATAAGACCGAATTGTGCATGGTGACAGTTTAGTTGAAGGACTTTCCTTGAGAATCTAACCCTGAAACTTTGTATAAAGTAAGAACTCCATAAAGGGTGTCAAAATTTGTGCTTAGTTTCCCATGATCTTAGTGTCAGTGATCCAAAACAATAAGGTTTATATGAAAAGAGGTCTACAAGAACTAGACCTGATTGGAAATTATCCTAGGTGATTTGAAGGGGTAGTTACGAATTGTAGAGTCTGAAATTTTGTATGAAGTTAAAGACCCATAAAGGGTATACAAAAAGGTGGTTATATTCTCCCGAGTTCTTGAGATTTGTTATGAACAATAATGTTTGTGTCAATTTAGGGCTAGTAGAGCTATTCTTGGGTATGAAGGTGAATGTGAAGAAATGAAATCTTGATTCATTCATGAAAGTTCTAGTAGAATTTTACTACAGAGAAAGGAGTGTGTGAAGAGTGTGTAATAGTGAAAACACAAAGTTGACATACTCAAGGTTTCTAAGAGATAAAGTGTTTATTATATGCTTGAATAACAAGAGGCAATGACATAAAAGAGTCTTTATGATAAAAAGAGGTTAAATGTGATGGTCATATGAAGAGTTAAGAATATTTTCTAATTGAGAATATGTATAAAAATTCCTAATAAACCTTGAATCATAAGTTTTGTATTGTTCTTTGAGCCGCCTTGTGGAAATCTTAAGCTATTACATGATTTGATGATCTTGAGACTAAATTTTGTTGTGTTGGTTTGAGTATTAGTTCCTCTCTACATCATAGTGAATATTTGAGATCAACCTTTTCAAGATCTCCTCCTCAAGCATAAAATTTATTATCTAGTCGTGTGAAACACACATTATTTTGCAAGGGGTATTGATGAATTCTATCAACATACAATAGAGGCCACATTACTATGAATACTAGAGACACGTGGCTTAGCCATGAGCATACTACTAACATTGGCAATTGTGGTTATTATACAACATGTGATTATTTATATAATTCGAATAATGATTCAACTACTTCCATTACTACTCTCCCATGACATTTAAAATTTGTACCAATTGATCTAGGATGTTCATATCACCCCATTTTCAAGATCATATGATAACACTCTTATGTTATTTCTTACCCGGGATCGACCATGAAGATTATTATACATAGTTTCTTTGTCACATGCTTACTTGTTTTGTAGCCTTCTTGTGTTGATTACTATCTTCTACGTGTCTTATACATTTTTTTATTTTCAAATTGATCAATCTTATAACACATTAATATCAATTTGATTTAATTATCTTGTTATAGATATATATTCACTTCCTGCCAACGTAGCACATACACGTTTCAATGCGATTATTGAGGAGTCATATTTTATCTAGAACCACCCCCATTAATTTTTTTTACAACCTAGAACCCATGGCCTCTTTTATTTTCAATTCAAGCTTTACCATATGTTTTCAATTATTAAAAAATGTAAAAACAATCAAATATTTCAAAATGTAAAAACAATCAAAGATTTTAAAATGCAAAAAAATCAAATATTGCAAAAAACCAAAACCAATACTTGTTTCTGACATGCTTTGATTGTCACATGCATTAAAAATTTGTCATTTATCATGATTTTAGAACTTTACATATCTACTTATTTACAAAATTACTTTTGATGGCATACTTGAGATTAGCTACAAGACATACTTGCTAGAAACTTGTGAGGAAACACACATGCTTCACGAATTATTAGTCTTACCCACGGCAATCTCTTCCACATCGGAGCAAGCCTACAATGGGGGCATATCACAAATTGTTTTTCAAATTATAACTTTGTCACTCATGTCCATTGTCGAATAAAGATAGTAACATGATGTCATCCACTAGCTTATACTTTGTGACACATGCTTTACTATGAATATTATATTGTGATTTACTTGATGGTGGCATTGTTTTCTTACATGTACTAACATTTGCTTGCATGCTTAATATTTTTATTATGGCATATTTCTACACTATTTTGACTAATCACGTCCATTATTGTGCACTTCTATGTTATTTTCTCTTATGTGATTATATGATTCTTATTAGCTCCATGCTTTATGTGTGTTTGTAAGACTATTGTTTTCTCTATGTTTCTTGTGTGATTTTTACTGATATTAGTGCTTTTCAAATCATCATGTTGTCAAGTTTTCATGTTGGTTAAGTTGGTAAGATGTCTTGTCTCATCCCCCATCATGTTGTTTGTCATCATGTCATGTCATGCATGTTAAAAGATCATTTGTGTCAAATTGTATTTTCTAGTATACTTATATGAGCTTCATCCCGTGTCTCAAATTGATGTTTCATTTATATTTCTAGAAATATTCAAATATGCTTATTCCTTGGATAACACACTTTATACTTATTTAATATTTATTGTATCATGTTTATGCCAACTTATCTATCCATGTTTAATATACATGCTTTATATGGTTTATGTTTATATACTTTTTACACATGGTGTGTATAAACAAATTTTGTTTTGAGATTAATTATATGTAGGCACATCCCTCACCTCAAACGGTGACACATTGTGGGCTTGTTCACAAGTTCACATAGATTTCAACAGAGATAATGTAGATCAATTATATTTGTGGCATTTTACATATTTTACACATTTTAAATCAAATCATATGTAATGTTGGTAGAATTTTAGCGATTTTTAGCAATAATTATCATCACATGTGCAATAATATTAGGTATCTTCATTTGCAAGGAGCTTGAACAATACAAGAAGTTAATATTTGGTTGTAGTTGTTATATGAATTCATATTTTTTCAGTTAAGAGTACAATTCTAATACTAAACACATTTGACTGACCTTGAAAATCACTTCTTCTTTCCCATATTAGTTTAGAATTTCAACATTGTCTAATAGGGGAACCCATCTTCACATTTAAACTCTTACTTCACATGGTGCATGTATACTCCATAACACTCTTCAACATTAAAAATATTAGTAGCATAGTTTGACATTTAACCACCAAGTGTTGTCATCCTTGTGTCACATTTTTAAGAAGAAGGCTCTTTCTCATTCTAGAAATTTATTATAACAAACTCACTTTTATCAAGGAAGGATTTGTTCATCCTTTCAGAATTTTGTGGATTGAAAAGACATTGGGAATTTCTTACATCTTATGATTAAATTTCACAAGGTGAAAATTCTCATTTTATCAAAAGTCAAATCACTTAAATGGAAGATGGGATTTTGGAGTTGCATCTAAGCACTTGGAAATGTCCCTTTCTTTGACTTCCTATTTTTAGCAATTTCCATTTTCATATTTGACCAAATCATATGACCCAATCCTTGACATTAATACCACTTGAATGTATTTAATGATATTTATTAATGGTATTTCTAGTCAATTTTGGTCCCATAAATAGAAGGAAATTCATTTGATTCTTTTGTACTTGTCCTCTCATCCTCAAATGAGTAACTTGGCAAGTGGACGAGCTAAAGAGAAGTCAAGGATGCATGCTAAAAATAAATAAAATAAATTCATAAAAAATAATCGAAGCATAACCCATTGGGCTTACTTGGGCGCCCAAAGTTCATTTTGTCAAATGAAGAAGAAGCATGGCTTTTAATTAATTAAATTGCATCAAAAATAGGGAAAGGCAATTATTAAAATTAGCATGCGATGATGACTATATAAGCATGGGACACCATAAAGGGGAAGCAATTAATTCTTTTGATGAATTTTTCTAGCAGCCCAAAAAACTTTTTTGCATAAAAAGAACGCACATTTTCAGGAAGGAGGATTTTGCATTAAAGAATATTTTCCATTTTCGGTATTGTCAAGCTTCTACGAACCTTTGGTGCTAGAGCAAGGTTGAATATACTTGATTTTTTTAGAACCTATTCTAAGCGTTTGCATTATTTGAGCATAAGCTCCTTAGGTGAATTAAAAAAAAATTTTGCTTGCTTTGCATGTGTTATCGCCAATTTTGACTTACGCAAAATTGTTAAAAAATAAAAATGAAAATTTGAAAATTTTCCAAGTGTTACCTTTTATGGTTCATTGGACTCATCGGTGCAATCGTCTCATTTTTGTGATCGTTTCGGTTTTTTTGTCCTTTTTTCGGTCACAAGAACTCTTCCCATCGGTTTTAAAACGCGTTAAAATACATTAAAATTAATTAATTAATATTTTAAATTGCTCCTTGTTTATTTAAATTAATTTTTAAAATCACTTGAGGAGTATTTAATTAAATAAATATAAATTAAAATCATTCACAAATTTTAATGAACCCATCATGAAGTAAGCTTTACGCACCAACACCAGCATTATTCGTCAGTGAAGCCAATTTGGCTTCATTTCGAGGAATTTCCCTTTCTGCAATTTCTTTCAATTTCTACCACCCGTCATGTGGGATTTTCTCTGTCCCCATTTCACCAAATCATGGATTGGCTAACGGGCAAGAAATTTCCCAATTTCACACATGGGGAAATTGAAGATGGGATTGCCAACCCATTTGCCATTCCCATTGGCAATTGTCTTTTGCTTTCCCATCAATGAGCAGCAGCCTCCAGTTCCCTAGATTACATTTAAGTCACTCCTTCGCCCAACAAAGAGAGAAGTTAGATTAATTCCGTAACTTCTTCCATCAAACCCGTTGGAAAAAGTCATGCGAAGCTTTGCTTCTTAATTTTTCAAGGAGGACAGCCCGTGAAGGGAGAGAGGAACAATTTTCACGCATTCACAGCCAAGAAAGAGAGTTGAGAGACATTTGTTCCAAAAGCTGCGCATGTTTTAAGGAAGTCAAAACAGTCCAAAAATCTCCTTTCTCCGCATTAGAAAAGGAACAGTTATTAGATTAAAAAAAGCATTTGCTAAATTAGAGAGACTGAATATCTTTGGTACCAAATGCGCAGCCAAAGAAGGAGGAATTCACACGTGTCCACCAGGAAAAGAAAAACAAAGTCTTTTGTTGAAGACAAAATATCAGCACAAGTTGCACTGGAAACTTGCTCCTGAAAGGGCAATCCTACAATAATGCAAACAGGCGCCAGTATTGGCACAGGATCAATCGATGATGTTCTTCAGAGTATGGATCGCCATTTTATGCTTCAAACTTTCCCTAAACCAGAATTTGTTTGCGGTCCAAAAACTGCAACAAATGAATTGCGTTTTCTGAATCATGGAATTAAAGTCAAAGAAATTCTTCACGATGTTGCAGGTAGAGGACACGCAAAAGCTCACAGGCATGCATTGATCAACAAATAAAGCAAAGAAAAGTGCGGAAGTAATTGGCTAAATGCAGGCAGAAAGTAGAAACCTTTTCCTGAACAAGAAACAGTATTGTCCAAGGCAGGCATCAGCAATTTTCTCTTCCCTAAACCACGATATTTTTATGCCATTAGAGGAGAGCGCACAGCCCATGGTGAAATTTATTACAACTCTTCCTTACGCTGTTTTACGATGTAACTCATGGAAAATGAAAAATAGAACATTTTTCATATCAGGAATAAAGAAAGACTTTTTGAGTTGCTCCAAACGCCTTTTGTTATCGGAAATCAAAATTTGGGATACAGTCCACACAAGTTCAAATTCAAATTCAAACCCAGTTTACTCGATTTTGCCGTGTGCGCAGTTTCAGCATGGCGGAGGGCCTACTTTCAGAATTCGTATCTTGAGCCCAGACGATCGTCAAGAGAAACGGTTTAGTTCGTTGAATTCTTCCCACATTCATGTACGTATTTGAAAAAATTCAAATGTACAGCACTTCGTTTGATATTTTTCACAGGGCCAAATAAAATGCAGTTTGCATGATTTCGCTGCGCGCGCAGTTTTCAGCCTGTCAAGGTGACTCACTTCGAGAGTTGATATTTTGAACCCAGATGATTTCAAGAGAAAATAATTGTTTTATTCAGTTCTTCCCACCTTCATATGCTTCCTTGCCAAGTTGTAGATGCTCAGGGTGACGTTTGTTATTTTTCCCATGCTCAAACCAAACAGGATTTTCACAGTTTTACACTTGCATTTTCCTAGCAGTTTCAGAAGAGTCAACTTTGACCTTTAATATTTGACTGAAGAATTTGATTGGGAAAAACCTTCTGACATAAAAACTTGTGGTACCTTAATATACTTCCTCATGCAGTGAGAAATTCTCAAGACAAGATTTGTTATTTTTCCCAGGGTAGTTTTACAGGCAATTTGTGCAGTTTTGTAAGATGGAAGTAATAGCCTGAAATCACGTTTCTGTCACAGTCATGTCATTCCCAAACAAAATGATGTTGCGGTATAGGTCCCAGGGCACTCTACTTACCTCAACGCTCCATTCAAAGTATGAGAACATCGTCGATACCAACTTGGGACACATCAACATAGGTCGATTCTGCGATCGCATATCAACCGAAGGCGAGTCACAATTTTCCCAACGCTTGTTCTGAATTGGTCATCACTTGCATGGATATACCATGAAACCTACATAGTGTGGCGATTCAACTCCAATGGCTCCGAAATAGAAGCAACCCCTAACTTCCTCATTATGCGGTATAAGTCGTAGCTATTGGCATTGGTCTCTTTGAGTCAAAAGTCATTGTTATCGGCAGAGATCGATAATGGGAGAATCTTGTCTACATCAATTTTTCACTTGATCATTGTGGCGGATCTATTCATCGACAAACCAAAACCAACGACAGGTGCAATTGTGCGGATCATCAAGCAAGGCCACATCATTCAAGCGTGTCCCTATCAACTCTCAGTTAGCAACATGCACAATACTTCATCGGCCAGTCTTTAAGTTGTTCTATTCTCGAATTGGATGATCGTGAGTGAATCAAAATGCCAACACTTCGGGATGGTGACAAAGACAAAAGACATAACTCTAGGAGGTGAATTGTAATTTTGGCTCTTGGAAGATCTTCTCAATGGCGAAAGATCAAAAGTTGGATTCTGACAAGCCAAGGTGGCGTAACGACTACAGTCTCGCAAAAAATGAATAATTCATCATGGAAGGCTATTTGGAGCATGTGGAGAATTGTGTGTAATTGTGAATGTGAATACGAATGAAGACAAACTTTCTCACACCAGAATATTGCTCAGACGGAGGGGTGGATGAATTGCTCAAGTTTCAAGCTCGACACTCTTGTCATTTGGAGGATTGCGAGAGCACGGTCAATGAGTTCATTCTCGTACGATCGGGATAGGCGGACTCTTGGCCTAATGGATAAGGCATTGATCCTAGGTGTCTTGATCTAGGTGGCGCATTGTTGACTAGGATGTCTACGTGTGTGTCCAAGTCATTTAAGTGGGTCCACATGTACCCATTTCTTTTATTTATGTATTTTTCCTTAAATGACTTTTTAACTTAAGTGGTTTCTATTTTTAGTCACTTTTTAAAAGTTGGTTGAAAAAGTCAAAGTCACTTAAGTGCCCTATTTAATGTGCATTTAAAACCCTAACTACTTTGTAACCAACTTTTGGGTTATAAAAGGAAGTGAGGGGCTCATTTGTAAAGGGTGACTTTGAGAGAGGAGAAGAAAATACTTTTGTGCAAGCTTTGTTTCAGGAAGAAACTTTGTGTTCTTTGTGAAAAACATTTTGGAGTTAATGAAATACAAACTTTGTGTCTCATTCATTATCTCTTGTAACATTTGGTGTTCTTATGTTCATTAGATGTTAGGTGTTTGAATCTTGCATGCAAATATTATCTTTGATCTTATTGTCAACATTATTAATCGGTTGTTCTAGTTCACAGTGATCAAGCTCTGATTATCTACTTGCTCATGTGTGTTCCCTTTTACACATTCTTGTTTGGCTAACTCAAACTCCGTTTTATTTGTGTTGGTCATTCACCTTTCTTCTTCATGCAATATTAGGCTCTATTTTTACCTAACTCTTGCAAGTTCTTTCAGTTCATTCCATTCCACTCCTTTCCTTCATTCCATTCCATTTCCTTCATTCACTTTTCTTCCCATTGATGTTCCAAAACACCCCCACATACAATTTTAAATGTACAGATGTAAATATAGTTTTGGTTTTCAATAAAGGCAGCCTCACCTTCATTGAGGAGGGACTTCGTTCCCACACTGTTGCATGTCATTTGCATGCGTGCAAATCCATATGCTAACAACATGCAAGTAAAGTCTCAAATTTTAGGGCAACATACTTTATATGTAGATTTTGGTGATAAAAATCAAGTATTCATGCCATGGACTCCATCTTTATTTGAATTAATTATAGGTATTCATCACAAGTGCTCATATTAGTGAAAGGAAGTCCAAATCAATGTCAGATACATTGAATATATCTTCCGAATCAGAAGAAATTGTCGGATCTGCATAAATTGATCCAATTACAAGGGATTCCAACAGAATTAAAAGAAAAAGAGCTCAAACAAAGATTATTCCAGGCATGATGAAGCATGATGAAAGAGAAGGGTCAGCAGAATCATGCATTGCTTCCAAATTTGCTGAAATCAATGATACAAACATGGGCCCTGAACCTATCACTGATTTGATTGACAGATCCAAGGCCATTGGTAGATCCAACTCTCATAATTGCAAAGGCTTCTAGTAAAAATTCATCCTCTTGTTTCTAATGCAGCCCATGTGGAAGTCATTAGATGGAAAATTCCTTTCTAGAGCTTATGCATGTACCCCCAATCTTCATTGAGCCTTTATTGAATTTACTTGTGTTTTCCTTCACCCGGAGTGTTTTCCAGAATTTAAACTGCTCATATGATTTTAAAATAAAAGGTGACGAGTTTTGTCTGAATTATTTACAACAAACATTGCACTGGTGCATATACTAGAGACGAATTGCAAAAGCTTCAAGGATAAAAGGGGAAGACATGTCAGAAGTAGCACCCATAAGAAAATCACAGTCAATTGCTTCCAGATCCAGTTTGGTGAGAATCAAAGGCAAAAGAGTCAACCACATGCAAAATATGGAAAAAGAACAAGACTGGGAGTGTTGCAGCTTTCTTCTAATTTCTTTTCCTCTTTCTTCTTCTTTCTCTTATTTTCTCCGACAAAGTAATTGAGCAATCGATTAAATTATAAAACTTAAGTGATTGGTTTAAAAGCCGTTACTTGAAGAAGTCAATTACTTGGAAATAGGTGGCAGACATGCAAAATAGAAGGTTCTATTTTTAGTTATAAATCATGCATGTCATGCAAAGAGGAATTCCAAGAGGAAGATTTCTAGTTGTCTCCTTTTCTATAGCAATTCATTAAAAAATTCCTATTTGTAATTTTCCTCTATACACTATAAATAGAGGAAGAGCCTATGGGTTAATGGATCATAATTTGTAATCAACATTATTGTGTTCCAGACTTTGAGCTAAAACCCTTGATATCTTTCTGAAAGCTAAGGAATTGAAAGGAGGCAGATTTCCGAAGAACTTTGTGTCAACGATGCATTTGTTTCTTACTTCTATGTAGATCTTTGCATAAACTTTGTGTTATCTCATATCTAGATTTGAAACTTTCTTTTCTTTAAATTCTGTATTGTGAGATCTTGTTTGTTTCATCTATGTGCATGAGACCAACTCTGCTAAACTATTGGTTGGATTGCACATCTTCTTTGCTTTCTTCCCGGATTCAATTATTTCCCCCTTTTGCAAATATTTCTTTACAGTTGCTTACTTGCTGCAAAATTGCCTAGCTATGGCTCATGAGCTTTGCAATTAAAGTAAAACCCACGAATAGTTACTCAGATCCATAATTGATAGAAATCTTACACGGGAGCCTCACCGGTAAATGAGGGAGATTTATCTCATGACTGCCTAGGTTTTTAGTTGTGTAGAAAATCTAGCCAACATAACCTCTACCTACATCAGATTTGCTTCATATGGTGATCTGTTTTTTCCCAAATAATTATGAATGCCAAAATGTGAGCATCGTAGCTATGTGATTATTCTATTTTTAGCAGAAATGTACTCAAGGAGGCCAATTTTGGGGTATGGCATCCACACAACTCATGGAGTTGAATCAGTGTTTCCTTCCCTACACCGGCTTATTGAAATAAGGTATTTCTGTTGAAAACTAGAAACATTATACAATTTATAAATGTGTATGGAATCATTGAACAAGACATTCATTTGTAGAAATAAAAGGTGAAATGACTATAGTTTCCATAAATCCATAGTGTTAGGCTTTAATCTTGGGATATCCGCTCTCAACTCAAATTTAATTTCTCCTTTGTGTTTTCTTATTTCTTTGACAATTTGCAACTCGAGTTTTTCACCTTTTATTCAGGTCTTCCATTAAACTCACAACCTATTTTTGTAGGTTTGACCTCAACATACAAATATTTACATCTAATTTGAGCTGGCATGGGTGTGTGCTATTCAAATAGATGGGTATGGATCCATGTAGGCATGTCACCACTTTGTGTTAGTTTATGAACACAATTACATCCACTGTGGATTTTTCAACACTTGCATTCTCTCTTAGCGCTTGACCTCTTCACAATGACATCTCTATCTCTTTCTACAATTGTCACCTTTACACACTATTTTCTACCTCCATGAGAGATTCTCCTTTTAAAGGATCATTACAATAATAAACAATTAATTCTTCTTGAATTTTTATAGTTGTCTCCAACCATGCATGTGAAGTTCCCTAAAAATTGGTTTACACATGTCAACATGAGTAGTTGAGGAACTGTGATGGTTTGTTTTTGGGATCATTATCTAAGGGTTGAGCAAGTTTTGGAATATTCAGGGAAGGATCACATTAAGAAATTTCATGGCTGACATATCTTGAAGAAAACCTTAAATTTGTGGTTACGGAAAGTACAAAAACCGATTTTGGGGTATGGCCATATCTTCCATCTGCTTTCTAGAGGTTGGATTAGTTTTTTGTTTCGTTCAGTGGAAGATTTTTTGAATATTTGTAGGGGAAAATGGTTCTAGGGGAATGCCTTCATGGCTCTGAAGAAGTGGATGGCTTGTTTTGATCTCATAACTAAATTTGCTAGGAGGATACCTATATGGGTGAAACCACCTAGTTTACCTATGGAACTGTGGTTAGAAACATTAGAATATAATGAGAGGCAATCAACCAAGCATGAAATTTGTGTTGTGTGGTTTTGGGTGTTGGTATGAGTACATCGATCATATTAACCATTTAATAGTTAGATTGGACTTCCATAGAAATCAATTTCTACATGGATTATTTAGCTTGGTAGATGTACATGAACTATGTAGGAAAATGTCTATCAAAATATAATTTCATGGAATCCCATGATAGCAAGATATGATAAAATGGTTTTTTTCTAGCCTTTAAATATTTTGAAATAAATATTTCCATGATATGTGGACTAGATGATTGCATGATATATCTACTAAATTTTATGTTCATAGCTTGGCTTTGGATACTTTTAAGCAAACTCAACTTTAAGGTATAAATCTAGATTCCATAATCTTTTGCAACATCATTCCAACATATGCCAAATTGGGATTGTATCAAACCATAATTAGAATAATTTATTTTGGCAGATGTTTAAGTTGCAAGTTCCTTCTTAGACATGTCTAAAGAATTTGAAATCATATAGATAACATGCAAACTATTTAACAAAATGTCTTGAGATTGAAGGAACTTAAAAATAAATTGTAATCTTCATCAATACTTTATGAATTTTTAGTTTTCAAAATGCAACCACAGACCTTTAATGTAGTATTGTGATAATATTTCTATTTTTGTGGAGTGCATACCATCTTTAAGAACACATATTCATTATTGAAATGATTCATTATTTATTTTACACCAATAAACTTGTGCCTATCACCCTTCCACAAACACCTATGGATAATGTTGCAGTTTAGTGTGTTTTTGAGGAAATGTGTTCCCGATCATTGATTAGCCTATGCGAACACCCAAATCTAGTTGTGATGTTTTCATACAAGAACTTTGCAATGTCCTTCATTGTGCAATTGGGTGTCGTTGTTTTAATACATTTTGTGAAGTAATACGTCACATCGATGATGCATTGAGCATTTAACTACTTCAAAGAAGGATTGATTGGTTTGATGAAATTGATGCCCCATCTTTCAAATGGTTGTGCTGCAAGAACTAGATTCAATAACATCTCATCTTGTTGATCGGTCTCACACACTCCTTATATTTTATGTACATCTCTCCCAAAGATGGATCAATTTCTGTAATTTAACTTGAAGGGAAATACATCTTCATAGTCTCGCAACAATCGCACAATCTCTGAAACTTGTTTTTTACTAGTATTCTCTAATGGAAGCCATATTTGGTGCTTCCTCGTTGCCAATGTTTGTATGCATTTTTACAACAAAGATTATGCTACATTCGGCTTTCATGGAGTTTTAAACCCCTCGCTGGCCTGATTGTTCTTCTATATTCACATTTTATAGATTTTTGTCTTGTGTTTGTTATGGAATTTTTCTTTGGAAACTTCTCAGTTATGTCCTCAAATATGCCCTTCAGATACATATATTCTTCACTGTCTGCAATTATGGAGCTTTTTGAACTAAACCTAATCTTATCGTCTATTGCAGTATTTGAGTACGAAAATTTTCTTTCTCATATATGTTGGAATTTTACTATGTTATTTTCAATACTTTTTTTTTTTCATCTCCTCCTCATTATTTAACTTATATGCTTATTGTATCCAGGTCTTTGCATCATAGGAACATTTTTATCATTTTGAGAATCATGTGCATAATGTAATTTTCATTATCAAACATGAACATTTGAGTGAAATCTTGTTGAATTTTGAGCCATGCACATGTTTCCCTTCATACATTCATGATGCATATACCATACTTTGAATCATTAGAATTTTTAAAGAAAATTACGCCCTTGTTCTGCTTCTTGTTTCAACGTTTGATGAACCTTTGTACCAGATATTTGGTATGCCTGCAAAAGTCAAATTTGGCCCCCTTAAGTATCGTGTACACTCTTTATCCATCTTGTTCATGGGGATGATGATTATAACATCATTCTAGTGAACCTCTTAATGGTTTTCCACTGTGTTAATGTTTATATAACCCTCATAAATCCATTTGATCCATGTGTAGCCTTGTAGTAACTTACAACCATCCAAGCCTCCTCACTTCTCTTCAACAAATTGTACTCCTTAGTATCGCGACATCTTGCGGCATGCATACAAGCTCATAATATTGGCACAACTCCTCAACCTACCATGAAATTCCACAATGCCCCAAACCTCTCCCAATACTTTGCACCATTTACAAAGTCTTGTTGTACCTCGACATTTTTTTTTCTGGTAGTCCCACACATGCCACACATCTTCTTCACAATTATCACAACATTAGCATATTGTAGTATTCACATCTATTGCAATGCCGCACACCGTCTCATGACATCGTAGCTTGCATAACACATTACAACACCACAACACACTTTTTCCTTGTTTCTTAACATGTTACGTATCTTCCCAATTGTGCACAAAGTCTATGTGATCTGCTTCCACTTGTCGGCATCCCACACATCTTCTTCACAATTATCACGACATTTGCATATTGCATATTGTAATATTCACATCTATTACAATGTCGCACATCGTCTCACAACATTCATACTTGCATAACACATTACAACACCACAAAACACTTTTGCCTTACTTCTTTAAACATGTTACGTGTCTTCCCGATTATGCACAAAGTCTATGTGATCCGCTTCCACTTGTCGACATCTCACTACTATGTAAACAATTTGATGTCACACTCCATGCTTGTAACATATCAAAGCATCTCTTCAACATGACATGTGTTGAATCATAACCATCACTTAGTTAGGGAAGATGAAGTGTCTTGCAATTGTTTCTTCCAAAACTTTCTCTTTAGCAATAATGTGTGTGTGTGTGTGTGTGTGTGTGTGTGTGTGTGTGTGTGTGTGTTTTAGGTCTCATATATGTCATGTGTGTGTCAAAATAACGTAATCTTGGAATATGACTCATCTCTTCACAGTTCCTATGGTAGCCCATCCTTACCCATACTCACTTGGACGGTTTGAATTTGGAAAAGATATATAGGTCCATTGACAATTTACATTCCAATACAAATTCAAGCCCATGGAGGACAACATCATTTGTGACATCATATCTCTTGAGGTCTACAACATATTATCGGGAATATAATACTTGTATGGTTGTGAAACTACATATCACGCCAAGCCTTACGTGGATTATTCATGTGAAAGACTAGTTCTTCAACTCATATTGTATAAAATTAACAATATCACTTTCATCTCTATAAAACATTGTTGCAAAATAACGCATCACACACACAAAATCTCTTTCTTCTCATGGTTCATATAGATGCACCATATATGAGAACAAGAAAGCATTAGAAGCATGCATAATCTTTATCACATTACATATAAGTCTTGGGCCTCCCAACACATCAATAAGGAATTGTATCAATTTGGTTCTTGGATCCCCTCTACTAATCATCCCCATGCATGTCAAGTCAATTTGGGAGAACGATTAACTATGATACCAAATACAAGAGCTCCTTTGATCAAGGAAAGATCATGCATAACTCTTCTCCTTCATGCAGAGTCTGATAGTTCTCACGCCCAAGACAGATGGAACTTGGCATCTATGTAGAATATCATGTACTTAAAAAATCACAGTGAAGAATAAATGTCCATTACCACACATTAAAAACTCTTGGACCAGCTATGAGGTGCTCAATACTTCACCTAGATCAACTTGATGTCAAGGTCCATCTTGAAGACTTCTAGAAGACATATATCAAGACATGGGAAGGATTATATGAATAGTTGGTTATGCTTTCCAACTTGACAAACACACCAACAATATTCATACTCCTGATGGATGACATACTTTGGTTGTTTCTCAATTCCTTTAACATCATCTACTTAGATAACATCCTCTTCTATAACAAGAGTTGGGAGGAAAACTTAGAACAAGTCTCACACATTCTAGACACTCTTCCCCATGTAAAAATCCAAGGAGATTAGCCAAGTGTATATTTGACACTACGAATATCCAACATTTGGGATACATCCGATCACACCAATATTCATGTAGATTCTAAGAATATCAAGGTAATCCAATACTTCCCAACTCTAAACAATGTCACTGAATTGAGGATTTTTCTTAGGCTCGCCAACTTCTATCAAAAGTTTATGCTTGTTTTTTTGCAAATAACATGACCTCTTAGCCATATCATGTGCACCAAAACTACATTCCTTTAGAAACTTGCACAATAACATACTTTTGAGGATCTCAAACGACACATCTATGCAACGATTATTCATAATGCCCGACATAGCACACTACTTTACACTTCACCCATCCTTTTGATTATGTACTTGACACAATAGTTATGTAGCATGGACATTTTATTACCTACTTCTAAGATATTTCTAGTAATACACTTCAAAGGTATTCCACATATGAGAAAGAGTTATATGGTATTATGCAAGTAGACAAGTGTTCGGAAATTATATGGTTTGTGCTCTATTTATATATTAGTAAATAATAATTACATGAAGTAATTATTATGATGTGAAGTATGTATTAGTGATTTGTTATGAGTTTTTATATAAACAACAATAACAATTATATTTGGTGAGTTGTTATAGCCACCTCCTAAATTGTAGGGGGCTATTTCCAATAAATGTGTATGTTTGTAACATGAAGTTTGAACGGAGCATATTGAATATTATTCATTGACATTTTGTTTCTTCTCTGTACCTCTGATCTCTCTACAAATCTGGGATCAGAGCGGTGTCTGGTTCTCATTGCTATGAAAGTATAATATTTTTTTAAAGGGGTAGTTGTATTGTACTTCACCCCTATATAGGTGAGGGATTAGTTTCGTATTTGTGTCGATTACTTTTGCATGTATTAGCATTTTGTTTCATTCACGCTTGCATCCACATTCAGAGTCTCTGACTGTGTTTATGATCTTGCATGTGGGCAGACTGCATTTCTTTGTGAATTACAAAGTCTCCAATCTGTGGATTCAAAATCAAGTCCTGTTCACATCTCCTCCCACGAATTGCCTACTTCACTCCACATGCATTTTAAGACTGTATTTTACCATACAAAGTGCAAGTTCGCCATTGGGAGCGGAAAACAGTGTATGTTACTTACAGTCTGATCGCCCACAAAATATCAACGTCCATTCTCTGCAAGATTTGTGTGCCCCAGTCATGTTGACTCTACTTCTGCCAAATCTACATATATATTTCTGACAAATCAAATTTGTTAGATCTACTTTACATTCATTCTTCGGATTCACGTGAGAGAAGATCTGGTTTGGAGCATTTGCAGGTGACTCGGAGCTTGCGTGAAAGGCGGTTTTGATGTTCATTCTTCTCATTGGAAATCGTGTTAATATCTGTGGTGAACTCACTCTGAGGTTGAGTAGTCTTGAGATAACAAAGTCATTGGTCTATGTGGAGTAGACACTATCTCAAAGCATCATCCGTAAGTCAATTAGTTTTATTATCCGGTAATAATTTTTAGAGTCTCCTGAATCCATTCGGGAGATGGTATTAATTCGTTTTACTTAAAAAAAGGTCATAGTTTGTTTTGAATAGGGTCCTCTCCTTTAATTTGTAATAGAGACTTTTCATTATAGGAAAATAAATATTTGTAAGTGTCATCTTTGTAATGTCAATGTATAAATGTGTCATTTTATAAACTTTGTTTAGGACCATTAAAATTGTTGGTCATTATTCTTCATAGGTTTAGTCATCTTTTTCCTTTAAGAGTTGTGTTATGACTAATGTTATTGTAAAAATTCGTATAGTTATTGTGAAATTCAATTATCGAGTTCGTCAAAGTAAAAATCATTTTAAGTTAATTGTAGAGTCATTTGAAATTGTCATTTTGTGGGGTTGTAAGTATTAGTGTGGTTAGTTGATATTGTGACTTAGAGTTATAAAATTGTCAAAATTTGTGTCATTGTAAAAGTCTCAAAACTAAAAATAATGCCTTGCTAACGCATTTTCGGTGTTACCCATGTCCCGAAAACATCATCTCCTTGTAACATTCCCATTTTGAGACATTAGAACAAGGGAATTTTTTTATATATATATTCTTTGTTCTGAATTATGTAATTCAAAACACACAACCAATTTTTAATAATTGTTCTCTATCCAAATAATGTAATTTAGAACACACAATACTTTTAAAACCAATGTTCTCTATTCGCATATTTATAATATGGAACACACATTCAATGCCATTCAATCATATAATGATACATACATATGCTTGTAATGACTCAAGAACTACCATCTCCCATTTAATGGCTCGGAGTTTCATCGATCTCTCATCTCATGACTCGGCTACTTACCGATCCTTCATGTTAATCCATGCATTGTATACTAAGTATACTTGGTTCTCTTTACCATTTTTTGGTTATCGAAGTGTTCCATTTAAGAGGCCTATCTAAATATTTGTTACCGATATTCATCTGAAATCCTACTTCTTAAACTAGGTGATTAGGACAACGCAACCAACAACTTGCGATACTTTGGCCAAAGATTTTCACATGCTTTGCATGATCATATTCCTAGACGTTATACACATCAATGGAATATGTCCTTCACCTCACTTTGTCAGTTATCTAGGATGGTCTTTTCTAATCTCTGTCAGTCCTCTCATCCCAGGGTTACACTTCAACCCAAGATAGCAATATGAAAGAGTATAGGGAGGCACTCATGGTGACTAAAGGTACGTAGACATACCTTGTCGATCCTAGTCGACTACGTGTGTCTAGTTACCTTTAATCTTCCTGAGTCACTCCGTATACAAGGTCACATTCCTAACTTGGTCCAAGCTTATGTAAACTTTGATGATTCGATTCGGAAGGGCGTTGTAACATGTCAGCTGCAACATTGTGTCATCATGAAGGCCCCGCCTTCATGAGGACACCATATTGGCTGGTGTGTGCCAATGTCCTACAGAATCCTCCCATCAAGGGTTACACATCCAGCTAAAAGTGTGATTAGATTCTTATCTTTATTATTTTAAGAATAAGTTTCAGCAACCGTGTTGATCCTCTAACCTCATTGTTCATTACAGTTGCATAGCTAAGAAAGACTTAAATTGTCTCATAGCTTTATATACCTTCACCCTTCCTTACCGAAGGATTGTATATTTCCATCTTAGTTCCTTAATTTAAGCTTCAGACTAACAGTCCGCTACAACTTAACATAGTAAGATCAACTTACTAAACTTAACCAAGTTTTATTCGCAACTAAATTTAAATTCAGAATTCCATCTCATTAGACGTCATTTAAATGAGGCCTAATCCCAAATGAATGTATTCATTTATTCACTATAACCTTACTTCAGTTAAGGTTTGTTACGAGGAGATATGATTCCTCATACCGAATATCCTTTTGATCAAAACATCCCAAGGATATTAACGAAATCAGAATACAGAATTCAATTGTCTCTTTATTAATATTCATTAGTTTATATTCTAATTCCGAATATCATTCATTTAAGAGTTCATATTCACTTTACTCTTTACTAATGTCAATTTAAAATCCATATTGACCTAAGTATGAATTAATTGCACATTCCAACTTAAAAGTTGTATTCAAGTAAAGAATAGATATTATGTCCCTTTAAAATCTATCAACCATCATTTGAATAAATCCAAATTCAATGAATAAAATTATATTCTCAATCATATTCAAATAGTTCCAAGGTGGTACAACCATTAAAATAACACACCTTCTCCTTTTACTCATTCCTCTAGATTAAAATTCATACAATATACAAGTCCATACTACCGGACTTCATTCATGCCAAACAACATTAACAACTCGTAAAGAAAGAAGAATACAACTTTTTCTTTTCTTTTTTTTTAATTTCCTCATAGAAGAATAATAAAATCTCAGAAAAGATCCATCCCTTAGTTAATCAGAAGAAGCATCATAATACAACATATCTTCATTTTTACTCACGGAATCCATCTGCAAAATTAACTTGCACAATAGTTCATCGAGCCAACATATTAAGCACTTATCATTAAAATGAGGTGCTCTTGATTAATTGTCTCAATAAAAGAACTCTGCTTTTATGAAACGTCTCGTAATTGAGATAGACATCATCGTAATAGTTAAGCACCATTAAGGTTGAACAATTTTAAAACCCAATCCAATAATTAGCATCATTTTAAACACACAATAATATATCTACACACCAATTTCTATAATGGCTAACATATCATGATGTATATTTCACATTTCCTTCTTAACTTCTCTTCAAACTTCAAAAAGAGTTCATCCAAATTTAGATAATACTAAAAAGAGTATTTTCAATAGTTCCAATAGGACATCTATATGAACTGATACACTTGTATAGATTGTTGTTCGATTGCATGCAATTACTATCAAACCCATTCATCATCAAAAATGAATTTCAATAATGAGTCGATTTTTAAATTAAGATAGAACTTTCTTCCCTCAGTTATCCACTCATTTACTTCAACTAAATCAAATGCAAAAGTGAAAAGAAATCATACGTCACAAAGAACAACACATTTATTTCCCAGAAATTGACTACATGCGTAATACTTACTTCAGAGAAAAGAGAGATAGAAACATAAAATGCATTTGCATCTCCGAAGGCGAGGCTAGACATGTGACTTCAATATTTTTTCTAAATTCAAATAGGACATAAAAGAAAATAATTAAAGATTATTATTCTAATTATTACATCATCTTGATTGACTTTGATGATTTAAAAAGAGTGATAAATCAACAATAACAAGAGAGAGATATTTCCAATGAAAGAGAAGATTCATATCTATAGTTAATTCTTGGCATATCGCATGACGATAGGCTGTTTCCAAGGATAATTCCTTCCAATGTGTATTTTGTTTAATAGTTTCTAACTACTATTCGAGGAAGAAATCAAGAATTCATTTTGCATCGATCCGAAGAAAGTACAATGAATAAAAACTTTTTTAATTGAATTTTCCATTAGTTTCATTCATTGTAACAAACACAACTTTCTGAAACAAGTAAGAGTGTACAAAAGGCAACTAAATCACAATTTCACCATAATAATTAAAAGAGTCACTTCAAACATCTGAGTAAGAAATCTGAGCAATGAAAACAATGAAGATTCTACATTATATATATATATATATATATATATTATTTTGAAAGGAAGAACAAAATATAAATTGTATGTTTGAACCTATATATTCTATAAATTGATAGGATTAGTTTCTATTTCCATTTCGATAATAAATTCTTTCCAAAAATCATTTAAGTACACTTACCAAATAAGGAGACATCACATCGATCTTTAACAACAAATATAAAGATGCACTATTCAATCTTATTCCCTAAAAGGATTCATTTTCATACGCTGTTGTAATATGACAAGAGAATAGTCACACAATAGTCTTATCAAGCATTTTTATGGTTTTTCATAACCATTAGCGCACACAAAACATAGAAAATAGTATACACATCGCTGTCGCCTTCAACAAGATCGACCCATAATGGAAGATGAACCCTATTACTCATTCCTTTCAGAATTCAAAATAGCAGAGAGGAAACTGTTTCATTTTCCATATCGGTAAGGAAAAACACCCATTTTCTTTAAAACATGTATTAACCAAATCGTATTTATCTTTGACAACTCAACCAGAGGTCACACCAAAACATTTTAACTTTTCATTTTTACAAGAACACATAGTTTAAGAGTGAGTTCTTTTAATGAAGACACTTAACAAAGAACAAAGTTGTTTAAAAGAAGAGCTCAACATGCACTCAAAACTTCTTGTTGCAAAGAAAACCATTCCGCGCCCTCAGGAGTTATTCTTTTCCACGGCACCAAACAACAAGGTTTCCCAACGATCTCCTTACTTCCACAGGCTCAAAACAAATGTGGGTAATCAAAATAACAACAACAATGACCAGAATAGTTGCAGGTTCGAAAGAACCACAAAAGAAATGTAGAGCAAAAACTCAAAACCCGAATGAACAATAACCCACAAAATTTCCTCTTTCTCTTTCCAAGGCGTGGGTGTCAAAACCAAGATCAATAAATGCATTGAATGCATTTCTTTTTCCTCTATCTCCACGCCACCACCGACTCAGGTTTGGCCTTTTTCTCCCAATTTTGCTTGTAATTCAAATTTAGCAGCATAGTTAGTTAGGAGCCTCCATTTTCTCTCAAACTTGGTTTAAAACTCCAAGGACATCATTTAATGTTCTTCATTAAATTTAAAACCTTCCCTTCTTATCCTTTCATCGACATGTATCTATAGGTCCCCTTTTAGGGCTAGCATTAGTTTAGGTCACATTGTCCATAGTTAGGTTTCCATCTAGGTCGCAAATCATTAGGATTTGTAATAATTTACATCTCTTTTTAATTTAAAATCCACATAGGATAGTTATTAGGTTATAGGCTAAAATGTAGTTATAGGCTAAAACGTAGCCGTAGTATTTTAATTAATAGGTTCTTTAGTAAGTTTTTCCAACTTACGTTCATAACTTGACATAATGCGGGACGTTATCCCATGCTTAATATACATTGAAAAAAACTTTATATAACCCCCTTATTGCTTTCAAATTCTTGTATTGGAAATCGAATCTTTCCATTAGCAATATGGTGTCGAGTATCAACTGAGGTTGAAAAATTTATAACACCCTCAGTCTTGAGTTCCAACTTTGTTCTAATTAGAAAGTAAATCGACAAAGTGACCATAAAGAAGGTCGAAGCATTGTCATTTGATTCAAGGGGTTGTAAGTATATGAGTTCATGGTTAGTTGATACTTGTGACTTAGAGTTATAAAATTGTCAAATTTTGTGTCATTGTAAAAGATTAAAAGAAAACTATATCTTAAAAATAATCCTCATTTTCTACGCATAACATTTTCGAAAAGTTACATAGACACCATGAAAATCATTGATCCTCAAAATCTACATTTGTTGAGCTAGCAACATGATACCAGAGGACGGAGGAAAACGAAGGTTGAAGGTCAATCAACGACCTCTCGTCAATCGCCAACAATGAGGCCACATGTCAATTGTGGTGACATTTTTGTGGTGTGATTATTTACTTTCAGTATGTTTTTGGTTGTGTTTTTCAAAATTTCATTTTCAGTGTGCTTCAATTTGTAGTGTTCTTGTTTGAATAAGTGGAAATTTCACATTGAGGGGGGAACATGATCCAATGTTCCATTTCCAGATTTTCAGTTTGTGTGTATGAGCAACATAATTCAACAGATTTTCCTATGTTATTCCCTGAAGTGAGATAGTGATGAGAGTTAATGATACTATTGCAACATCATGATATTATGGTTATTGGTTATCCATTTTGAAAACCATCACGAAGGTTTGTTGGTTATCCTGAAAATAAAACCATCTTTTGTGGTTGTTAGTAATCCACTAGAAAAATTATCTAGAGGTTGTTGGTATTGTCCTAAAAACCATCTGTTGTGTGGTTGTTGGTTAACCACTTGGAAAACCATCTAGAGGTTGTTGGTATTGTCCTAGAAACCATCCAGATCATGAGCAAGCGTCAAGGCGACAATTGCAGTATAAGGCATATTTTCCCCATGTTTGCACTATGGGGGATGTTAGGAAATTATATGGTTTGTGCTCCATTTATGTATTAGTAAATAATAATTACGTGAAGTAATTATTATAATGTAAAGTATGTGTTAGTAATTTGTTATTAGTTGTTATATAAACAACAATAACAATTATATTTGGTTAGTGGGCTAGAAAACAACTCACGTAGGTTGGTGAGTTGTTATAGCCACCTCCTGAATTATAGGGGCTATTTCCTATAAATGTGTATGTTTGTAATATGAAGTTTGAAAAGAGCATATTGAATATTATTCATTGAAATTGTGTTTCTTCTCTATACCTCTGATCTCTCTGCAAATCTATTCTATACTTTTCAACAAGGAATGTCAAAACTACATTCCATGTAAGAAGACTTATCATTGATTCTAATGATAAGACACTTCAAAGTTTTTAGACTTGAAGAAAGTTGGAGAACATCCGGCATGTGAAGTGGATAAATTACCTTTATCAATTTCATCTTGTGATAAAGAAAAATGGTAGTGACATTAAGGCCACACATTTCCTTTGTTGACCATTGTGTCATGTGCCTGTCATAATTTTGAATACACTTAGCCACAAATTTATAAACTAAATATCCATTGAATCACTTGATAAGGACTTTGCAGATGTCTATACCACTCTTTCATAATGTGAATAGGTTTGGGATTTCTACTTGTTCAACAAGATTCTCTATAAGCTTGGACATCTTTGTGTACTCGATGACAAACCTTTTCAGAGACTCATTTTAGAGGCACACTACACCTAGACATTGAGGCACTTCATTGTTACACAAACTAATTGTATTGTAGTCACATTTATACCAGCCACACATTGCGTAGATGTAGAGCGCCACATCAAGTTATGCATTCTCTATAACATCACATATCCCATGAACATGAAGCTAGGACTTTGCATACCTATGTGGGTTCCATCTAAACCATGGGAATCCATCAACATGGATTTCATGATAAGGTTTCCTATGATAAAGAACTAACATGATGATGTGTTTGTTTCAGTGGATATGATTTTGAATATGTCCATCATGGCTACCTGCAAGGACATTTATATGAATTGATCATGCTTTCTTTAGCCATGTTTGGGTACACTTTGGACTCTCCATTATATTTTATCACGATCCTTGCTTTGTGAGTCATTTCTGGAAAGCATTATGGGAATTTATTAGTACATAGTTAAATTGATTGGTGACATTTCATCCTCACACAAATGTACAAATGAAAATTTTCAACCACACACTTGTTCAACTTATGTGTATGTACAAGTGTGTATATGCTTGAACATGGGATGATAAATTTCTTTGCATCCAACATGGCTACAACAAAGATCTTGACACTTTTACAAAACATATTCCATTTCATATATGTCTTGGGCTCTAACATGTGGCACCTCCATACATATTTTATTGTGAATCAACTTACACAAAATTATGCCTACAAAAAAAGGTTAGCAAAAAAGTGCATTTTTTTTTCAAAGCATACAATATGTTCATCAACAAAATTGATAGATTCTCACATTTCACATCAAAGTAAAAAGAGCGACACGACACATATCAAAAATCATGCATTCCAAGTTGGTGATCAAGTATTGTTGTATATTTAAAAGGAACAATTCAAGGTTCCAAACTGTAATATCGAGCCTATGCAATATAGTCCTTATGCCATCATCCATGAAATTGGAGAGAATGTTTTCGTTCTTGATTTGCCTCCATACTTGGGTTTGCACCTAGTATACAATGTAGAGCTCATTAAGTGCCACTTCCCTCCACTTCTTGATCTAACAAAGGTGCAACACCCTTTCGATTTAGATCTTCATTGAGATCTCACATTCACACCCACCGAGGTAGACCTCAATTTTTCATAATGGTTAAGACGAGGCAATATGCTAATCAAGTTAAGTGATACAACCTTTAGAAACTTCAAGGTTAGTTCCTATAATAAATTGGAGATGCAATGGGGACCATTACTTCTCATGAAAAGGAGAATGATTCATGCATAGCCTTACAATAGCTCATAGCTACAAAATTATCCTCAATTCTCTTGAAGAATTTGTGATGCTCAACCTTGCGATGTCTCATGACATGCATACCAACAGTCAGTATCTCACAACATTGGCACAACTCCTCACAACCCAGTACACAAATCCACAATGTTTCACACATATCCTAACACTTTACGCCATTAAAAAGTCTTGTAGTACATAGGTACATTGTTTCTCATAGTCCAACACATGTTGCACACCTAGTTAGTAGTTATCACAACTTCTATAATCTTGTGCTAACATATCAAACTATTCAAAATTATTTGTGATGCCAAATATCGTCTTGCAACAATGTGTAATACATTACAACCTTGTTACACCACCACACACTTGTACCTTACTTCTCAGCATATCACATGTCTTCCCAGTTATGCCTAGAGCCATTGTGATTCATACACACTTGTTGATATACTACTTCTAGGTGGAAGACTCCATGCTTGCGCCATGTCAAAGCATTTCCTTAGCATCCATGCATCGATCACAATTGTTAATCATTCAGTGAAGATGAAATATATTTTAGTTGTTTCTCCTATAATTGTTGCAAAGTGTAACGACTTAAGTTACAATCATACTACACACACACATTATAACATTGTCTTGAGTATATATCATGTATGCAATCCACACATCCATAGAGCCAAGAATAATCATAGACCGTATATGAAATAGTTAGCATGCCCTAAGTATCTAACCTTCAAGCATATTTGTAATTCTATATTCATTCCATCGGTATAAACAAATCATCAAGGAATCGTTATCCTTCTTATCACAAGAACTTTCTCTCTTAGTCTTACTAATTATCGTACACATTTTTACCTTTCCATATTCTATATATTGAATAGATGTTATATTTCTACATATTAAAATTTTGCATTCAAATGGGTTTGGAAACTAATATGTTTAGTATTTCCTGCACATTCTACAATCCACCACTTATCTCTAAGTGTGGCATTGTCCATCTGCATAAGGCCTCGAACCTCGTGGTACGGATCACCATTTCTTGTTGATCAACATAGGATAGTGTGTTTCATTTATTTTATTTCAAATACGTTAAAATATCCTCACATACTTATCTCTCCCACTTTAATTTTAATATCATCCAATCTTTTGACTGAATCTACTCATTCATTGGTGATCGGGTTGTAGTTCAACATGGGGTTGTCAATGGCTTCCCAGGGTGAGCAAAGCATCATGTTAACTATGCTACCAAAATCAAATACATCATTTGGAGCTTCATACCCTATGAGAATAATGTCCATTCTTGCATCTACATCTTTGGGCTTCTTTTCTTCACATACTATACCATTTTATATGTTTTATCATGTCCTTTAGATGCACTCTCTAGTACATATTGAAGAAGGTTTGTAATATTCTGTAGTCTTCATTTTGTAGGACATTTATCATCATTAACAAATTTACTAGGGTGATCACAACACCTTATTATTGGATAATATACATGATTTGACCATAGAATTTTGCTTTAGTGTTTGTGACATGATTTGACCATAGAATTATGCCCCCAACTTTAGTCTATATGGACTTCATTAATGAGCATCTTCTCCCACCCATGATCCAAGTTGTTGCAATCTTCAACATTGCAGATCTATGGGTTAGCTGACATCTCTCAAGAGTTGAGTCCTTACTCTTTGTGTGCATCCTTGTTACCACATGTATGTACACAGTTTCGGCAAGTGTTCACCGTGTTTACATTATCCAATTTTTGTTTTCATCCTTTTGTTTCTTTTCCATCGTTAGCAATCCTCTATATTATGTTGGCATGAAATTCAACAATATGTTTCCCTCTATGGTATATTTGGCCACTTTTGTGTGGTTTGATTCATCTCCTCAAACACATACCAAACAATCAATTTCCTTTTATTCCTTGTGAAAGGAACGATTCCTTGGTCTTGATCTAAAATGAAAGCAATTCTCCATAATACTTTACATAAAACCTTTGCAAAACAAATGAGAAACAATATTATATATTATTATGGAACTCAATGCAATACATTGATAATGGGCCTTGCTTAAATAGGCAAGGAATTCTAAGAACTACCAAGGTCGTAGATCAAGCCATAAATCAAGGAAATAACTAGTCATCAAAGAACTAGTCAAGACCATAGATTTAGGAGAGAACTAGACATCAAGGATCTAATCAATTGCATAGATCAAGGAAAGAACTATACCTAACAACTAGATAATATCTCCTAATATCTAAATAAGATAAAAAAATATCCACACACATAAGTGGGTGAGGATAAATACATTAAATGTAAATATAGTACCTAGTGAACATGAGCTAAGGTAAATACCTACTCACGACACCCCCTCAAGTGAAGCTAGGCACCAAAATATGGCATGTCCACGGTATGAGTCCTGACAACTAGGCCCGATGAGGTACTCATAACCGATACTCAAAACCCGATAACAAATAAAGAGAGTAAAGACCAGCTCTAAGGCATCCCAAAATCTTGGCTCAAAAACTCATATAATTGAATTTTGGTGTGCATGTGTCCGAATCCACCGCTGATCATCAAAAACAAGCACCTTCTCCATTTCCATTGAGGAGACTATCAGCGGAGTGATGTCGAAAGTGCCCACCAAACATAATTCAATCAAATCTGCAAATAGGTGTGCACGATCCAAGAGATAACCAAAGCAACAAGGCAAGGACACAAAATTTAGATCACACGATCCATAACAAGGCAAGGACACAAAACCCGAAGAAGCAAAATCATCCCATACTACTAAATGGGTGGATATAGCGCTATAATTCTGTATGTTGTCAAAATAATTACTCGAACATCAACAAACTAACACTTTGGGCTCCACTTCACCCACAAGAGAGACAACATGCCAAAGTGTCGAAAATACAAATCATCTCTCAACAACAAGAGAGATTTACACTGTAAAGAAAAATGCTCAAAACAAGAAGCATCACAATGCGGAAGGTATTGGAAGTGGAGCAAGAGGCCGAGTGGTAGAGGAGCACGCCCAGTGAGAGTCCTCTTAACGAATGCCTATGTCACCTCCACGAGTGATCAAATATCATCAACACGGATGGATGAAGAAGATGCTCATATGACTTAGTGCAAAATGCACAATGGGTGCATCTGAAAAGAACATTAGAATGTGTGTCACTTTGATTTGGAGCATGTCTAAAAACTAAAATCTCGATTTCTCAAGACTAAGTGAAGATGTAGAACTCATGTGTTCTTAGGATCCTCGACATCTCACCCAATGATCTCAGTTCTGCTTTTTCCATCTTAACATGTGGAATAGAGGAAATAATACCATTTATGTCACATCATGACTCCGCTAGTGAGACCCATGTTGTGAGAATTGAATGCGGTGGTATGCTTCTTAAAAAAGTCATCATACCGGCGGTATTAGATAACATGTGTAATCTTAATATGTGGAAGAGCATATGTTTAGAAGCATCAAAAGCGAGTTCATTTCTTGAATCATTTCATCACAAGAGCAACAAATTTACAGTGGACTAAGAGCATAGATATGGTTGTCCACAATATGATGGTGATTTGAGGCTAAAGTTTGTTCTGCATTTGAAGTGTATTATTGTATCTTTATCGTGAATTAGTGATTTAGAAGAGAGTTTCACTTTTCAACGATCTATTTTTCTTCGAGTATCATTCTCGAAATCCATTAGATACAAAATCAACTCCCAAAAAGTTTAGGACGTTACTCGGCGAAATTGCATCCAATGATTGATTCACAACTCCTCCATGTTTAACACTTTATAATTATAATGCAAGTCTCAAAATAAATATTTCCAATGGAAGGAGCATCACTCAAAACTTGTTTTTAATAGTTTGCTCTGTTATTTATTTTAATTGCCTCGAAGCAAAATAAATTGTTGTTGCCTTCACCACATAAAATTAAAGGGGGTGAAGTTAAGCACCTTGTTAGGAATCATCATGTGACCATACCATATTTCCAAGGGCTAAGGATTTTAATGTTGCCTCCTTCTTGAATTCCGAGCGCACTTGTGTGCTTCTCTTACAACAAAATACGACCAAATCCCAAATATGACTACACAAATAATTTATTTGCAAAATAAAACTTATAGACATGTCAATAGAAATATCCTACTGTTACCATGAAAGGAACGATAACCCGGATCGTTCTAATCAAACAACCACGATCAATAAGATGAAAGTAATTCGCCATAATAACTTTACATAAAACCTTTGCAAACAATTGAGAAACCATATCATATATTATTATGGAACTCAATACAATACATTGATAATGGGCCTTGTTAAATAGACAAGGAATAACAATCTAAGAACCACAAGGTCGTAGATCAAGCCATAAATAAAAGAAATAACTAGTCATCAAAGAACTAGTCAAGACCATAGATTTAGGAGAGAACTAGACATCACTAGTCAATACCATAGATCAAGGAAAGAACTATACCTAACAACTAGATTATCTCTAATATCTAAATAAGATAAAAGAAATATTCACACACGAGTTAAATACAATAAAGGTAAATAAAGTACCTAGTGAACATGAGCTAAGATAAATACCTACTCTAACACCTTGGCCTTTTTCTACACAATTGATAACCTCCTTAGTATACACATCGTTTTTGTGGACGATGACGTCAATTTTTGTTGGTTTTGATAGCCTAGGTAATGCCTCTGTGTGCCCAATTTTGTTAGTGTTGTAGAGGTGGTAAAGCCCGTCCACATTATGTTAAGGGATGGTTTAGCCCATCCCTACTATTGTTGTGGAGATGGAGCTTCCCATTCACTTTATTGTGGCATATTTGTATATCGTCATGCTTGTTGTTATCGGTGTGTTGTTATTGCGAACACGTTCCTTGCGATATCTTCATTCAAATCATGTAGTTCATTGCAATTCTTAACATCATGATCCATTGATCAACAAAAGTTACATGAAACTTTGTAGTTGTCACACATATTATTGTACTATATGACATTTCAAGGTCAGGTGACCCTAAGTGTGACATATCTCACAATAATCACTTCCGTAAGATATAGAAGTTGATTTTTATCCAACGGCATGTGTTCATTAACTGCGATGATGGCCTTCTTGACCGCATTTTACACAAACATATTGACATCTTTTGTTTTTCCCTTCATGAATCTTGTCTATTATGTGTTGGAAATTTATGTTGGCCTTTTTTTATACTAAAAAATACAAACCTTTTGTGTAACCCTTTATCTTATTTGTTCTTATCATAGTTATGTTTACTTCTACGTTGTTTGTGAATTGTGAAAGTGAATGGTAAATTAAGTTCCATGTCGCAATCCTTCTAGAGACCAAACTACTTTGACCTCCTCATCAAATGTGATGTTCATTTTATTCATCAAATCTTAGAATCTTTTATCAGAATCCAAGAACTTGCACTACCTAGTTTTTGTTTGATATCTTTCATATCTTGTATCATTTGGCTTTTACAGGTATGCCTCTTGAATTCATCTATCAATTTTCACTTTACATCTACCAATGATAGTTTGTTGGCATCACATTTACACATAAATTCTAGTTCATGACCAATAAGAGCGCCTATAAGTTCTCAACATTTTGTGTCATCATCCTTTAGGCCTTAAACCTCCGACTTCATTTCATTTGTTAGAAGGCAGTAGTCCATGTTGGCAGACCTGTCATGCAATTACAATACAACAAACACTCCTTGATGTATCCTTGTGTATCCTACGACTGAATTGTTGCTCATTGATTTGCTTTTGGTTGTGGTTATTACTTTGTTGTTGGTTAATATGTTTATTCCTAAAAAGGTTTGCGTGGAAGTGGCATTTATTTCTTGTAACATTGTTTTAAATTCTCCTTTTCCTTGGTTTAGTTTCTCATTGAGCTCCGCTTCCCAATGACTACATTCTAGATCTAAAAAATTGTTGCATAATTCATGTTTGCTTATTTCTTTTTGCCCATATGTCTATGAAGGTCAAGGAGAGGTTTGTGTTTCTCATGTGTGATTGGGATGTCTCACTTTCTTGGTTGGGCTCTTCTTCATGTTGTTTATAATGAGTCTATTTATTATCCTTTTCTTTCCAAACGTCTTCAAGATTCAGATGCCTCCTAAAAACATCAATACACTAACCAAATTCCTACTCTGATCGCAATTGTTTTCCAAACCTAGGAAATTGTCCACTTCTTGTTCATTGTTTGCATGTACCTCTTGTATATCAAGTTAATCATGTGTCTTGACCATTACTATTACTAAGGTTGACACCTCCAAATCTTTTGCATTCTCATTTGCCTACCTCTACTCACAACTTTCTTTAGTCGTTCAACTTCTTCAAGATTTGTTTTCTCTTATATCGTTTACTATCTTCATTCCTATTAGAGTGCAAGAAGCTTCTTGTTACCCATTTCTACAATGGGATTTCCCAATTGTTTAGCCATAATAGTTAACCTACATTGCATCTACATCCCATGAGATCACATGCCACCTGAGTGAAGTACACAATGTCAATTGGAATTAGCGTCGTGGCCTTTTCCATGACCATCATCTTTACCATCATAGCGAGTTTTTGAATAAATCTTATCCCTTCAACAAACAAGTCATATTTAGTATCAAAACAACATATCCTTGAACATATTTTTTGACACGTACCCATCAATAGTAGTCTTTACCCAACGATCAATTACTCATCCCCTCAGTGTCCAAATTCCACACCTTTTCCAATTTCTCCTTGTTCCATTCAAAAGTCTTGTTTATGTAGCTAATATTTTAGGAATCTTGCATCCACACACTTCATATATATCACCATGTATGTGATGTCAACTATCATTTATTTTGTAGGGATCCGTATTGCATACTCTTCCTTTGTAAACTTAGTTATCGTTTTCTCTAGCCATTTTTTTGTCTCCCTAACTGTGTAACCATCTCGACATCTTGTCTTCACAAGCATTACATGTTCAATAAACAATGAAACCATTGTTGGCAATCGTCCCTAGAAACCCTTCAAGACATGTTAAGGTTGTAACTAAGAAATTTAAACTATTTTTGATAGGGAAACAGATTCACAAATAACACTCTTACATCAAACATACTCAACACGGTGTACCATTGAGAAATGACCATAACATTCATTATCTATGAATATAGACTAGTTCAAAACATGAGAAAGATACTAATACATTCACTTAAAGATAATGCACATAAATAGATATCCAAGCTATCAATATACATTCAAAGTGAAGTGTAAAGGCTAGGGAAATTCATTTATCTTCATGGAAGCTATATAATTTATTTAGTGTAAAAGTCATCTTCTTGTCCTTTCATTTTGCTCACTTTCCTCCTTGTGGAAGCATTACCTTCTACACTTGATTTTTATTTTTTTCCTTTTGCTACATAAAAATCATTTACTATATTACATGCATTACTGAGATATTTTACGTACAAATATTTCTAAGGGACAATTCTAATGTCCCACTAACAATCAACAATGGTTGGCGGCTCCAATGGATCATGAGGAAAGGAGAGAAAGTCATGGAAAGGTAAGAACCTTTACTTGTGTCATGCATTCTATGGCATTCATGGGATAAGTTGCTTACTTTACTAATTAGTCCAAACCACAACCTTACAAAATAGGGTCTCTAAAAGCTTAGCCTTTCCAAATTGATTAGGGTGTCTTGTCTTTAATAATGATTTCTAGTTGTTTATGTGACACCTCAACATTTTCCTTTCTTATTATTCCTAATTTCTCCTTGAGGGCATTATTATTATGTGATCACATCTCACTTGTCTCCATCCTTTACTATGCATGTTTAATATTTGACACCCTTAGTATCAATTTCTATAGGGTTGGTGAGCATTGTATTATAAGACCCGGGAAATCAACCACGCTTTCCTTGTGAGCAATCACCTCATATGTTTTCATATATTTTATTGTTTTATCATAATTAATCTTGGCATTATATGGTTATATTATTCATTGAAACAATTTAACACAAGCATTGATTTGTTTAAATCCACTTCTTGCTTATCTTTTCACCTTGTATGTTTCATTAGATTCCTACGTGGTCATTTTTTTTTCCTATCATCCATTTCTTCTTTCATGAATTTTTAAGCCCAAACTTTTAGAGAGGCAACATTGGTGCACAAGACTTACATAAAAGATAAATATGATTGATTGTTTCAAGAGTAATGAATAGTTCTAAATCCTCTACGCACACACTTAATATGGATATTGTTGCATTTACCTCTCAATTCATCTTTGAGTTGAAGAAGAAACTAGCTAGGGTGCCATTTGCCAAATTAGAAAACTTTGGCCTTGATATCTAATCACGCCAATTTGTTGAAAAGCCCAAAAACTTCAAACCTTTCTCAAAAAGATCAACTCCACTCTATCATAGCTTTAATAATGTCTAGGTTAATGATCATACCTTGATTCATGTTCACCTTGAGGGAGTGCAAGAATTCATCAATGATTTTGATTCCATCCAAGTTTTTATTACCTTCGACAAAACCTCCTTTATTTGGGAAGATGATAACAAGAAGGAAAAAGCTTTGGCCTTTCTGCAATTGTTTATGTTATAATCTTTGAGAATGAAAGGGAAATGGGCCTAAAATAAAAGAATCTGTTCAAGGGTCGGGTATATTGCTCGTGTAACAATAATAGGAAAGAATCAAACCTTGTTCGAGGGTGGCATTACCCTTCTTTTTCCGAACCACTCGTTTCGAGGATTTCCACGCATCCAATGCAATCGAAGCATCTCAGAATGGATTTGATGTGGATGTGATATGTGACAAGAAGGAAACTTCCTTAGACACTCTTTGCAAACATAGTCTGCAATTGTTTTCTGTTATAATCACCATAGAATGTTGCAAAGGGAAATGGGCCTAAAATAAGTTGAGAGGCTTCAAGGGTTTGGTCTTTCGTTTGGATATAGACTCGTTGGAACAAAGGAGATGAAGGTCCAATTTAAATCCATAAGCATCTTTTTGGAGGTTCAAGACTTGGATGACTCCGTCCCTTCCAATTCTTTTGAAAAGTCTCCTAAATATCTTCAAGTAAATAGTTCATTTGGAGATTGTCCTAATTATCGGCGATGACCTACAAAACATGTCTTAATATTGTTTTTGAGTGACCATTTTTGGTGTATATCATTATGGAGAGAGCGACTTAGTATATTTTCTTGCTAATGTATGGTTTTTTGGCTCTAATATAATGTTTTTTTCTGCTTCTTTCTTGGATCACTCACTTTGTCTCATTTAAGAATCTCCTGCAATTGAGTGAATGTGGTTTTGTGTACTTGCCTTGTTGCTGCAGATTGAGGAAAGAAGCACGTGAATTTTTTGTCCTTTTATTACAGCCATGATTCCTTGAAATTTTTTCTTCCAAAATAATTCTTCCTTGATGTAAATCTCTTGGCAATTGTTGCAAAATTTTCAATTTCTTTAAGTGATGGTTTGTAAGCCCTTCCTCTTGGATTTGATTGTCAATGGGATTTATGTTTTTCCCCTCGTTTCTCGAAGAATTTTTTTCAAGAGCTACAAATTCCAACCCTTCATGAAACTTTTAACGTCCAATGATTCCCCACTATTTTTCGACTTTGAATTTTTTTAGTGTTTCAAAAATAACTTAGTCCCCTTGAAGCTCTTGTTTCATTGGTGCCTTTCCAATCTTCACATGATATTGCCACTAGCTCTAATTTAGCTTCAACTTTTGCTTCTTAGTTTAATATTTTGAAGAAAATCGATATTTGGTATTCTGAGTTGTAGTCAGTATCTTAACAAGGCCCTTCAGTATTTTTTTTAATTAAACAAGGGTTTTTGGGCCCTCAGCCTTGAGACATAGACAAGGGCCCAAATCCCTGGGCAACACAAGCTATGGGAGAGCTTGTGCACATTAGAGATGTCAGATTTATTGTGGAGCCAAATTTATTGATTTCTGGTGTTAAAAAGATGGCTGGTAAAAACATTTCATCTACAACGTAATGCCTATTAGATCACAGTCCTCCCAATTCCAGCTAACCCAATGCTATTTTTCAAGTCTGGAAAGAAAAATCAAGAATTATCCACCACAAAGGAGCTTCCTTAGGTACCTATAGTTTCCCAATTACTAAAAAAATTCAAATAGTTGATAATTAGACTAGAATTCCTAGACATAAGGAAGCCTTCACTTGTGATGGTATTACTTTTCAATACTTTATCCCCTTAAGTTCTTCCTCAACCCACTTTCTACGGAACTAGTTAAATAGTTCACTTGATGTTAACAATTCTAGCTTCCACTTATGAAATTTGATCATTTGGTGCCAAAATCTCTAACAAGTGTTACTTATTTGATGATACAAAAGATTTGCATTAAGAACTTCTATATGTATCAACCATCATGCAATCAATAAAACCAAACTGTTTTCTCATAGACACTAAGAAACTTTCCACAACATCACAGAAAGATGCTTGGAGAACGAAGGGTTTGTATCATTGAAAGGTCTGAATACATTCAAACAAACAATTACCTTTGCATTTCTCAATAAGAGGCTAGCAGACATCAACCATAAAAATAAACATTTGCTATCAAGGAAACTGCATCATCCATTGTAAATCATTGCTCAACAAAACGATGCAAAATAATTTCAGTCATCATTGCTCCAAAACCATTTTACAAATTTGTGTTTCAAAACAAAAAAGAAATACAGCAGAATTCAGATATATAAAGCCCTCTAATGAAAGGTTGTAGTGCCTCTAATAGTACAGCTTAGCATGACTGCATCCAAGTTGGACCTACATATCTCATCAATGTCACCCGCTCTTGAATCAGCATATAGAAAGAGAAATCGTCCTTTGTATTTTCTTCAATATGATGGCATTGATTTTTATATCACTTCAAATATTTATCAAACCATTCCAACATTTTTGTATGTGCCACTTCAGCATTTTTTACAGCAATTTCATCATTCTCATCATATCTTACAGTCCAGCCATGAGCAACTCCAGCATAAACGTTCACAAAGCTAGGTACCTGCAATAAAAAGGAGTGCAAAAGTTACCTACATGCATCTATCTGCTACCTGGTATCAATTCAGACAAGTTTCTCTTACATAAATAGAAATGTCAAAACATTGCACTTAGCGGTAGTATAGAAAAGCTAGTGAATGGATATACCGAGTCACTCTTCAGCAGATCAAGTGGCCTAATGCAACTTTATAGGAAAATTGAGAGATATGAGCTGTGATTCAGTGTTTTAATCATGTGAATTTCATCTATTTAGTTTCATACAAGGACTCTCCAGCATGTTTGAAGTTTGATGTTACCAAAAGGGCAGTGCACAATTATATGCAACATATGAAGGAACTTTTTGGTTACGACTTACCTATATTCAGTAACAGAGCAGACTGTTATTAGTATAAGCTATTTCATGGTCGCAGGGATTCAATATTAGGTCTCCAGCAGTTCCTGTCCTCCTTATGGTATTGTTGTAATTGGCATTCTTGATGAAGAATGTTCTCACACCCAGACCCTGGATTTTGAATCTTAAGGGGAGGTTGCTATTATAGTTATTAACATTTTTTCCAAAAAAATTAACAGGCCAGAATACCTTTTTCTTTTTTTCAAAAACAATTAATAGGCCAGAATACCTTTGCTTCAAAACTCTTCTCTAAGACCAAATTTCACGTGATATCAACACAAGAATTCTCTGATTGCACACATTTTCTCATTAGTGTCACTAGCTAGGAGCACATACATCTCATATAAGATCAATGTTCCCCCAATATTTCAAAAGGTTTAAGGCATATCAGCAGGGGCCATACTGATTATCTCTCATTAAGTTTCTCACAAAGGAATAACCTTGCACTGCCTCTCCAATCATCTCTGACAGTTCTGTCCTCCAGTTTGCACTCTTGGAAGTCCAGGGTACCATCTCAATTATAGTTATCCTCCTTTTTTACGATCTCCTTTCTCACTATGTTGAGGGCTTACAGCGACAACTTGATGTTCTTGCTCATTTCTGTGAACTTCGACAGCATGTGATCAACCTTAGAAAACTAAGCTTATGATTTTCTATATCTCCAAGTTCTCTCTCTCCAAATTCCAGTTTTTCTACCAAGGGGAACTTCTAGAGATCACATCAGCCTACACACACTTGGGGATCAAATTTTCTGGTCCATTCTTTGGCATGAAGTCTACCTCTCACTCATGCCTTTGGAAGGGGTATGCTTATCTTTCTATTTTGGAACATCAATGTTTCTAATAGACTTCTAGGACATCCCTTCCAAGTTACGACTTTTTCATACAATCATCAAGCTTACAATTTTATATGGTTCAGAGGTTTGTGAACCTAGCTTTGGAGTCGTTGACTAGTTGTGTATTGCAGGGTCCAAACTCTAATGCTACATCGCATGGTCCATTGCAACTCTCTCTCCAATTCCCAGTTTTTTCTACTAAGGGGAACTTCTAGAGATCCATCAGCCTACACATACTCTTCAATTTTCTGGTCCATTCTTTAGCATCCAAGTCTAATCCTTGGGGACTTCAACTCGCGCCATTACATATATGCTTCTCTTTCTATTTTGGAACATCAATGTTTCCTAGATAGATTGGGACATCCCTTCCAAGTTATGCCTTTTTGATACAATCACCAAGTTGGTACTTCTATATGGTTGAGAGGTTTGGCATCTAGCATTGATAGTCTACCCCCACCCTTGTATTAAGGGTCCTTCGCTAATGGACATCATCATGGTCCATTCCAAGAAGACAATTCTCGAGATTGTTTTAGTTGAATTCATCACCCAACTACTATGCCTTGAGACTATCTTCAAGCTTACTTTCTACATCCACATTTCTCAATCCTTGGGGTACTTTCAACTTCCTCATTACATATATCTATACCAATGGGCACTTTACTCTTCCTAGATGATTGCTTCACTAGTCCCCACTAGAGGTCGCCATATTTGGTACTTCTAGGTTGCCCCTTTTTTGGCATCTCCATTGATAGGCTACCCCACCCCCAAGACTCCTTCCCACAAAGGACATCATCACTAGTGCTTCCTGAGAAGAAATCTACAGATAGATATTGTATATCCATGCAACCCGGATTCCCCCTCGAGTCGCTTTCAAGTCAAAGATTGCTTTTTACATAGAGAATTTCTTGATTTGGTAGTTGGTATTATTCATTTCCTTCAGTATCTCCAATACCACTGGGCCTACGTCTTGAAATTTCTCCTTGTTCAGATAAGAGTGTGCCCTCCCCAATTACAAGTTTAAACTAATCATCACATTCTCCATCAAGACTGGATTTGTCATCTTTGCTCCCTCTAGGAGGTGGAAACTAAGGAACATTTCATTTTTGATGCCCCATTTAATATGCGATCTAGGGAAGATATGACTGCCTCTACAAAGGTTTAAGAACCACTCTATCTTCTTTCTTCAAATATCTAGACCAGCGGTGTATAACTCTTTATCTTTTGCAAGGTCGTCACCCTCCGAAATAGATCCCTACAGGGGTCCACAGGCTCTAAAGCCCCAGTGTGATCACCTCATTTTTCAAGCCTACCTGGGGGTAGCCAACACTAAGCGCCCTCTAAACACCGGTACCTCACATATCAGAGCTACAAATCAGTTAGGCGACATTTCTATCAGCGCACCATTACTACTCAAACTACTTAGATCCCCCTGCCTTCTCTCCCTTGGCATCATGGCTTTGTTCATTCCCATCAGCATGGCTCTTGTTACTTACCACCCGTCCCCCAGACCATTGGGAGAAACTCGTACAAATTTCTTTTCTACTATAGGAGCTACACCGGCCTTGGATGCAGGGGAGATTCTAGAGGAAGTACTTTGCTTCCTCGTAGGATCTTCCATCCTGGCCCCTCTAATATTGGATAGTCCCCGGTAGGCTTTGTTGGATCTTCCATAGCAATCGGTGTTGGCTCATAAGGTTCCTCCACTTCAAGCACATATAAAGATATTCGATAAATTTCCTTCCAGTCATCATTAACACGTGCTTTTGGGGCTCTTGTTCATCCTTCATTGTTATTTGTATTGATGTCATTACCACATGTGTTAGTGGCACACTACTTTATTTTGTCTTATGTACTTTTATTCCTTTATTTTGCTTCTAGGATTTCTCTCCTAGAAGTTTCTATTGTTAATTCATGTATTCTCGAGTACCATTTGCCTACTTTAGGTCAACTGTGGACATTAATATAGTTTCTTTCTTTCTTTTATCTCTCTACCAATAAAAATCTCTAAAAACATCATTGATAGATGTAGCATCATCACCATAGTGAGCAGTGATCACAAATTGAATGTCTAACCATTACAACAAATAGCTCCACAAATGTCAGCTGAGTAACACATCACACCCCAAGGCCTCCGATAGGTTCCAATATTGTGGCACAATTACAACTTAAAAATTGTCCCAATAGGAAATCAAACACAATAAAATAAAAGCACACAAAAGAGAGAAGTCATGATTTGTCTAGAACATTTATTTATAGAATTCAACCCCTTATTTGATCACAATGTATAGTTTTGAACACCAAGAAAATACCCTAGGCCAATTAGTGGGCAACACAATTCAAATAAACATTGATGTAAGGAGCATTTGGGTTAACAAGCAATCCCACATCACCCAAACACAATTAAGAGTAGACGTAATAAGTGGCCGCAGCCTTTGTTGACTATGATATCCTGTGCACTTTGTGCAGTTGTACATCAATAAAAATCTTGTGAAAACTTGTGATTTTGTTCCATCTACAACATTATGCGGAATCACACATGTCCGAGGGGTTCCGTTAAGTTGCATGACAATCCATTTGTTTGCAAACCTGCACGAATGTTGGTAGAATTCTGCAAAACAGCATAGTAATCATTCCGCGCAGCTAAGAAATGTGTAGTGATGTGCGATGCATCACTTGAAGGATTGGAGGCAATGCCCTTGATTGCAATTGAAGTAGGTAAAGATTTGCGAAGGGGAGCTTCCACATTTTGGGTTGGATCAGTTCACTGCATAACACTTTCTAGGACGACATCTTGAAAAGGGAATGATTTCCTTTTGAAATAGATTAGCTAAAAATAACTTAGAGACTACCTAGAGCCAATGAGAGCTCGAGAGAGTATAAAGTTAACTCACAACGGGAGGTTCATATTGTTCTTCTTGAAGGATAATTTGAGTAGCTTGCAAGGAGTAATTTACTATCAGTGTGCTCAAATCTAAGTACAAGTTTGTAGAAGTAAGTCATGTCCCATTGGGGACGGATATTGTAATCTCTGTGTAGTTTGGACTCTTAAGAGTAGTTGTGTTTGCAAGCATTGTAATTTTGCTTTAAGATCAATAAAGAGAGATTAGGTGATGGTGTGCATAAAGATCTGTTGTGTATGAGTGAGTCCAGGTTGCACCGTCTAAGGACTTGACTCCCTAACCGTGAATGCATCATTCGGTATTAGAGTGCGATGTGTCTTGTGAGTGAGTTGGAGTTATGTTTTCCAAATTTTGTGTGTGGGGTGGAAAAAAGGAGGGCATCTTCCAAGAAGGGAAGTCTTGGGTAGGGGGTGGTCTTGTTGAGAGGATAAAAAAATGGCACATAGAGCCATACTTGTTGGGAGAGCATTGATGGTACCAAGAGTTGTAGACTTGGCAAAGATGTTAAGAGGATTCCAAGCTCGGTTGGAGGATATGGAAACCATGCAACGTCAGGACTTGTTAAGGATGTAAGTGAAGACTAAGGAGAAGAAGCCTCTAGGCTTCATGTGGAAGATTTTACTAGGCACTAAAATTTACAATCGTGAGGGCCAATGCCAGAATGGGAAGCAAGCTGAGAATGGACACTCTAGTTACTAAGGGAGTTTGAGTCTTAAACAACTCATTGAATGGATCCCTCTGTTTGAAAAATATTTTGATTTTGAGAAAATAGAGCATCCCAAGAAATTAAAGTTTTCTATGCAAAAAGTTGAACGGACTTGCATCCCTATGGTGTGATTGTGTGCAAACCAATAGATCAAGAAAACCAAAGACAAAATCAAGTCTTGGGATAGAATGATTGCAAGTTGAATGTTAAGTTTTTTCATGCGGATTATCAAATGTGTTTTTTAAGACACTTACAGATCTTGCAATAAAAAGATGAACGTAAAATGTACATGGACAAATTCTACACGCTCACCATTAGAGTTGGTTATGTTGAAGATGATGAAGAAATGACTTCAATACGTGTGAAGCATGTTCTTCTCAAAGCCAATTGCACCAAGAGTTAGACAATATCCTTCTAGGTGGTGAGGATACTCCAGACAAGGAAGAGGTAGAGGATTCATGGGTACATGCTTTAGATGTGGAGAAACTGATCATAAAGCATGTGAGTGCCAACAAGCACAACAAGATAGTGATAAGAGGAATGAAGCTAGAAATCACATCATGCAAGATGACGAGGAGAGTGTTGCATCCCTTGATCGCGTATAAGTATCAAAACGAGGAGAAGCTCTTACGCTTTGAAGCCCACAAAAAGTAGATGAGTCAATGCAAAAGTATTAGTGCATTTAATTAACCATACACTTTATTGTATGTGATTAAGATGCACTTGTAATATTTAATTGTAATATAATGGTTATTATGTTTATAGAGAAGAGTTACAATCAAGTTATTGACTTGATTAACTTCTGCTACTAATATATTAAAACAACTATTAATAGATTAAAGCAAACTTGTTCGGAAAGTCAACTACTCTTCAAACCCTAATAATAGCCTATACTTGTTTTTATAAAAGCATAGAGTTAGTGTTATAGGTAATTCAATGTGGAAGAGATATTCATTGTAATCTTCCTAACATAGAGGGAAAGTTTGTTATACAAGCTGAGACCTAATTTTTGGTAAAATTTTAGCTCAATCAGAGAACTTCGATCTTTATGATTCTCAAAGTCACCCAACACTCCCTAAATTGCATGTTACACGAGGTGAAGCTCTGATTGCTCTAATACCAAGTAGGAAATTCTAGATAGGTTCTAAAATTGGTTGATAAAATCTACACTATTATATGTGATTAAGATGCACTTGTAATATTTAATTGTAAGGTAATGCTTATTCTATTTATAGAAAAGAGTAACAATCAAGTTATTGACTTGATTTACATCCGTTATTAATAGATTAAAACAATTATTAATATTAATAGATTAAAGCAAACTTGTTCTGCAAGCTAACTACTCTCCAAACCCTACTAATAGCCTCTACTTGTTTTTATAAAAGCATAGAAAGCTAGTGTTAGAGGTAATTCAATGTGCAAGAGAGATTCATCGTAATACTCCTATGAGGGGGCCATTGGCCCTCCCTCACATATGAGCTTTTAATATATATTGCTCGTAATTCTACTTTGACATATGTGTGTTTATATTGCTTTAATGGTTCACATGTATACGTATGTATGTGCCTGTTTGTCTTGAGGTTAATACAACGATCCTAGAACCATTCTAAATTGTTATATTTGGTATCAAAGCAATCAAAACTTCACCTAGTAGTGTGCAATTCATGCAATGTTCAGTCACTTTGACAATCATACAAAAAAAAATTCTTTCTTGTTAGATGTTGAATTAGCCTCTAAACAACAATTATGGGCTACCTTAGGAATCATGCTAAAATCATAATTCTCTTTTTGATCTGAATTTTTACCAAAAGGTAGATCTTGGTATGTACATCAAACTTTCCTTCTGTATCGAGATTCTAAATCGGCCATCGTATGACACTTTTGGTGATCTCAAAATTTGTGCTAAACATGAAGAAAAAATTGGGTCATTTTAATCTTTTGCAGGCAAGTAGAGTATGATTTTCTAAGCACTTCTCTCTTCTACTGGGATATTTGATTCACTACGGTTCTCAAGATATTCCAAGTTCTTTGCATATGTATTTTTCAACACATTCACTGGAATTTTTTTTTGCATTTTCAACACGAGACAATCTAATTGGCTTGTAGCCCCAACATATGTTGTTATTCAATGATCAAGAGAAACATATGTTGTTATTCAATGATCAAGAGAAGTGGATCTATGGGCTCCACTCATATAGATATGTTCATCTCTCCACCCATTCAACATTATGGAGGGGTATTTGGTGTGATACTGCAAGCATCTAATACATGCAATTATTCGGTAAACTCTTTTATATTTTCAATATGATATGTAAATGACCGGTATGTCCAACATATGTCATTTTTAATAATTGAAAAAGTGGATTCATGAGCTCCAGTCATACAATTTTGAGTTTTACACCTTCTTTAGAATACATCTTAAGGTATATGTTAGTATTTAATTATCTGTACACTAGATTAAGATGCACTTATAATATAGTTGTAATATAATGCTTATTCTAAAGAATAAATCAATTATTGACTTGATTGACTTCCGCTATCAATAAATTAAAGCAAAAACAAACTTGTTTTGCAAGTTAAGTACTTACTTTCCAAACCATAATAATACCTTACTCATCTTCATGATAGCATAAACAGTTAGTGTTAGAAGTAATTTAGTGTGGAAGAGAAATTCATTGTATTATTCCTACAAGGATCATTGGTCTTCCCTCACATCTAAGCTTTTAATATATATGTTAGTTAGTAGTAATTCTACCTTGACATATTTGTGTTTATATTGCATTAATGTTTCCCATGTATACGCATGTATGTGGGTGTTTGTCTTGAGGTTAGCATAGAATCCTAGAACCATTCCAAATTTCTAATTAAGAGAATATTTTATGAACCATACGCAAGTTTGAAAGTAAGTGTTGTAAAGTTATCATTGATAGTGCAAGCAATGATAATTTGTGTCAAACAAGATGGTAGAGAAGTTTGGTTTGAAGAGAATCGACACCCAAATCCATACAAGGTGTCTTGGTTGTTGAAGGTGTTGGTACCCAAATATATCTGTGTTATAGCTGGATGGATGATTGAGCAGTTGGTCTTACTTTCGCCACGAAAAGTTCTTGAAGGTTCCACATACTTAAGGTATATTATAGATTGAATGGTTAATGCAAAGTCGGGATTTCGGGTGTGCTTGGTTAAAGTGAAAATGTGATGAGTGCAATTTATCCCCGAAGCCCGGAGGCTAGATATTTCCGAACTATGTGGCCTAAACTGCTAAGTAACTTGAAAAGTTCCCCCAGAACTCCAAGTCGGGTTATATTCCCCATCGTAAAAATGGGCAGGTGTTATCCACTTCCGAGGTCCCACCCAGGAATGATCTAAGGACAGTTCCTCCCCGGCATTCCGAAGAGGCCCTTGTTTGGTTGTTTAAAGTAAATTACATTTCGGGAGTCGAGGCCCGACTTACTTTTGTTTGGCTTTGATACAATTTGTAAATGTTGTTCCAGACCCGACCAGCTAATTGAAAACAAAAAGGGATAAAGAAATTACAGTTTCTCTCAGTTCATAAGGATGAGCGAAGTGACAAAGACCTACTTCTCTTTCCCATGTTTCTATGCAATTAAGTGTAACACACCAAAAATGAAGGCCAAATGGAATGTCTGTTTTGAGGGTGTTCTTATCTTCAAAATATGAAAACAAGAAAAGGAGAGGATATGCTTGAAAATGGATAACAATTGCACATGGTATACAAAAGAGCAATTCAAAGCAACATTTGTAATAAAAAATGGGGATCTATTTACGAGGCCCCAACCCTCTCTTGTGTAATTAATCAAACAAAATAAAAACAAAAAACAAGATACATTTTGATACATATAATATGGTGGCACATATGTTAAACTTCCATTGTTGCAGTCACATTAGGGGCACCTCTCAGAAATTGGTCACGACGCCAGATGAAGTCCTCATGGGCCACGACATCGAAGACGAATCAGTATGTCCCCGCGCAAGGCCCCTCGACATCCCTTTCTCACGCAATTCAGGGATACTCATCCTCGATCCGTTCGTTTTGTTTCGCTCTCTCTCCTGCCTTCACCCATTCACGCAGACTAAGCCCTCCCATGTCATACGCTTTGGTGCGCCGACCTCTGGTGGGATGGGTCTCTGAAATGGGGTCACATCACAAATTTGGGCGTCCGAGGGGCTTGCCTTTTCTTTGATTGGAATGCATGTAGTCCGACCACAACCTGATATCTTCCATGGCAGACTCTAAAGCAAAGCAAGCTCCTCCTCTCTCTACTTCCACTCGCATGACCATCCAAGATGGACCCTCATTGTTTAATTCTGATGTTGGGTGGAGAAGTGGAGCTTTGTTTCCAGAAGAGAAGGGCATAGTAGGCTTTCATCATGTGCCAATGGTCATTATGAACACGCGGGCAATGATGAGACCAGTGGTTCCTCAGGGACTTGGGATCTAAATGAAACTCTAGGCGAACCAGTGAAAATGCAGGGTTTGGAAAACAGGGAAAGGACACATTTCGCCAAATGATTCACGAAAGATAGATACCAGACAAGCAGTGATGAAGACAATCCTAGGGATTGGCTCTAGCATTTGGTACACTGAAAACTTGGTGAATCAAAGCCTCGTTTGGCCTTGAAAGTTGAAAGAATTGGCCCATATGGACCAATTCCTCTCCTGACGGATTTGCACTCAAGAAAGACGAAGCCATTGCTAGGAATATTGAAGTGAATGGGGATGGCAGAAAGGAAATGGTTCTGAAGATTCTACAGAGAAATCTGAAAAGGATAAGTGACGGAAGGGAAAGAGTTGGTAGACCGCTTAAATAGGCATTGCGATGGCACTGATGTGGCAAGGAAAATCATTTCATTATTAATGCCATATCAATTTTTGATTTTCAAGTACGTGTGGAGCTTAAATAAAGATCAATTGTTTATGGGGAACGTGTCGCGGAAAAGGATTAATTGCCCGCACAATTCGAGAATGTCTTGTCACATTAACCTTTTTGGCCACATCATGATTATACACATGTGGAAAATTTTAAATGTTAAATGTGATATGACTTGGAAAATATTTGGATGTGTCATTAATGACGTATGCAAGACACACGGTGGCGGTTAGCGAAATTGGCGGCCATTTGTGAATAATCGTTTGTAGTTTCATGGCGGCCCAGAGCAGTTGAAGGTAGCGACAGTTTGTTTGGGTATCTGAGGAATATGCTCTAAAACCCTAAGAAGATAAGGTGATATATAAAAGCGAAGGAAAAAAAAAAAAGAGAGAGAGGGAAGAAGGCGAAAATTGGTGGGAAGATCCTTGGGAAAGAAAAAAATTTTGGTGGGAATTTGTAGAGGCATTGCAAACCAAAGGAAAGGATTGTGTTGTGATGAAGGTTTTTCTCTGTATGACCCAATTATCAGAATTTGTGTTAAGATGATTGCATATGTACAATCATTAATGGGCTTTGAGAGCATTAATATATGTTTCCCTTGTCTTTTCCTAAGTTTAATGGTTCTTATCTGATGAATTCGCCTGGATTCATGACATTTCTTTGTTCTGTCGCAAAATGATGTTAGGTGGGAGTGATATGTGTCTTTTGTTATAATTCTTTGTGAATCATGGTTGTAATTCGATTTTAAACATATCTTGCACTTTCTTAGATCTCGTCTAGGAAGGGTGTGAGTATTTGATGTTTTCTGGGGGTACCTGAAAGCCTCATTTCTGAAGCCTAGTAAAAATCTCCCTATGGACTAAGTAGGGTTTGGGGGTATGACTTGTAATTTCTTGGGGTCCCTTGATCTAGACTATCTAGCATGATCTCGCATGAGATGATCCTACCTTAGGTGTATTGAGTTAGATTGTCAAGAATTTAGATATTGATTTGCCCAAAGCTTTCCCTACAAACAAATTTCCATACAAGGGACGCATTTATTTCCTTCGTTACCGTTCATGTAGTGATAGGAACAGACTATGGTCGGCCTTTTGTTCTCTCAATTTCCCCCATTTCCTTTCATGACTCTTTCCCTTTCTCTCCCACTTTTCTATCGAGATTCCCTTCATCCTTACTAAAAATCTCAAATAACTTTTCAATAAAACCTTAACTCATCTCGTGGGTCCCAGATCACCTTGTTCATATTCAACTGACCCGCCCGGGAGAACACATTATTGACTCAATATATCTTGCTCGTTCTCACCTCTGATCCGAAGTCCCTCATTACCAGCTTACGCACATAATTAGTGCATTAAACTTTGGGACAAAGTCTCGGTCGGACTAACACTTTCCCTTCGCAGTCCGCGTTGGGTCCTCGGTGTCTACAACGTTTAGTGACCACTCTTTCGAGCGAGCATTGTATTTAGTGGCTGCACCCGGTCCCGATCTATCCCTTTTTGGAGTCCCCAGACTATCATCCGACTCGCGCCCAACCTCCGTATTCCCTTGACCACACTCTCGGGTCCTCTCACCCTGACTTGGGCATAGTCAAAAGTAAGCAGGATCATAACCGCACCTTTGTCGTGTACCTCCCCATCTCCGCCTCGGGAAGGGTGGACGTGCGACCGGAGAGAGACCTTCCCCCTGGCTACAAGACGACACATCGCGAGGGTCCCCCTCCGTCACCCGGCCTCCACCGCACATCCTCATTTTCCCCTTCCCCAGGGGTGTAGATCCGAGAGCCAACAAAAGCGACATCAAATCCTAGTGAGTGAACATTATTAGATTGAGTCATACAAAGCAGATATTTTGTGTGATATCATGCCCATGAATATATATGCCATGTTGTTAGGAAGATCTTGGCGGTTTGATTGGAAGGCTCTACATGATAGATGAGAAAATACATACACCCTTGTTAAGGATGGTAGAAAGTATAGTTTGAGTCCATTGAAGGACCATGGAGAAGAAGTAGACAATAGTCTTAAGATTTTGTCGATTCTAGATAAGCAATTCCTAAAGAATGTGAAGGGAAAACATGTTTTGCTTTCACTCCCAAACCATCGCAAGTTGGGGTCGTGGAAGAGGCAAGTGATTTGCCTAGAGAAGTGACCAATTTGTTGGGATAGTTTAAAGGGGTCATCTCCAATGATCTGCTAAATGGTTTATCAGTTATCAAGAGTATTGGCCATCATATGGATTTGATTCTTGGATCAAGTTTTCCAAACAAGGTTGCATATAGGTTGACACATGGAAAACGAAGAGATCAAGAGATAAGCATATGATTTGATGGAAAAGTGTTGATGAGAGAGAGTTTAAGCTCATGTGCTATAACAATAGCATTAGCACCCAAGAAAGGAGGAGAATGGAGGACAAACACGGATTGTAGAGCCATCAACAAGATAACTATCAAGAAAAGATTCCCATTGCCTAGGATAGATGACTTGATGGATTGTTCAAGTGGAGCAAGATACTTCACAAAGATTTATCTAAAGAGCGGTCACCACCCGATCATAATCATAGAAGGGGATGAATGGAAGATTGAGTTCAAGACAATGGAGAATTTCTATAAGTGACTTGTCTTGCCATTAGGATTGAGAAACACATTGCGCATTCATGAGACTTATATTCCTTGATGAGTTTTTCACTGTATTTTTGAACTGCATTCTAATATTCAAAAGAATAAAGGAAAAGCACTTGAGGCATATAGGACAAGTGTTGCAACAGTTGCAAGAGGAGTTGTTGGTCAACTACAAGAAACACAACTTTATAAAGGAGTTGGTTTACTTGCTTTGTGATTTCCCAAGATGGATTGAGAATAAATCCAAAGAAGGTGAGAGCTATCTTAGAATGACCAACACCCTAAAGTATGTTTGAACCCAGAAGCTTCCATGGATTAGAAAGTTTTTACAAGTTCATCATAAACTTCAGTGGGATATGTGCCCTACTACAAAGACCATGAGAGTGGATAGGAAAGTGTTTATTTGGGCAGCAAAAGTAGAGCATAGCTTCAAGATTTTGAAGAGGCTGACTGAATAGTTGGTCTTAGCATTCTTGACTTCAACAAGGTATTTCATGTTTGAAGCCAGAAGTTTCCATGGATCAGCAAGTTTGTATCTGAAGTTCATTAGAAACTTGAGTGGGATATGTGCACCTATCACAGAGACCATGGGAGGGGATTGAAAAAGTTTAGCTTGACATCAGAAGTAGAGCATAACTTCAAGATTTTGAAGAGGGTGACTAAACAGCCAGTTTTAGCATTCTTGACTTCAACAAGGTATTTTAGGTTATTTGTGATGCTAGTGAAGTTGCAATTGAAGGAATTTCAAGTAGGGAAGGTAAGCCTATTGCTTACTTTAGTGAGAAACTAAATGAAGCCATGTAGATCTATTCATTTTATAATCAAGAGTTCACTGCCATAGTGCAAGCTCTCAAGAAGTGGAGGCATCATTCATTTCCCAAGGAATTTGTGTTGTACATAGATCAACAAGCATCTATTCATCAATACTCAAGTTGAATTAGAGACACATGAAACTGAGTTTTTGCAATTTATTTGTGCTAAAACATAAACATCAAGTTGAACAAGGTTTCAAATGAATTGAGTGGATGGTGTCTCTTGTTGAATAAGACGCATGTGGAAAATGTGAGATTTGATTCTACTTGTACGAGGGATATGGGGATTCGAGGATATATGGACAACATGCAAAAATTCTTTGATGTGGACAAAACACCATGGTTAGAATATTTTTGTGATAAGAATTGTTACTAAAAGAAAAACAATTGTTTATTCCCATGGGTCCATGAGAGACAATTTGATATGTTGGTCATTTCAGCGTTGATAAGACATTGGCACTAATTAGTGGAAGTTACTTTTGGCCTAGCATGTGCATTGATGTAAAGAAATTTCTGCAAAGATGGAGGATTTTCCAACTGGGAAAAGGGAAGGGTGAGAATGCAAGGTTGAATCAATCGCTGCCTATTCCAAAGAGACCATGGGAACTTATCAGCACGGACATTGTTTTAGGATTGCCTAAATTGCAGAAAGGACATGATTCTATTTTTCTGATTGTGGATAGATTTTCCAAAAGGGCTCATTTTTTTGCATGCAGAAGACTAATGATGCTACGCATGTAGCCAATTTGTTTTTCAAGGAAGTGATGAGATTGCATGGATTGCCTAGGAGTATAGTATCTGATCGGGATACAAAATTTGTCAGACATTTCTGGAGGACATTGTGCAAGTAGCTAAATACCCAATTGCAGTTCAGATAAGCAAAGCATCCTCAGAGGTAATCAACAAATGTTTGGGTAATCTGTTGCATTTTTGGGGGAGAGAAGTCAAGACTGTGGACTCTGAGATTCAATCTTGGTTCATGATGAATTTGCTTACAACAAATCAGTCAATGGTAGTATTGGAAGGGCACCATCCCATATTTATTTGAGTTACAAATTTGAGAGACATACATGATGTGAGTTGAGGCGTGCATAAACAAAATACTTTGCAGAGTATATATGTGTGGCATACATCAACAAGTAAGAAAACAATTGGAGGGAAGTACTGTGCACTACAAGCAGCATGTGGATCGCAAGAAAAGAGAGCAGAATTTCAAGTAGGTGATATGGTTTTAGCTCACTTGAGGAAGGAACGTATGATAATTTGAAGTGGATGAAGGTCAGACCATGAAAGATTCTGAGAAAATTAGCAGCAAATTCCAATGAAGTAGAGCTATTGGAGGGAAATGACATTTGACTATCTTCAATGTAACAGAATTGTACCCTTGCTATGAGGGACAGACTGGTGGTGAGAATGCGGGTTTGGATTCTCCAAGCATGGATTGGAGACGACAATTACCAGAAAAGATGAGAAAGGAAATTGAGGGGTTGATCTATTCAAAGATCGTCGAGAATACAAGAGGAGGCGAGTGTTGGGAATTAGAGTGGGTTAGAACAGCCTAAGACATGACATGGATGAGCATTATCTGAGGTTGTAAAACATGGGAAAACCATCGAAATAACTCACGAAGTGTATAAATAATTCACTTACCCAAGGAGCATAACACAGGAGCATCCCAGTTCACAGGCAATCCACATCACCCAAAAGTAGTTACTACTAATAAATGGTCGCAACCTTTGTTGTCTTGATATCCAAAGATGCTATATGCATTGAAAGAAATCATGTGAAAACTTGCAATTTTGTTCCATCGCACGAAATTATAGGTGTCCAAGGTTTTCTTTAAGTCGCATGGCATTCCATTTGTCTCCCTCAAAATTTGTGACCCCGTGAGCATCCCAAGGAGAAGTGTCGGCAAGATCCTTCTAACCTTTGCAAGGCTTGATAAAATCTTGTGTGACACCATAATAATCATTCCGCACAGCTAAGGGTATAATGACATGCAACATGTCGCTTGAAGGCCAAAAGGTAATGCCCCTAACTGCAATTGAGAAGTAGGTAAAGATTCGTGAAGGGAAATTGTTGATCTTGAATTGGAACATTTCTAAGCTTCCAATGAGGACATCTTGAAAAGGGAATCATTTCCTTTGAAAGAGGTTAGCTAACAACCGATTAGCTAACACCAAAGAAAGTGTGATGTCCCCTTTTCTAGATTAAAATAATTAAGAATATTATTTAAGTTGGGCCTAGTCATTTCTAATTTTTGGGCAACTTAATAATATTATATTATTAAAATAAAAAGTATTTTTAAATACTTAAAGTAAAATTAATGATTTAACTAAGTCGGCCAAATGTAACTTTATGTTATATTATAAGGCAACTTATGTTTTATTATTAAAATAAAAGCGACTTTTAAAATCAGGAAGTCGGCCACCAAAATTGAAAGAAAGAGGAAAGAGAAGTTATAAAAGGAGGATGAAGGGGTTCATTTGGGGCATTATCTATCATCTTGATTTTATGAAGTCGAGCACTTGTGCTTCTACTTTCAGCTATTGAAGACAGAAACCCTCTTAGAAACCCTCTTTGAGTACTCATTGTGATCAGATTTTAGGACAAAAATCTTCAATATCTTCTTGGTGGCTTCACTCAAGGATCACATTTGAGCGTAATTTTCAGATCATCACAGCTAAGGCATGATTTGCAGCCATTTCTAGGGCTATCTACACCCCTTTGGATTTCAGATCAGCAGCGGACGGAATCGCGGTTTCAGTTTAGCGCCTCCTTTGGGTCTCCTCTTGTCATTTGGAGCGTCTTTTGTGAGAAAATTGTTGTAATCTTATGCGGGTATTTTTTTGTTTGATGGTGTGAAAATAAATAAAAATAAATTCAGACTTTGGTTGGAATTATTTTTCATCATCTATTTGTACCAAGAGGGTTTCAAATGCTTTGGGCCTTCCACGGTATGTTGTGACTATTTGATAAATAAAGGAAGATTTCAGATTGTTGTATTTTCTGTCTTACGGGTTTGCATAAAAATCATATTGTTGTTATATTTTGACAATGGTTTCAATCGAATTCCAAAATTGTGCTAATCTACCCCAAAAGAAATATTATAGAAAGCAGCGAGAGAGAGTGAGAGTTAGCTCGCAAGAGGTCTACATTGTTCTTCCCGAAGGATAATTTGAGTAGCTTGCTAGGTGTGTGCACGCATCCGCATACAAGTTCCTAGGAGTGAGTAACGTCCCAAGGAGTTTGGAATCTATGTAGTTTTAAGTCAGAAATAAGACTAGGAATAATTGTGTTTTAAGCATTGTCATTTTGTTTTGAGAACAATAAACAAAGATTTTGTGGTGTTCCATTGCTGCGTAAAGATCCGTTGTGTGTGAGTGTGTCTCAATCGCTCAATCTAAGGTTGTTGCTAACTTGACTCCCTAATCATGACTAAATCAAACATCATCTCCAACAAGCGTGTCTACCTCTTCTACATAAAACCTGATTTGCTCAATGAGCCTCATGTTCAAAAATTGTGTATAAAGACTATAAACTACTTTTTTGACAAAGACCGGGTTTGGGATACTTAATGAAGTCACATCACAACTAATTTTCAAACACGCTTTCAACACCTTTTACAAAGAAAACATTCCCATTTTTAGGAAGTTGTGCAACCAACACAATCTTCACTCAAATAAACATTTTCCCCCGATCTATATTTTCCACACCATTGTCTTTAAATGAGTTGTATTTTATTCACCGGTCATCTACAATTCAAGCCTATGGTAAGGTTGTATTTTTCCACTTCTTCAGGGTGAGGAGAGATTGAGATCACCAACTCTTATACCTACTTGGGGATTCGTTCGGGCCCTCGCTTGCATTTGAGACATGCACTCTAGCCTCGTGTCAATAAGGGCTATGTGTCCTTAGTTCTTCTAGAGAGACAAGCTTCGCCATCACTTTCATCTCCTCCAAAATGTCCCTCATGGACTCCCTCATTAGATCCACAATTCTCTATGGTTCTGCATTGCTTGAGGACCTTCTTTGTTAGGTAATGATCAAAGGAGCGGATTCAAACACTTCTCCTTCGCTCGTTTCATCGTTTAAGAAAATTGTACTTAACACATTATTTTGAACAGAGTTTGGAGCCCGTCTTTCGATTGGAGACCATATTTGACTTGGTTTCTTTCGCAACGCTTTCTGGGCTTCGAAAATTGCGAAGGGCCTACAAGTACCGTACTTGGTATATTGTTCATCGTGAGGCTATTTCTCTTTGATTCCCCATGCCGGGGTCACGGTTAGTATACCGAGGTCTTTGAATTTTTGGGGGCATTGTATTCAGATGGACCATCTTCCACCTTTTCGGTACTCCTTGACGCACAAAGTCACCTTCGCCGCTAATCAAGAGATGAACAAGATCATTAGAGAGGATATTAACAGCTTTCATCCGCATAAACTTGGGTAAATCCTCAAGGGGGTTTACGTCCCAAGATGGCCTTTTACGTTGAGCATTTCTTGGAGTTGAGGGATGGTCTCATTATCCATCCTCGTACACCCTTGGACCGGATGCATGCCCTTCGCATCCCCCTTGGTCAATTCAGAGTTGGTTCTCATAGACTCCATTGTGAGACGATCACCACCTTGATCTAAGCGGACAGATTTGCCATAGTCTCCAGAGACCGAGACGGTAACACACTTCATCTTTCGGTGCCCCATTTACTACGAGATCAGAGGGAGGTTCCATTGTTTATTTAGGAGGACACGGGATCTTTCCGACTTCTTCAGGTTTGAGGATCAGAGGCCCTAATACTTACAGGAGGCTTTGAAGCTTCGTGAGCACACTCTTCACCGCATCCTAGACCGGACTCTACCCAAATGGATCACTTCCTTCTTCACAGTGTTACCTTCGGAGAGAGGCACTAAGCGCCCTTGTGAGACCGACCCCGCTTCTTCCTCCATATTGGTTCGGCCCAGGGAAACCATCCATGGTTCTCCGATCACAGGCATGCTTGTACTAGGTCTAGCCTCAGAGAGACAGACTAGATCCACCAGGCATCAGAGGGATAGTATTGTGTCCAAACAATGACATAGTAGGCAGACTCTCTCTTCGGCGGGTCGGCATTCTATCCTCAACTTTTTCTAGTCAACCTCGGATGTTAGGAGAGATGGATCTACCATTCCTTGATGGGCTTTCCTCTTTTCTTCTCCTTGGTCATCTTTCCCCCTTTCTTCCTCTCACTTGTTTTTCCACCCCATTCTGGGTGCGTGTGATTTCTCCTTCCGGTTGGCCACCTCTTCTAGCTTTTGTACTTGTCTTTCTTGGGAACTCTTTGGTTTTCCCGCTTTGTATCGGTGCTCGCTGTTGTCTGCAGTCCCTTTGACCTACTTTTGTGGTCATTTGTTGGACATTAATATATTTATCTTTATCTTTATCTTACAATTGGCTTAAAAACGAAATTTAAAAGTCCTTTTATTAAATAAAACATCGATATTTTCATGAACTTGTGCAATGTTAGAAAAAAATGACGTTACATACATAGCAGTAGCCAATTGACATCAGCTATGACAGCAAAGAAGCAACTCCAAAATTAAGTTTTGTTTGGCTCACTATGCACTATGCACTTTAGAATAGTGGGGGGACCAAAATGCATCGTGTACTAGACCGATTAAAAATTCATTCAGTCTGCATACCTCAGATTTTTCGGACAAAATAGCTTCAAACTGCTTTACAAGCTCAGGTGGCGAAGTCCTGTCAACTTCAGCTCCTAATATTGCTATTGGCACTTTAACCACTGTTGCAAATTAAAAAGCATACTTATTAATCTTATGTCCCTTCTCCGCAGTTAAGAATAGAAAGTAACTGCAAATGTAAATAACACTAAATTTGAAACTGAGGGCAGACAACCCAGAAAACTTAGGTTACTGAATTACAGAAATCTTGAAAATGAGCTTTATAATCTTACCTTTGATATCATCAATGGTAACAAATGATGGATGCAGTAACACTCCTGCTTTTATATTGTCCCCTTTTGCTAGCTCCACTACCACCTTGGCTATAACAATGAATGCATAAAAAAATTTAAAGTTCAGACTCTTCAGTAAAATTACTACACTCGAGCTAAGATCTGTTACTGTTTAAATGCATTTTATAACTTAAACTGCATATATGTTTCTACTTCGGAAGTCAACAAAAATACAACACACCCTGAAATATTGCATGTTAAAAGTTGAAAATCAGTTTAGTTTTCCAATGCTTCATCCACGGAGGGGAAAACAAAATATTTCTCACCTCCCCAGCAAAAGCCAGCTGCTCCGATACTAGTTATGCCTTTGCTCTTCAAAACATCTATAACTTTTACAGAGTCCTCAAATCCTTTTTCCTAAAGCAGTGTATACAACACTAATCAACATGATAATCCAATAATTTGGCACAAAGAGATCGCCAATACTTTTTGATACAAGCATCCAATGCAACCAACAATTTTCAACTATTGCATATCAACAATGCAGGCATGTGTTTCTAATGCTAAAATCTAACATCCCAAAAAATACAGTGTCCATTAAGAAGTATTACAGGTAAATGATTCTTCAACCAATCTTGAATGGTATCCCTGTCTGGGACATATGGATCCCCATTAAAGTAATCAGGAACAACCACAAAGTATCCAGCTGCTGCTACTTTGTCAGCGAGCTTCCTACAGTCATATTCAAATGCTGCTTAGAAATCAGAATGTTTAAAAATTCAATTGTCTTATAGCTTATTCAAATTGACTCCTCGCAAAGCATCACAAATCAGTATTCGCATATACAAATAACATACTAAAATTTTCATTATTTTCTAGAGAGAAATGTTTGTTATAACTTCATCAGATATAAATAGACCACAAAACCTGTGCTGACTTATTACACTAAGCATACATATATTGAGATTCCAAGTCCTCCATGAACCCTGAAATGTTACTGTAGACACATCAGACCATTTTATAATTTGACATGATCAAAAAGGGCCACAGCATAAGCATGCAGTCCTATCAGTATAGATGCTTCTTGTGACAGCAGCCATAAAACCCACGTTCAATATTGAAAATAATATGGAGAAAAATTCATTAGAATGACAATAAATATTAAATCATTTTTAACTATTATTTATGAGAACAAAAGGTGTTAAAATCAGAACAAGTGCTTTTTCAAACCTCTAGTACGAGGCTTTTGCAAATCTAACATATACATATCTAATGACAAATATGGCTTCTCAATAGTAAAATAAAACATCGGCACAATAAGAAAAGCATTTTACTAACTTCAACTTGATCATAAATATAGAATACTTGCAATCTAGGATGCATGAAATAGAACCACCCTACAATATAAAATAACCAGATAAATTATTGAAGCAATTCAGAAAGAATAAATTGATTCTTTACAAATAATGTTTACATAAGAAATAAATTTATTGTTTGAGCAATAGTTAACCTATCTCAAAGAGCAGGGAGCCTCTGTATGGTTCACCTATAGACTGATCATGCAAACCGGTTAAAGGTCCGGTTCATTCAAGATTGATCATGCAACCCGGTTAGTCAGTAGGTTCTCCCGATATATATATATATATAGGCTACTGTATCTGTATAGGGGCCCGCCCCAGATAGATAGTTCAGGCTAGAGCCAGATAGATAAGATATATTATTCGTTACGAGATATCTATAGGGGCCATATTCTCTACGCTCAGTCGTTGGCCTATATATTGATATGGGCTTGTAGTTGGTCGCCCTATCTAATCTAAACTATGGCGGTTGGTAGTTGGGAGTAGAAGCTTTGTATCACGTATATAAGAATAGAGTCATCAGTTGAAGGATGAAGTCGGAGTCTAAGTCTCCAATCAACGAATGTGAATGCGGATGCAGGGGGGTAATGGATAGTTGGCCTTCTGGGCCCTATAGATATGGCGGACCGGGCCCATGTTCATTTGTCTAGAGGGTCCCTCATATAGAAAATAGAGGCCCCATATATCCCAAGGTGACAATCTATACATCCCGGTATTGATCAACTTTGTGTTGCTTACACAAAGCTTGCAATCCACAAGTTGTGACACGAATGGTGAGCACCATTCATGCTCATCCTCTCTGACCATCTGTTATTGTACTACAATATAAGCACCATCACGAGAATGCTCAGCTACATCAAACCTTACATTGATGACAATTTGGTACACCTTTGTATGGCACATCTACCTTGATTCCCAACAATGCTAACCTCACTTTGCTCAAAAGGATTGATGCTAGTAACCCCTATCAACTGTAGAATCACTGTCATCTGGTCAAAGACCAATACAATCTTCCCATGTTTAACAAGAGGTGAGATGTCTATGTAGCAAAAATAATGACCAAATAACTCGGTTTGCTCCTCATCAATGCTATCAAATAACTCAAAACCAAAATTTGGAGAAAAACGACATCAAAATCCTATCGACTATCCACAATGTAACTACAACACTTTCCCATCTTCGAGGTGGCAATATACACAAAATGGGCATGTCTTTAACTTTATCAACCTATTCGATCTCGATGAACCAATAAAGCCCGAAATACAATGTGGTTATCTCCGACAGCACTAACAACGGGAAACAATGTTACATTTACGGTTTCTTTATAAAAGCAATCCACTTTCTGATTCAAAGTGCTTGCACAGTGTTGGATTCAACCAAAAATGCACCCATTGTACATTCAATAGCGTTATTTCTCCATTTTTTTAGTACATTTATATGAAAAAACATATGGGTAGACTCCAAAATAAACAATAGACTCTTCTGTTGAATGCAGAACATTC